>OW203721.1:11830874-11957043 GCA_934045075.1 Yponomeuta sedellus
AAAAAATCGCACTAGAAGTATAGAAATAAATGCACGGTCGTTCGTTGTAAGCCCTAGAAAACATTGTTACTTTCTTGATCGGTGCGCATGCCCAAAATAAGTTATCGAATGTTGTCAATGGCACGCGTGCCACTGTTTCGCAATCCCTGCTCTAAACTGTAATGCAGTTAACCGTACTTTCTAAACATCGTTGTAAAAGTACTTAGTAAATAGGTACTTAGTAGAGAAATTGTAGGTAATGAGTAAGCAGATTTGACGTTATATAGTACAAGTTTAATGTACATAGTAAGTCACCTATAGATCCAACAATTTAGAATTCTGCCTGATCCTAAAGTCTTGATACAACACCGAACCTTGTCTTTTTAATAATGTGGCTGAGTCTGGCGATAAATAAAACATTATATATCTAAGTAATTGATTCCTTTGAAGAAACTGACTGACGAAGCTGACGAGTCTTAACTTAAAGTTACGATTCTGTTGTTTAATATACTTAAACAAAAGCGTATTATTTTGCTGTGTGTGTAAAGAAGCCGCTTCGAACTCATTTCATCTTTCCAGTAATTTCGCTTGCGTAAAAGAGCTTCACGAGTGTCAATAAATTCATAATTTACTCAACAGTACCGGCACCAGTGACAAAGTTATTTGCCTCTTGCATTTATATAAACGTAAGCCCATCCATGTTCCAGTCGGTATCTCAGTTCAATGGCCTGGTGACATATATTTGGTAACAATGCCAGATTCGGCTCCCTCACACTAGTACACTAGTGCACAATATGCCCTAGTATCTGACAATACTATTTATTCAGTGTATTGTCATTCTATTGGCAAATCACCTAGATGAATTGTTAAATATGTACCTAAGAGCAATCGTGTTTATGCAGAGAAATCATTTCAAAATACTCATGTGCCCTATTTACAACCCTTCTTTGATGTTAGCGATGAGATATCGAATTATTATATCTACATGAATGTTCAACTAGTATTGATGGTAAACTACGCATCTAAATATCCATATCACATAGGTATATAAACTTCTCTCTACACTTTTCTGTCACTCATACTGAGTTCTTTGTTTCTCACTGTTAGATGTTCCATAAAAACCAGTATGGGTGTCATGATTAGGTATTAAAATTATCAAGTAGCGAGTACGTAATGAATTTTTTTCCGGATCGATTGCATGAAATCAATAGGACCATAGATTTTAGTGTTAAATATATGTGCTCATATCATTGATATTATCTTTTCGCATGGCGAATGAATATTAATTGCAAAATGTATTGGTGTTATAAAAATTAATAAAGAATAAGAATGCGTAGGTATTTTATTATTTGTCACCTTAATCTGCTATACCAATTTGGAGCAGTCCATAATAAAACAGGCGTTGCTAAGATTGCGTGGGTTAGTAAAATGACCAAAGTTAACCTAAAGAAGCGGACATGCAGTACCATCACCAACTTAATCCTATCTCATCAAGTTTAATAATAGCTATGCTGCTATCTAATCGGGTCACAGAATGTAGTAACCGAAGCGACACCGGTAACCAGCCAATTAGCTGGCTCATCCCCCCAATGGACGAGACGCTCCTGCAATCCTTCCAAGAATAAAATAGCACTCCAGCCAGTTCCGCTCGGCAAATGGTTATTGAGATGGAGTTTAAGTGCCGCTGTCGACGGACGCACAGTAGGACCTCGGACGCCTGACGACAAGCGCAAATCACAATGAATATGATATATTTCGACTGGCTGGACTACGCCGTGTTCGGGGCGATGCTACTCCTATCTTCGCTCATCGGTGTCTACTTTGCCTTCTTTGCGAGCAAGAAGCAGAACACCACGGCGGAGTACTTGATGGGGGGGAAAACCATGGGGCTATTCCCCATTTCGATGTCTCTCATTGCAAGGTAACCTAACCTAACTAATTTAACTGAAAGTTTTTATGTCTATCTACGGTCAGCAGGTTCTGAGAATTTATTCTGACTGGTGTTATTTTGGCGAGAGAGAATAGAATATAAATTGAAAAAAAGTTAAATAGTAGATACATAATGTTTTAGGTATTTTTAGTCTTGTGCGCGAAATGTTTGCTGAAAAACTAGGTTTCGAAAATAAGGCACAATAACGAGTATGCGAGTGTTCCCATTGCAGATAAATATAATTTTAAATATTATATTCCGGTACTCTGAATCTTAACAAAATTTTGATGAAAAGCGGGAAAATGATCCAATTAATTGCAGCTCCAGGGCTTCATTAAATTATTTGGTTCAGGAAATAAAGTACCGATCCTTAATTTAAGGTATATTTCCTGACATCGATCGTACTTCAATGAATAGAGCTTATGACATTCCGAGCAAGTTTATATGGAATGTAATATAGAGGTTGAAACCGATTCAATAATATGTCCTTTACGTTATTTCCAGCTACATATCTGGTATCTCCCTATTGGGGCTGCCGGCTGAAATGTACACGTACGGTACTCAATTTTGGATGATAGTGGCATCGGAGTGGGCCGTGTCTCTTACCGTTGGTTTCGTGTACCTGCCGGTTTTCTACAATCTACAAATTACGTCAACGTACGAGGTAATGTGCTCTTGGAGCTGCGATATTGTATTGATTAATTTGTATTCATGTAGGTCTGTACCATATTAACCTGTTAGCATTTACCCGCTGCAATGCACGGCTTGTCCCGCTAGAATCCATGGCAGGCACCTGGTATAGTGTCCAGCGTAATTTTGGTAATAGACTAAAGACAACTTTCATTACTCATACTCTGAATGTAGGATTGAAGTTAGCTAGGGAGCACGTTGAAAGTACTACTTTTCAGCCCCAGGAAGAAATATTTCATCTAGTTTTATCTTCACATTTCTATTGAACCATGTTCCAATTTTCTATACAGACAAAAAAAATTTAATCTCTGGTTACGTTTTTCCCTGTAAAATCTTCAACATACACTATTTGAATAAGCGTTCTTGGAGAGAAGACCGCTGTTTCAAATAGTCTTAAAGACTTATTTAGTCCCGAGATGTTAGGTCAAGTGGTGTTCACGCCTAGCATAACAAGGTATTTTTAAAAAGCTGCCAAACAAATTTTTTATTAATTTTTTTTATTGAATAACTGGCTCTTTTTTAATGCACTGACCTCATTTTCAGTACCTGCGTCTGAGGTTCAACACAAAAGTACGGCTTCTAGGTTCAATTATTTTTATCATAAAGCTGATGCTCTACATTCCTATCGTAATATACGTGCCAGCCCTAGCATTCAGTCAAGGTAATTGCTCATTCCTGTTACTGCACGGATACTGGGTCCATTATAGAAACGTACCAATAAATCTACATCTATTTTGTATTTCAGTGACGGGCATAAATCTGCATTTGATATCGCCCATCGTGTGCATTGTGTGTATATTTTACACTACCCTTGTAAGTCAACCATTTTCTTTACGAATTTCTATTTAACACACATTGGACATATTATAGGGCAGATAGAATAACGGCGTTCTTGGGAAAGATTCAATATTTTACCAAAATTTGGGTTCTTTTGGGTTGAATATGTAATAAACTGATTGCGTTGTATGAACTCGATACTTGAGCCAAAATATACGATTTGAAACAAAAATACATACTTTTAAACTTTACGGCTCTATGTAAAGTTTAAAGGTATGTATTTTCGTTATCTATTGTTTATTAAGTAAGTAGGAGCAACAATGCAGTTGCCGGTGGTAACCGGTAGTGGCAACTATAGAGAAAATATACTCTGTAAGAGAAAATAGGATTTAATTCGAGACAAAAACCTTTTCAAAAACAACGTTGCCTGTATCAAGTTTCGGCCACGTTAGCTAACGCTAATACATGTTTCAGGGTGGAATCAAAGCTGTCGTATGGACAGATACACTCCAAACTGTGCTCATGTACTTCGGTGTAATATTTGTGCTAGTCTACGGCACATGGAAAGTTGGAGGGATTGGTAAAGTCATAGAAATCAACGAGGCAGGAGATCGGCTGGAATTCTTTAAGTACTTCGCCACACACTTTGTCTAGGGTTAAAATGTAATCCATTACATTTTAACCCTAGACAAGTTGTGATGAATTTCGTTAATGAAGGGCAATCCAATCGTTTAATGAAATAAACCCAATATAAGATGTGAATAACCTGAACGACAACAATAAGAGGTAGGGCAGTTGCCCTGACTCAAAAATATTTTTAAAAAGCTTATTTTACTAAGACAAAAGTTTGCAAACGAGTGGAACAACACAGACTATGACAGATATTGCAAATACCTACATAAACGCCACAAAGGCATTAGTGCCGGTGAAAGCCATTTGTCAAAGTCAGTAACTGAAAATAGAACATAAATGCGCTTTTGCATTATTTGCTAAAACTAGGGCTTGTTCTACTATCCATAGCTACTGAAACTTTAGAATGTCATTTAGGAGTTTGGGCTGGAGTCCAAATGTAACCTTGTATGTACCTATATAAATTTTTTTTTATTACCATTTTATGAGAAAGTTGCCGAAAAGTTATGTTGCTATAGATAGACAACGGGCCATCTATAAAGTACGTCATCCGTGAAGGGGAGGGGGTAAAGCAAAATAACGCAAATTTCGGGACATTACAATTTCAATTTAATTTACAATTTCAAGATTCTATGCAAAATATGTGACGTCACACTAGGGAGGTTTTACAAATGTGACAAGGACGGGGAGGGGTATAAATATCACGAAATTAATGTGAAATTAAATAGGTTTTTAATAATAATGTGACATTCTTCACGGACGACCCCTAACCTTTAAAAATGTTATATTACACTATTTTTATTTTTAATGCACTAACCCGTGCTAAGGAACAAATTTAAAAAACCTATTTAGAGGCTAAATGTTATATTACCAATTTTATCATAGTTTTAACAGTACTTATGTAATAATAGATTGATATGTTATAATGTTCTTCCAGCATGGATACCGATCCGACCCTGAGACACACCTTCTGGTCGACCGTTTTCGGTAACTACTTCGGTTGGCTGGCCTCGTGTTCGGTCAATCATGCCATGGTACAGCGCTGTCTCGCTCTGCCTACACTGAAAAAAGCTGTTATGTATATTTCGTTTCATACAGTTCCTGTATTTATGTAGACAAACCGTTACTCTTACGAATGTTACAAAGTACCTACTTGAAATCGGCTTGCCTGCATGCAACGACTACTGTAGGTTGACGAAGCGAATGAGATCGGTCCTGGATCCTGTTAGAGATCAGGGTCCTATTCCTCCCGGAGGGTCAAGCAGAGGCATATCCCTCTGGATACAAGCGTAAGTTAATGTTATATGTGTTCAACAAACCAGTGACGGTAAATCGTCAAGAAGATCACGTTGTGGGCTCGTCTAAAGTCATGCAACTTTCTTAATTCAAGCAGAGCAGACGAACAAAGAAAGCAGACAACCTATAAAATTTAATTCTTAGCCGATTTGTTGAATTAGCCTCATCTTATTAGTAATTTTATACCAATATTACGTAGATTAGGAAACTCTGTAGAAAATCTCCTTTATAATTTCGACTAAAGAAGCGTCAGGTTTTCTTTTTTGTTGAACTCTACGGAAAGTTGTATCTGCAGAACGGTGTGCATCTTGGCGGTGGGAGTATTCACGATCGTGACCATGTGTTGCTATACGGGCCTGGTTATCTACGCTACATTCGCCAACTGCGACCCTCTGACCACCGGGGCCATTAGAAAGAACGACCAGTTGCTTCCCTACTTTGTGATGACTATAACCGGCTCTATTCCTGCTCTTCCCGGAATTTTTATGAGCGGTGTCTTCAGTGCTGCCTTGAGGTTTGTGTACACATAAGTTTCAAACCACATTTTGTCAAGTCGCTCAGCCGTGATCACTAATTTGTCTGACCTTCACGATCACCTAGTAATTAATGTACAGAGTGGGAATATACTTATTTTACAGGACGTTAGCTTTTCATTTCTTTGATTGAAATGGCAGTGGTACCACTTGACTTGACGTCATACCTGACTGTAAAATGTAGTCTCTACCTTTTTTTCACTCCAAACCATTTTAGTAGATAGCCCGCGTAGAGTAAAAAGTACCACGTATTTGTACTCTAAGTGAGAAATATCTGTATTTTTGTATGTATAATTAAGTGTTCTCTATATCTATCTTAATACAGATATTTATTGAGGCATTTATTGTGAACAATGTAGTCCATTCGCATAACTGCATACTATGCTATCCGCCAATAATATTTGTTAACGCTTACAGCACAATGTCCACTGGACTGAATTCGATGTGTGGCGTTGTGTTCGAAGACCTGATCCGGCCGACTTACAACAAGCCTATTTCGGAGAAAAACGCCAGTTTTATTATGAAGATCACTGTGGTTGTCATCGGTAATTAATATCTAAGTAACTACCTTGATCTGCTACAGATTTGGGTTACGATATTTGTTCAAAGGCAATAATTTCGAATTACCAAATAGCTCGCTTAAAACACGATTTAAGTCGTTACACATGAAATGTCTATCTAACTGTCTATGAAATGAAATGAAAAAAAAGTAGCGCAGAAACTACGGCCAATGAACGTTACAAGTCAAACTTGGAGTCCATTTCAAAATCTAGACCATTTTGGAGAAAAAATTGACAAAAAACTCCAAACGTATGTGTATACTTGGTTGTACTGTATTGACTTTCGGTGTCAATAAATAACTCGTATTTTTTTAACAGGTGTGGCTTGCGTTTGTCTGGTATTTGTGGTCGAACACATGGGTGCTCTGATCCAGGCCGGCAAAAGCTTGGACGGCATTACCTCCGGCACACTGTTGGGCCTGTTTTCTATGGGAGTGTTCTTACCCTGGGTTAATGCTACGGTAATATAGCACTTTTGAAACTGCTTAGCACAGCTATCGAAATTGGTACAAAGGCCTAAAAGATACTAAGCAGTATATAGTGACAAGGGTAAAAAATTGTGTAATCCATTTTTGTTTTATGGACCTTGTGCACTGTTTCCATCCAATACCAATTTCACCAGTCACAAAAAAGCCGAACTGTTTCCTTAAAAAAATACTAGGTACTTACCTACTTTAACATGGTAAGCTGCTCTTTTCTACAATCAATGTTCAATTCACTCGCTTATGTCCAGAGCTTTGCTGATGGTTTTTCCTTCTTATTCTCAAAAGTCAACTTATCACTGTTTCTTGAACGTAACAAGAGTAGGAACGTATGTATGGAAGTTTATGTCATATATTCCTCTTCTAAAGGGTGCCCTCGCCGGTGGCTTTGCGTCGACTCTCCTGATGGGGTGGATCTCGCTGGGAACCCAGGCTGCAGTAATGAGAGGGGAGATTGCATTTGCTACGAAGCCTGTCTCGGTCTTAGGCTGTCCACCAAACACTACGATATTCACCACGCCCGCATCGCTACCGGAGGTGAATTTTGATCGGTAAGATTGTAACGTAATGAGAAACTGCAGATATTTCTTATAATTTTACGATTGAGAAGTTTTCATATACTTAGTAAAAGCCTCTCTCCTGTCAATGTCCTGCATTATTCGGATGTTCTTATATTGACACACAATAAGAGAATTTATATGTACACGATATAAAATGAAACTTAAATCTTTTGGTGAGGATTTGGTCGGAATCTACGACAAACCTTTATTAAAAAACTGTATGATTTTCAGTGTTTTTTTTGCAAATGATTTAATTTAATATAGCTAACAATTGTTAACAGATAGATAACAGAAGCTACCTAACAGGAATCAGGGTGGACATTGTAGGAGCTGCCAGACCCCAAAGTTGAATTAAAATACTTGTTCACAGGTCTGGGACTTTCTTCATGTACCGCCTAAGTTACTTGTACTACACTATTGTTGGGACGGTGGTGTGTATGGTGGTTGGCGTTGTCGTCTCTTACTTCACGGGACCCAATGATCCTTCTATGGTAAGTAATCAAATAACAGCTTGGGTGATACCTTAGAGTATAAAGTACTACGTATAGAGATGTACGCTCCGGACCATAATCCCGACCAACCTTAGCGTAGTAAGCTGTGACTTAATTTGGCAGCACCTCACGAACTCCATGCTGAGTACTTGCCGCGAGAACACGATTTCACACATTATTAAAATAGCCGTCATGTGCTCTTAGATAGTAGAACTACTCACGAGAAATTTAAAAAGACCTCGTAATCACTGTTCAGCGCTAAAATGTTTAGATAAAACTATTTTATGCCTATTTTTTACCCGACTGCGGCGAAGCCCAAAAGGAGTGTAATGTGGTCAGATTTTGTTAAATAAGGTGTCATTCGATTCGTCATCCTTGCGCGGGTGTCATAGGCTATATCAAATCCGAATTATGCGATCAGAACCGTGACAAAAAATAAAACTCGTTAATAAGTTTCGTTAAAGTACAACTAGGAGCCACTAGATGGCGCTGTTATAATTTTAGTTTATTGAATTCGAATCCTAATTTCGTTTAACTACGCCTAACACGTGTGAAGTGTTAAAACATAATTTTGTAATTTTGTAGTTTACATAAAATCAGCATTAATAGAGAACAAACGGAACCAAAAATAACAATTACTTCTGAGCAATTAAAGTACCACTTTTAGCCACTAGATGGCCCTGCTATATTTAATTTTCTCTACATGTGCATACATAAATTTGGCTTTGGTCTACATGTAAACAAACCGTTCATAGAATCGTTACAAATACGGAAATAAATAATGCCTATAAAGTGGTTTGTCCCTTCTAGATCAATTATTTATTTAGTTAATTGAATTCGAATCCTAATTTCGTTTAACTACGCCTAACACATGTGAAGTTTTTGAAACAGAATTTTGCGAATTTCGTAGTTTACATAAAATCAGCATTAATAGACAACAAACGGAACAAAAAATAACATTCACTTCTGAGCAATTAAAGTACCACTTTTAGGCCACTGGATGGCGCTGCCATATATTTATTCTGGTACATGCATGTTACATAATTTTAGCTTTGTTCTACATGTAAACAAACCGTTTACAGAAAAGGCATAAGTGCTAAAAGAAATAATGCCTATAAAATGTTTAGTTTCTGCCATTCGTTTATCTCATTAATTTAAGAAATATCAACCTCATAGGGGGTTATAATAATTGATTTCTTTACTTTGATTTTAATTTCTTTCTGGTACTTAGACCAAAACTAACTAAACAAAATATATAAAGTGTAGCATGTAACTCCTTTTACCCTGTGTGGTCACAGCCAGCTTGGGTTCAAAGTTGAAACAAAAAATGATAAAAAAAAATTTGAACGCTCTCAGGTAACCGAAGACGGATCATGTCTATTGTCGAACAAAAGAAAATAAAGCAATGAACTAAAATTTATGTAGGAAACAAAATAATATAACGATTTAAAGCATGTAAGCAAACAGATGGACCTTTTATTTTATCATTTTACTGATTCACTAAAAGGTCAAAAATAAAAAAATATATTAAAAAAAAATAAAAGAACCCGACTGATGTGCACATACATTGGTTCTGGCCCCACACTAGAATACCCTGTGTCGTGGGAACCAGAAAGAACGACATCACAAACATGTAAACATCCAAGACCTGGACTTTTTTCCCCCCATTCGAATTCGGAATTCGGAACATCATAGTAGGCAGACGCGCTACCGCTACGCCACATAGGTCGTCAGATTATTTGAGCCTTATTACCACCCGTGCCCACAGCGCATTGGAAATTTCAACTGCTGAGGTATTTGAACACCTCAGACACTCAGGCATCCTCACATTATTTTCCTTCACGTTTTCTTTGTCACACGTACCTATTTAAGGTAAATGCTACAATTATGTTCGATTTCATAGACATTTAAAACCTTACAATTAACCGGTTCTAAGTAGGTAGTGGCTGTGTGGTGTCGGCCTAGAGCACCAACCCAAATTCTTCCCGCGGGTGTCGTAAAAGGCGACTAAGGGATACAAACCGGGTGGTGGGCAGCAGCGCCCCCTGCAGTACAATTCAACCAAACTGCGATCCCCAACCCGCATGCCCAGCGTGGGGATTATGGGCATTACCCCCCAATGATGGCACAACCTTGCGCTATGGCGCTCATTAGGGGAGGGCTATGTCCAGCAGTGGACTAATAAAACCTGAAGAAGAAGTAGGTAGTTAGCTCTACTTGACAGCGGTTTCACAAAATACTTACGTCTAGAAGCGACGTTGATAAAACATTATTGGTCCTTAGTTCCGTCTGAGCACTTTTTTAAGACCATTTTTTTTATTTCCTTTTATAGCCACTATTGAACCACTATGCGTTTTGTAACTCTTAGCCCCGGTTTCTGGTACATTAACAAGCCGTTTATCTACTGTTATCAGCTGTGAGTTAGACAAAATGCATACAATAAACACATTTGACAGTTGTTAAGAGTAGATTAACAGATTGTAAGTGTACGAGAAAGTGGGGAAAAGTTTTTTCTGTCATGGGTTTTCCATCTTATTTTTTCCGCGCAGTCAGTTAACGTGTTTGGCAGCGAAAATCAAAATTATCGTCAGTGTGACTTACTAGATAATAATAGATTTGCCGGCTGTTCCACTGAGCTTACCACCGCGCCTTTCTCCTATAGAGGTTTAATTAATGCCTTACGCTGCTAAGGTACACCGCGACTTATTAACGCCCGTGGTGTACCGGTGGCTGCCCAAGCAACATACTCACTGCCGCTTGCCGCGCCTCACTGCGCACGACATCGAGTTACAAGCGCGCGAGATGCAGAGGCTACAGGTTGCGGTGAGTTTTTCTCTTACTCGGTATACAAATGGAACAAAATGGCTTTTCCAAATCATAACTAAAAAAATACAATCTATAAGGCTTGGAGAAAAATATAGAGACAACGATTTTTTTTTCTGAAAACTACATTAAATTATATAACGGTGATTACATTTTTTCCGATATCTATTTTCTATATTTTTTTCGATTTTAGGAAAATTCTGCTCAAGCTTTGTATCATGTTTATGATCAATCAGATCTTTAAAGAAAATACTCGGTAGGCTAGGCTATGGGTTCAGTTTCCGTTGCCTTCGAGACAGAATATTATGACCTCTTTTACAACAGTGTTTATTAAAGTCCACGGATGTTTACATCCGTGTTTAAGTCAGACTGGACAACTGTTTGCTTCTTGGTCTTGGAGTATTCTGTGACAGAGGCAAATAGTTGTTAAATAATAACAAAATTAATCTTAATAAATAATCACGATTAGACTCGTTAAATATATAACTATAAAGTTATTTAGATAAAAGCTTTTCATTAGAAACTGACTCACTGATTGTATTAACAATCATCAATCAATATCAGTTTGTAGTCTGTGCCGTGGTGCTAACTATAACAATGACAGGGCCATCACTTGGTTCAGTTGGTGTCACTGTGTTTGTGTCTGTGTGCGTTTGTATGATTTTTTTTGGAACCGTGATATAGGTATTAGGAACAATGTCGATCTATGGAAATATCGCTATAAATAGCGATACATTTGAAAATTATACGGTATACTTATTTATTTGCTCTTCCTTCCAATATCTTCTTGCAGTTTAGGTGCCCTATCTTAACCGAAATTATATAAGGAATTTAACAACTGCTACATTTCATATTTCGTAATATAACATAAACTCACCGTGTGCCCGGGAGGTAGGCAGAGACTACGGTCTGCCACTGGGCATAATCTTGACAGATGTCTTTCTTTGAATTCATTAGATACGATGTTTGTATTTGCCATTAGTTACAAATTTATGAAAGGTTGAAATTTAAATTGAATGATTTGTTTATCGAATTCGCACTTTGCGCTCTCTACAAATCTTAGCGTCTGGTAAATCATTTTCTTACATACAAGAATATCCATTTAGGTTCTAAGCATTATTTGTCAAACAGCAGCTCTATAAAATAGAAAATATTAGAAACAGCTAAAAGTAGTTTGAACACTTTCAAACTACACAGTTTTGTAAATTACAAACTATAATTGGCGTGCTTACTTCAGGAATTACGCATTTTTGAGGTTACTCTGTATTCAATGTGGTACTGAATATTATCCATGTAGAGGCTTACTTATGTTTTCGTTACGTTACACAAACTTACGCCTGTATCCTGAAATAAGTGTTTGCCACTGGCTAAGGCGGTAGATAAGTGTTTGCCACTGGCTAAGGCCCTAAAACATCTAGTTCGCTTCATTAACATTCATTAGCCGTTGCACGTCGGCTTTGCGTACGTTTTATCTTATCTTTCACTAAAAATCCCCAGTTTATAATCATTTTAGAAAGTCTATTTGTCTTGAATTAGATCAAATAAGATCTACATTTTTTGATGAATACCCAATTAGCTTAGGCCTAGCAACGCAGAACTCTCCAGTTATCATTTTCTTATTATAATCATTGTAGATTATTCTGATATATACAATGATAGGAATAAATGCATTCGTGTATTTATTTTTCAGAAAAGCGGAGACATCAACGCATCTGAAATGCTCAGGCGAAATATGAACAAAGTGAAGTGAAGATTGTTTTTCAACTCTCCTATTGCTATTTAGCGAGCGGAATATAAATAACTTGCATTACTGAATACGAGTTGAAATTTAATTAAATTTTGTAAAAATTTAGTGTGATTCATTCAGACTAACAATAAGGCAATAATTACAGCTTGAATTGCGTTTCAGTAATTAGGACTCAGCATAATCATTTACCATTATGCTATAATATAATTGTTAATAAAATAATTTTTACGAAGTAAATAATTTACTAAATAATAATGCTTTTTATTTTCCCTGGTAGATAGATGGTCTTCAAAAAGGAATGTGTAAAGCGACAAATTAAAAACTTTGTCAAATAAATAAGTATTTTTACTTTAATTAGTCTATTGAAAAAACTGTAAAACAAGTCAGATCTTAGAGATATTCACTGATTTACACACAATTAAAAACCTTTGGAAATAATCATCACTTTGTACAACAAACGTATTCGTATATCAAAATAAATCTTCTTACATGCACCACATCTCTCGCTGACCAATTTTTAAACAATCCTTTAAATAATTACCATTTAAAAAGAAAAAAGGGAGAGTAACAAAGAGCACGAAATGCGGGAAAATATAAAAACTGGACTAAATTAATTTACCATATTAATTAGTTTCATAAAGACACAACAGTCATTGCACCTGGGAACAGTTCGCAGCACCCCCGTCTGTCGCCACGCCACTGCACTTGGTCTAACATCCGCTGCCCTCGTCTAGAGCGCGAGTTCGCTTCGCTTGCATGTACGCACGTTGACTGGGAAGAAGACGTTGAGCTCTATGAGGGTAGCCAGAACCAAAAAGACAGCGTACATCGCCAGGCAGGCGCGTCCTACTGCCGCGTCTAGCTTGAACTTGTTGAACCAGAATGTCAGGTACAGCATCAGAAGCGTCGACAGCAGTGAGATCGCAGAATACTCCAGTCCCATTGAGTTTATCTTCACCTGTACAACAAGCTACAGATTAGGGAGATACGCATACGTTACATTACTCAATTCGCGTAGCAGAGTGAATCGCTAGGGACCATCGCAAAGCCAGGCGCTCAGCACATTCGCATCTCGCTAAAGAAACTAATTTGTGAACTTAGTGAGTTACCCAATAATGTCCCGGCTCGGCGGGCGTAAGCGAAGCCTTGATGAGCCATGGCAGTCCTAGGCAAAGCAGAATATCAAACGTGTTGGATCCGATAGAGTTGCTGATTCCCATTGAACCGTGACCTGCAATTTAAAACATCACATCAAACAGTTAAACTCGCAAATTACATAATACCCTAACTACTTAAACAAACACGATTACCTTGTTTAGCGACAATCACGCTGGATACAGCTTCCGGTACTGATGTCCCGGCAGCGAGGAAAGTTATGCCCATCACGGAATCCGGTATTTTCAATGTGTCACCTGTAAAATTAAATGTTTACTCCTGGGGAATATTTATGTGAACTATGGCGGTACAAACTGTATCTACGTAAACAAAATTACATATTTGGTATGAAAACATTCCAAACTAAAATAATTTGCTCTGTGGCTATCAAAGCTAACTCTTCCAAACAACATAGTTTATTTGAACAGTCATCCTCACCGATAATCGTGATCATCCACGCTATGATGTAAGACAGGGAGCCAATCCAAACGATGCACATGATGAACGTCAAAGGAAACCATTTCTTGAACCTCGGTTTCTCGCAGTCCGGTATCGTGAACAGAAACACCAGGTGAATCGGCCACGTCACGATCCAGGTGGTCTGAAAATACATACAAATAATTTAGTACCTACTAAGTATGTCATTTAAATCTTTATCTACTCAAGTTATTTAACATTTTTTAAGCTAGCTAACCATACTAACCTTGACGAAACAGCTCCTGCCAGCCGGCCACTGCCACAAAGAATGTTCGTAGTCATCTCCATCTTTATTTCCTTCTTCAACGTTCTTATCCTTGTGCTCCTCTGATGCGGCGACTAAATCCAGCTCCGGTGATTTTTCAGGGCCAGAGATCTTGACTTTGTCCTCTTCACCCGTGGCATCTCTACCAGAGTCTATTTCAGCTCCCTTCTCGTTGCTGTCAATGTATGGAATGATTGCACCGAGGTTTCCATTGTGCTGGTGATGCTCTGCTGCAGGCTCGACTTTGGTTGGAGTGATCTTCAGATCTGGAATTAACAGACCCGTCGTTATTTTTAATATTTGATAGGTTGTCAAATATTTTGTCTGTCCCATAACAACTTCCTCTGTTTTGCATTAAAGTCGAGATTCATGAAATATACGCAGTTAATGTGCTCCTTTAACATGCTGGAAGTTGTACATGACGACACTACGATAATAAGTTTGTCAAAGCAACTTACGGTTCGGTCAAGCACGTAAAAGGAATTCACAGATCTGCACAACATTGTTAGCAACCGTTATTTACAACTAGAAACGTACACATTATCCGACTGAGACAAATAAACTTACTCTTGGCAAAGTTCTGAATCGCTTTGTCGTAGTACATGATGCAGAGATAGACCGCATACAGTGACACCAGCAGAAAAGCCTCGTACCATTGCACGTATTCATCGTGCATGATGCAAATGAGGATGGACACAGTGATACCGTAGGCGAGACAGTCCCGCGTCAGCGGCCACCAATCTAGTGGTACCACCTGAAAACCGGCGTGTGAAGATTAGAAACCTAAATAGCGAAAAATGGTTTTTGCTAGAAAATAGATGTAGGGAGCTTTGGCTTAACTTTTCTTGGCTAGAGTTTTTCTGCTAGAACTTGAAGGCGTTTCGCTTCAAAGTTTTTCAACTCCGTTGTTTTCAATCCCTTCAAAGGTTCTACAGCTCTACTGCGCTGAATGCGTTCTAATCATTAAAAAGAAGTTTCCGAACTTCTTTTTACACTTTTTAGTTTCCAGACACTTTAGAACACACACCAGATTAGCAGTGATGGTCTTTATCATCGGGCACGATGGTGGATGATGATGATTGGAGGATGCCATCATAATTATAATTTTCTTATATTTTTAGTTATTTTTCACACATTATTACCACGTTGAGTATTGCAGAAAGACAATAAGACAATTTAGTGGCTATAAGAAGAAGTAGATAATTTAAAAATATCGTAAAAAATTGTGTAATATAAGAAAACTCATTCAACAAGTCTACCGTTGTTCCGTTTAGTTTCAAAAAAGACCTCTCAAAGGAGGTATGATATAATCACATCGACGAAAAGTGTTAATATTTTGTCACCGATTCGTAACTGACCATGCCAGCGCCAATCCCGCAGCAAGCAGCCACAGCCAGGATATTAAAGACAGCGGAGCCGACGATCGTTCCCACGCCGATGTCACCCTCCGTAATGAATGTCCCGATCACGTTTACGAACAACTCGGGCGCAGACGTTGCCGCCGCCATGAACGTAGCCCCCGCCACGTCATTTGTCATGTTCAGGGCTGTAAGGCAGTATAATATAAGATACATAGAAATAGTAGTGGTGTAGAAATATTAACAAGACGGACTTTTTCGTGAACAGAAAGTTCTTCCAATATACCTTAGATACGTATGTTATGAATGCTTAGCACATCGATGCATTATGCATTATTATGGAAAAAAAATAGAAAAATAAGTGAACCGCTATGTTTACACAAATAAAATGTGGGACTGACAACAATATAACAGGGTTAAAGAAGTGATATTCTGTCACCCAGACAGACAGATAAGATTGTTAGTGGATGCAGGCTCTCCGCGCAGAGCAGCTCTTCGCAGGATGCGTTCAATAGCATAATCTTGGTGATTACATATCTAATTGGTCTTTGAACACCGTCTAGTGCCAAGAATGTTACTTGTCTAGTGTTCACCGAAGGATGAGAGGTTATTGCATAGTATTATAGGTACATTGGGATTCGGTTAATGAGCCTTACTTACCAGGTCCCAGAACCCCTGGTAAATAACCCTTGTAATGGAAGGGATATAGGCCTACCACCTAGTAACTGCGGTAGTAGGCCGACATTTTGTCGGCGATATAATTGTGACATCTCATTGGAGACTGCAAAGCGGTGGGCAGTGACTGGAAGAGGACAGCCGAAGATCGGGCTCAGTGGCGTGTCTTGAGAGAGGACACGCCACTGAGTCCAGCTGTCCAGCAATGGACTGACACAGGCTGATTATAATGATGATGATGATTGGAGACCGCGCGTTATCAGTTTAGCTATCGCAGAATTGCGCGGGAGATTTAGTGAGTCTCCTGATACCCTCACCATGGCATATTCTATCGACGGCGGGCACGAAGAACTTATCGCAAACGACAGCGAGTGCGATAAACAAGTAGATGGAGATGAGAGCGTGGATGACTATTGCGCCGTGCTGCCGCTGCTGCTCCGTGAACAGGCCCGCCGGGAAGTCGTCGATGGCCGGTGGCGTGCAGTTGCGGACGCTTAATAGCACTCCTGAGAACAAAGGTTGATTAAGTACTTCCGGAATATATGTATGTTGTCTCTATTCTGTCTATATCTATCGACGTCTATACATATAATGTTAATCTGTAAATTTTGTCTCTGATGAAATCGTTGTGTGTTACACCACTGAAATTTTAGAACTCCGCTTTAAAGATTTCCGTGTAAAATTTCGGCTACGTAACATGACGTTTAAGTCCATGGAGGGTAAAAGAATCACCATAAACTAAGCTATTAGTTAGCTTTCGAAACGTTGTTGTCCAAAATAGTGTCTTTTGTATGTTTGTAAATTGTTTTACTTACAAGAGTTAAAAATGATTATTGCTTACATTCCCGCATAACCTCAGATCATAGAAAGAAGGAGATATGCCCTAACCGCGAAATAAGTCCGGTACCGCTGTCGCCACTTTTGAAGATGTGTGTGTTTTCATTACATGCACGTATTAATATTGTAAAGATTAGGTTCACGCACACGTCTGTCCAGTCATCTACTAGCGTTCTAATCTTTTAATTGGTTCGCACACTATGAAAAACAATTGTACGAATACACTCGTACACGTAAACAACAGCTTCGGTGAACTCCTTAGGGATGGAACACTTGTATCAAATAATACATTTATCAATAAAATTATGCGATGAGAGGTTATTCATTTATAAACAATACACTTCGTGTAGGGGTGATACAAAAAACAGAACATGTTAAATTTACAAAAACAATATTATTAAAATAAATAATCCTATTATTGTCCCGTGAACTGTAAATATTTATTAAGTACGTTTCTTTTTGACAGTATTTTTGGCTTCAGTATATGATAAAGACGCAAACTTGGCTTTCTATTGATGTCAAATTTGATTATTTTGATAATGATGATGTACTAGTTTACTAATACGGTAAGTTAAAAATGTTTATATGTTAAATTTGTTGGACAGAACACCACTGAAGCATATTTGGTAGTGACGCTGCCTGAAAAGCTAGGTCTTCTGGGTTTGAATCCTGGTAATGGAAAGAACTTACTAATATTTGTGTGAAGAGCACGTCCACGGTAAGGGACGCATTTGTGCCTGGGTCTTGGATATTTTATTTAGTATATGAATGCCCACTGTAACGTGAAATGCTGTTACATTACCATTTACAAATTGGCTTATATTGGTAACTCTGTTAGGAGTCTGTGAATTAACAGCAGTTTTTGTTTGGTGGAAGAATGAAGTGTTTACTTTTTTAAGAATACAATAGCAATTACTTTCTCATTCTCTGAAAATAATTCACCCAGCTATATAAAAAATTTAACAAACACATGTATAAACTCGAAAAACAACCATTTTTCTGAAGAATTTGCCACTTGCCTGAGTAACAGCAATATATAGGAAATCAGTAGCCATGCTTGGATTCTCAGGATTAACTATAGAATATTTTGATGGCTGTGATTGAAATGTATTATGGGCCTGTAATTAAAGTAACTTCCTAATTATTTATCAAATTTTGGATATCCCTAACACTGCTCCGTTTGATTTCCCAGAAACTTACGTTGGAACAGCCCATGGGAAAAGTCTTCGTGACTTTTTTTGTCTTCTGCAAATTACTGTCTTTAAAGTGGTCTGAACAAACCGTACTGGATTTTGAAAGAAACCAACTATCTGATCTTCCTGCAGCGGATATTTTTCTTTTATGTTGGGATCGGGAGCATAGCTAAAAAATAAGCAAAAAGTCTGGTATTGTAGTACTAAATATAAAACTGGCCAAGTGCGAATCGGACTCGCGCTCCAAGGGTTCTGCACATCACACATTTTTTTAAAAAAGTTGTTTTGTCGTAAAATCCACTGACACTTTACCTTGTTATAGACTTTCCTGTAATCTGTAGGAAAAAACTATTTCTTATACTTTAAAAAAAAATGATCCTAGTAAATTTAACGATAACAAGGGGCAGGGGATAGTTATTTTTTTATGTTTTCATATTATATAAATCTATTATGTGTAATGTACCTGTGTGTCAAAGAAACCGTTTAGTTCAGTGACCGTCAGTAAATTTAATTTGAACATTTCATGAAAACATCTTATAAGTCTACTGAAGATATTTTTGAATTTCATGTTAGTCACGCAAATAGCTAGATGTATCTAAAAAAGATTTTTTTAGGATCCGTCAACCGTCCGTAATAATATCGATAAATTATTGATAATATTGCATGCACACCGCCACTGCCCTACGGCGTGCACTCGAAGCTACGTAAGATGTTTGCACTGACAGGTTGAAGCTTCTTAGGGTGAAATCTTTAAAAATACATTAAAAATAGAAATAATACTTTAAAATAGCGCTTAAAGGTGGTATGTTATTCCACATGTCTTATAGTTTCGTTTAGTACTCCGATTTTTACGAATAAACAAGCTAAAGACCGGCATTTCGAAATAAATATGGAGCTCCTGCGTCAACAACGGTTGCCAGGCAAATAAGTCTGCGCTAAGAGCGGTGCGCGCCGCTATGATCAATTTGATCATATCGAGGCGACACGGACCACGCCCCCATGCCATATCTCCTTCTTTCTATGATCTGAGCGCATAACATAATAAACTACACAACATTAGGTTTAAGTCCACAGGGAGTGAGAAACTAAGTATATTTGTTTTATAACTTGGTTAATTGCATTCAACAACTAGAAAAAACTTATAAACTCGATGACCTCTGCTTTCAGGGGCGAGTTTCATAACACAGCTATTTTTAGTTTAATTAAGCAGTTTGAGGCAGATTTGTTATTTCATATCATAATAACATAGTACTTTTAGTCCTGTGATCAAAGCTCGTATAACCGTTAAGGTGATAAAAGCACAAAAAAATTACAGTAAAATCTTCTTTTTCTTCAGGCTATATTATGTAGCCCACTGCTGGACATAACCCTCCCGTTATGAGCGCCATAGCGCCCTGTCTTCAGCTTGCCGCATCCAGCATCTGCCGGCAGTTTTTCGCAGATCGTCATCCCACCTGGTCGGAGGGCGTCCTACACTAAAAAAGTGTAGGACGCTAAACCTACAGTAAAATACTTCTCTAAGTGCTTAGTGCGAGTTTGACAGATCGAATCGAATAACTTTACTACCGCGTTAATCGAGCATTGAGTAGTGAGTATGAGTAAGTTAACCGTTCAAACTGGCAAAACGCTATCACAATATCACTCGCACTCGCGTTTATTCATGTTTTGGCTGGTAAACGTGTTCACTTCTCAACGTAAACCATTACAACTCGCACTCAGCAATTTTAATTTCCATACTTGTCGCTAGGTGGCGCTTCCTCGATGCCATAGAAATATGAGTTTACGTTAACGCGATCGAGTAGTTAAAAAACTCGCACTAAGCACTCAGATAAGGCTCGCTCCACATTAGGAGTCCTCCGGTACAGTTGTTAATAGAGTAACAATATAATAATTCCGATATTTTGTAAGCCCTAAATTCTTTTAGTCTTATCTTAATTACAATCGTTACAAATAAAGTAGTGGAATTATCGCCGAAAGTATTATTATATTTAACTTCCGACTTCAATTACTATGAATAATTCAACACATTCACAGCTTAATGATAAAACCTAATCAACTTTTCAAAAGGAATCGGTTTTTATGTTTTAGCTCGGTTTCACTTAACTTTTCAATGATCTATACATATAATGAATCTTTTAAATTATATTTTTATGTAGCCTAAATACATCCCACTGCAGGTGAGAAGCCTTCTCTTCAAAAAAAAAGAGAGTATGGACTTAATTTCCGTGCGTGCCGAATTAACAGTAGTTCTGTTGAACTCCTCAGCCAGTCAGGTTTCCTTAAGATGTTTTGCTACACAGTTAGCTTAGACAACGAAGTTATTGGTACACGCCGGGATTCGAACCCACGGCCTCGCGATTGAGAAGCCGGTGTTGTACCGCGCCGCTGTCACCGGTTCAAATAAAAGAAATATCAAACTTTAATTAAGGCAAAATAATGATCTTACTGTCTGCTTTTAAATATTTAAGCCGCATGTGGTCCGAACGTAAAATATTGTAAGTGTAGAGAAAAACGAAAAACCATCGTTTATTTAGGGATCCGTTTGCGAAGTATTAAGCTTTAAGCGCAATTTATATAGAAAAACTCTTCCGAGATCTTGGCTAATAAGTAGTTGATCGTATAAACGCCAGGGCAGTAGCACATATAACAACCATAAAAGGTAAACTATCACGGCTACATGTTAACGAGTAGTAGGCGACCAATAAAAGAAAATCTTCGCGTAAATTCCGTTGAAAATAACTTTGAAGAAATTGTTACTTCTTTTTAATTTACCCTGCGTACAATACATGGTATGATGCGTACAATACAGGCTCACAAAGTGAAGTGAAACCATGGTACCATTTCTTCACTTAGTGACACAACTCATTTCAAGCATGCACCGTAGATCAGCGGTTAAGATCCAATCCATACAGATAAATGTGATACAGAAACATTATGATTTGAGCATTGACAGCAGATTCAACATCTCTTTCATTCATAATTTCATTTTATCTTGTAGTGTAGTACCGACCAAGATTGGCCTCGCCTGCTTCGTAATTAATGCTTAGCAGTTGGAATTTGTGATTTTTCCTTTCAGTTTCTTTTACATTGGTATTTTGGTGTGATAGATATACACCGGTAAGCAGAGGCAGCAGCAGGTAAGAATATGGGTTAGGTATTATCTTATTGCCTACCAAGATAGTGATAAGTTGAAACATAAGCTTTACAACGATATCGGTCAAGCAGATATTGTTTGTTTTTATAATGCGCTATGTACTCATTCACTTGGGTGCTAAGTGCAAATAGCTACTAAGTTGCAGCAACCTCTCGAGATAATCGGGCGTAGATTAAAGATATACTTATTTGTGTAACGCAGCTACAAGCCTACAACAGAGTTGAGATGTTAATGTTGCTGTATAAGGTTGTTTCTGAATAATTAGATGGCGGGCCAACGCGTCATCAACCGGGTCGCTTTATTGTTCATCACTTGTGAATCGTAATGAGGTTATTTTTAAATTCATATTATATACGATTTTCAACCAAAGCTCGCATCTCAGCAAAAGAATGTTCGGTGCCTCTAATCTTTACAGAGAGCGGGTAAGGGCCAGAGCACAGTTGACCTCGCAGTTAGTCCAAATTACCGTCAATTGATTTACAGTCCGCAGGGCTACGAACTTCATCTTCCTACGATTTGAGTACCTATATGATGTTTTACGTCTTAGACGTGAAACTGGCTTAAGGGCGTAAGACGATACCTAAGGACACCGTTTAAAAATATTATTGCAGTCGATCAGCCCATATCTGGGCTGCCACTACTAGACATCATTGTCCCCCGAAAACGCGCCACTTCTTTCTGCAAACTGATGGTAAATAATATTGTTCCTTAGATCTTCCGCCCAGCGAGTTAGTGGGCGTCTCCACTTGAGCACCTTTCTATAACTATTTTAAAAGGATCCTATTTTTATAAAACAAACTTGAGTCAGCCGATAAAGGAGTGATACTAGGATTGGAAATAAAGATAAAGACTCATACAACACCAAATACACCCTACAAAATCTGTTCCATCCAAAAATATAACTGTTCTTCGTTCAAACATTATGATGATGGAATAAAGAAACAGTGAAACATAGATCTTTATGAACCTTGAAAACATTTGTACACTTTTTTTGTTTGGGTGTTAATGTCAGAACATAGCTCGGTGCAGGGCCGATACAAAATACGAGTACGAGTTAATAAACTCTTTGCCATAACAATATATAACAAACTTTATTGGTTTGCTTGTAAGGGTGAAATTGTGTTTGTTTAATATTGTCTTAATCTCTAAATTAATAATGATAGTCTTTCTGTAAACTTCATTACGCGGGTAAGTCAGATTAATTTTCAACGCAATCAAATAAGGCAAGTACATGCCTTATTACTGTTTTGCTAACTTATTTACTCTTCATTTAGCCATATACCTAAGAAAAGTGACAAATATTTGTACTTTCACATTTAGGTACATTCATACCACTTCACTTAAAAAATATTGTCAATTATCAACTGATTCACCTGCGTCTCTACAAGGATTGGTGATTCTTAGTAATTGTTTGAGATTGACAGATTCTATGAGAAACAAATGCATGTGTTTGTGTATCCACCGACATTAAATAGCTTTACATTCACTGCACAGTTCCAAGAGATGTCTGAGATCGGACGTCGAAGAGATGAAAATGTCTGTTTGAAATATGTATCTATGTATGTAGTTAAACTAATCTACAGGCTTCGGTCAGCGAGACGAGGCTAGGTGTACGAGCAGTGTACAATGACTGCCGATCAAAACCATCATACGTGACCCAATTGACCACCTTTTATTGATTTAGAAGTCACTGACTTTTTGACCTCTGGCTTCACTTACGTGCAATCACTGGTACCTAATCTTAGGCCTAGCTCTCGGGAATTACGGTTTTGCGAATTGAGCGTTGTCAAACTGCTTCACATCGAACAAAGAATCATTGCTACTACGAATAGATAATGTTCATTTCAACCAGGTACGACAGAAAAATTACAGTTTTCGACAAATTCTAATACAAGCTGAATCATGGATAATGTATGTTACGGAAGTTACACCCGAAAATACAAGCAATACCTATTAGGGCAAATTTTAGTGCTGTGTTTTTTTTTCTTTATCTATCACCACACTACAAACAGCCTTGCTACGAATTTGAAGATTCTTAGTGCTATTATACGTCCAGATTCTTTGGGATTAAAAGACCAAACCACAAAATATGCTTTAGAAGATCTGCAAACGGAAATTTTACTAAAGTTCACTGTGAGCTCTAAAAATACAGTCGGCGAGCGACAAAGTCAACAGGCTAATAATCTGCAAATTGGCTCAAATGACCCCTCTTGCGCTAAATTGTTTAAACCGATTAGCCGATTTTAGGCGAGTAGAGGCGCCGCTTCACTACAATGTGAATATTAGGTTAGATCGAACTGATAATATTAAGCATATTTTCATTTAACTTTGAATGACTCAGACACGAATTGAATTTTCATTGAAGATCCAAATCAATGGACTATTAGGAGGAACGAATTTACCCTGAAATACTCTATTCCCTCGCAGTGCATGTGTGGTAGTTTCACGTGGAGTAGATTAGCTGTAATGTAACCTAAATCAACCTTTACCGCTGTTAGGTACGTAACGGTACCAAATTGTGCGTGTCACAGCTAGTTGAGCCACCGGCCATCGGTAAGTGCAGTGCGAAGGAAATTGACGGATCAAAGAAGGCAGGAAGTCTGCATTAGCGTCGCGTAAGTCGTGTTTCGATCCGTAACCTTTTAAAACCATCGCGTGAAGACCGATGCATCTCATGTCAGTAGGCTCGATATGGCAATTTTCCAATAGTAAATCGTGTTATATGTTACCTACTGGTAAAGCAATGCTTTGTAAGGCAATGTTTCTAGTTGCGTCAATGCCTAGTGTTGCTACGACTTTTTTCTACAAAAACCGCTAATTTCGCCATAGACCAACATTCCAAGGTTTGTCTCTCAGGGGCTAAGTGTTGAGCGGTGATCATGTAATGGTAGCAACACGTCAACCTTGCGTTGACAGCCCTGAGACGATGCCAATTGTCAATTTGCGGCAGGAGCGACCGGATGAGGCGGCGAGTCGCCCGCGGCCCGCGCTTGCCTCCCCCTTCTCACTTCGGAGTTTAGACTGGCAGTCGATAAACTGTTTTGACATGATGCAAATTCGATAAAATAAAAATGGTATTAACATCAGCGCTACGATAAGCAAATTATCAACCTTAGATTAGATTAGCGTTTATGGTTCCAAAACTAGTTCTAAACAATTGTCACATTACCATTAATTTACGCTAATTCGAGTACTTTTCTTATTATCTAAAATTGTCTACTTAATTTGCGCAGGCTGGTTTCTCCACAATTAAGGGAGTCAGAACTGGTTCCAATCGTTGATTATGATTACATCTCCTTCAGGCTTTATTTAACTGTTATAATTTACAACAACTACAATTTACCTGCAGTTGCCCAAATTATTTGCTACAATATAGACCCACAATGACTGGGTATCTTCTTAACATTGAACAAACGGGATAGTCATCTATCACCGTCATCATCATCAGCCCGCCACTGTCTACTCTAGGTATAGGTATTATCAATAGCACCAGTTTTTTACGAATAAATATTGATATAGGTTCAGTTAAACCACAGACAAGTCAATTTCGGCTTTCAGGAAGATAATTCTTAGCACCTCAGAAAAGGGTATCTTTCAACTCTCAATCGATTCAGAGCCATTCATTAGAGTCCAATGGGTATTCATTGCTTTTTTACAAGATACGTCATATGTTGTATAGAATCAGGCGTTACTTTGCGGAAATCCATTTTTGGCGGAATTCAGCAAAGTAATTTTAACTTTTTAAAGATACGTCATAGTGATAGTGGTTCAGTAAATCCTGCCTTGGACATCACCTATGATCAAAGTTGTGTAAAACCTACGAGTATATGAGCTTAAATTTAATTTGGAGGTCTCCTAAGTCAGGAAGTATTGAACAACTGTGCTGTAATCGGTTTTCTTGTACCGTTTAAGCAGTAACAGCATTAATTTCATGGTTTATCTGTATGTCATTGTAGTGCCCCGCCCTGTAGCGCTCTCCTACTGGTTGTATTGTCACAGGTCGCGGAGAGAGTACCTACGCTCCCATTGTAAGTATCTACGGCTTGTCCCAATCTAACTGCCTATTCATGACTATTCAAGTACTTGAGAACTGAATACGGCCATGTGTAAAATAAATCAACCGTTCAATTCAAATTCAGACAAAGTGGAGCTCTACATTTTCGTGTTAGTATCTATTATAGAGTGGGTATTCATAGAGTGGGATAATGAGAACGCATAATACCTGTTCTTTTGATGAAACTGCTCCCGTTGCTCTCTTCCATACTTACAGGCTGTTGCGTAGAGACGGACTCTTTCTCTTGCACCAGCACATAAATACACTTTCAACATAATCTCATCACCAGCACAGCCGCCGAAGCCCCGTGGCCTCGAATCACTCCGGCGCAGGAGCTAGATATTCACAGAGAATTGGGCGCACAACCGACCACATCCAGGTGTTCACCTCGCCAGCTGCCGCCCTGGGCCCACTTGGGGGCGGCCGACGCTAATTTCCCTTCAGTAAAGTGAAAGTGAACTCGTACCTCTGTCGGAGGTATTCATTTTGTAGTGTCGTGGAGTGGAGCGCGACGCAGGCGACCGAGGACGTCGCCACTGGCGTCCGAATGCCGGCGTTCGCTCTCAAATGGGCATAATGGGCCCGCCGGAGAGCTCGTCAAAAGAAGAATACGACAGCCAATTATTTATTTCCATACAATACACGAGCGTGGAGCGGCGCGCAGGCGCAGTGCGGGAGTGAGTCCTGCGCGCGCGCCGCGCCTCCGTTTACCGCCTGCTGCCGCTACCGCTGCCTGCCACCTGCCCGCGCCCCGACCAATTTCTTATACTTATTATTACAATTCTATACCGTAAGAGAGTTGCCATTGAGGAAGGTTATTCAACCGAAGCACAGCATACATTGCGGCTTTTGTCAATAGTTTTTTTTTCTTTTTTGCCTTTTTAAACAGCATGCTACTTGTTTGTGAATTAGACACGTTTGGAGTCTCTGCTGGGCAAAGGGGTTGATTAGTATTTACCTCTCTTTCCTGTCTTGATCCATTCTTTGTCATCCAGGCGAAAAGGTTGAATTGGCCAGCTAGTCTGCGAAATTTGTGTGAAAATTATACGACTTCAGATAAAGCCGAATTTTCTTGATTTTAGTACGCTCGGACAGAGTGGATCGGCTTAGTATCTGAAACCGTAGTCCACTCTTATTGTAGCGCATACACATCTCTGAAGGATAGCATACGTAATAAATTCATCCGACAGAGAACCAAAGTTATCGACATAGATCAGAGAATGCGAGCTGAAGTGGCTGTGGGATGGCCATATCTCGTGAAGAACCGACAACCGTTGGAGTAAACGTGTTCTTGAGTGGAGACCGCGACTCGGCAAACGTAGTGTAGGACACCCTCCGACCAGGTGGGATGACGATCTGCGAAAAACTGCCGGCAGATGCTGGATGCGGCAAGCTGAAGACTGGGCGCTATGGCGCTCATTAGGGGAGGGCTATGTCCAGCAGTGGACCTAAAGTAATATAGCCTGAAGAAGAAGGGCTTAAAGGCCTTGAAAGGGCCGGTTTCTAAATTGAGAATTTCACTAAGTAAATACTTAAGTAACGTTCCGTCACGCTCTATACTGAGAAATTCAAAGAAACAGCACAACTATTTACCTAGCGGAATTCTCAACTTATTAACTGGCCCTTATTTCATAACACTTCCACAACTTCATACAGCTTCAGAAACTTAGACGTTTCACTTCATGACGCAATTCTCTCTGTAGAAGCTAATTAGTTTTCACGATTACATCGTGTACTCGGACGATCAGAACGCGGACCGAGTACGTTAAGGCAGGGTTCCCGAGGGCATGCTTTCTATATTGCACTTATTGTACGGCGCGGTCGAATTGTTGAGGAAAAAGCAGGAATTTTCGGCATCACAGAAGTTCACATTTAATTGAACTTTTGGCGTCCGAAATCACTTACACGTTCTGTGATAATTTTCCCGAGCCGATTTCAAACAATGATATAATTAACATTTTGGTACATTTTTTATTATCCTACACTCAGTTAAGCTTCAATAAAACTCTATTAGTTAAAAACAAGCTCGGCTTTGCTTTTTTTTTAAAGCAGTAAGGTTTTAATAATCATGAATTAAAGCGGTGATAGCGGAGCGGTAGAACGTCAGCTTCTTAATTGGTCGTGGGTTCGAATCCCGGTATGTACCGATGTCTCTGTTTTCTAAGATAAAAGCACCACTAGCTATCTTGAAGGAGAACATCGTGAGGAAACCTGAGTGTCTGAGGTGTTCACATACCTTAGTGCTTGAAATCGCCAATCCCGGTGGGCAGGCTTTTTGAATAAGCTCATACTCTCTCTCCAAGAGGTATGTGCCCGGCCACAGCCGGGCACGGCCCACAAGCCATTATAAATCATGAAAATAATGACCAACGCCCCCGACACTGATAAGTATTTTTCTCAATCTAGAGCTGTCTTCTATTTTCTCATTAATTCTCACGTAATCTTATATTGTCTTCAGATTCTTAATAACAATCAATACATAATAAAATGTAATTATTTAGAGTCGAAGAACCTACGCTTAAAATAGCCCGGTTTCGTAAAAGTGTGCTAAGATCGCCGCTGTCTACCATACGAGTAGAATCTGAGTAGCCTGAGAATCTGAGTGAAGGACAGGGCTATAGCGGTGGCAGATCCAACAAAGCGCGTCGCGGCAAAGTCGTCAGCGAACCGCAGGTTGGCTTCTCTTTCAATCGCCGACGTCAATGCCTTTACGCCTCCTAATACCGCTAACCCCTGCAGGGTTTCTTTCCAGCGTGCTGGAGACCTCAAAGGCGGGGATTCGTCCTGGTTTACCACTTTTTGAATGTTACAACCACGGATTCGGATCATATTTCATAGAACTACGGTGGTTTATTATGACAATTCGATGAACATTGCAAAGTCCTTAATCCATAGATAGCATCTGAAGGGGAAAATTCGACTATGTTACGCGTGTTAATGGAATTTTCATAACAATTAAAAATGAATTAAGAATAATAATAATTACCACACAAGAAAATCACTTGACCTGGTCCCAAACTAGGATACCCTGTACTATGGTAATCAGGAAAAGCCCCCCTTCACAAACATGAAAATATACCGAGAATGAGGCCACTTGTACAAATGTACGGCACCCAGTGGGAATCCAACCCACGACCTTTGTCTTAATACTCAAGCACCTTAACGGCTAGACCAACGAGATTTGTTTATAATATGCGGCCTTAGCAAGTGTAACTCGATAGATCACTATACTAGTATTAACAAACGATCGTGCTTGGTTTTGGCCGGACAGCGGATTAGGCTTACCATCGGACCGAGCGAACACAAAATAGTACCTACTATTTTTTGTTTATTAACAGTAATATACTATTAACATACGATCAAACTTGGTACGGTCCGGACAGCGGATTCGGTACGCTCCATACCATTACCGTTCGTCTGGAAAGTTGTCTGCCGAACATTAATTGGCACTATTTCGCGTTCGCTCTGTCCTATGGCACGCCCAATCCGCTATCCAGCCCGTACCAAGTTTGATCGTGTATTAATCACATCACATCATACATCATACTTCATACTATACTACTATCACACTAATATTATAAAGACGAAACTTTTTGAGTGTCTATGTTTGTTACTTCTTCGCCTCTAAACGGCCCTGAATGACCAAATTGGCTACGTTATGCTGCGGGAAAGTATCTTAATCCCATGGGAAAAACTATAAACCGTCGGTAACACCGAAGGGCACAGCTAGTAATATACAAATTTGCACACAAGTAAAAAAGTTCGTATTGTCGTCGTGTCTCCTCGAGCCCCACGCAACACGGTCGAAAGCTTGACCGAGCCAGCAATTAAGTTTCATTAGGGGGTTTGAGCACCATCGTCGGCGTTCGTGTTGGAGTCTCCCGTCTACCCGAGTTTGTTAACTCCCTACCAACTAGCTAATTTGGTGCAGTGGTGTGCCATGACTCCAGATACCTAACTTCGTTAATTGGTAGAATTAGTCATACGTTATACACAGCAGTCGTTTAGCCAAGTCAAAGGCTAAGGCGGCTTGAAAACTTCTGACAGTAAGACCAGCCACTTGCAACCCGCAACCAATCCGGACTTGGCCCCCGGGGTGGAGTATGGCCTATAACTTCCTCAGGAAAGAGACCCGTGCCCCTCGGTGGGAACATCATGGGTTGACGATGATATACATGTCATTAAAGTAAAAGTTTATTTCTCACCATAAAGAGCAACATTTAGGCACGGTATTATAAGCCTTGAGGGCTTTACAAAATCACTTAAAGGCTAATGGTACAATTATCAATTCAACTAATTGCCAAACTAGGTGTTCCTGTATTTTGACAATTAGTTTGTTTTGTACTTAATGTACAGATCAATTTCAGACATTATTAATTTAAGTATTGTGCGTCTCAAGTATACAGATGCATTGGTGAATATGGTTAGTTATTACTTAATTGTATGTGAATGTGTGTGTGTGTGTGTGTGTATGCATTATACTTTTGGTCGCTTCAATACATGCATAGGCATTACATTGGTAATGTTAATGCGCTCTATTTTTATTCAGGACCTCCAAACAAACAAATGGAAGCCTTTTAGTATCATTTCTTGGTCAGTACGTCCGTCCATAAAGAGCTTTTTTCCGGGGTCGGATAGAGCGGGCATAAATTCTTATACTAAAAATAATTAAGACCATGTTCCCTTTAAGATGTAAAAACATTCAAGCTTCTATAATTAATTATATTAAACATTCTATGGGCTTTTGGAAATCTTAAATTGAGGCTTAATTCAACGGGACCGATGGCTAGATACATAACAACATAACATGACATTTACATAAAGGCACATACATTGCTTCTGGCCCCACACTAGGATACCCTGTGTCGTGGGAACCAGAAACATTCAAGACCTGGGGTTTTTTTTGTCCCCAGCCGGGGTTCGAACCCGGGACCTCTCGCATAGTAGGCAGATGCGCGACCGCTGCGTCACAGAGGTCGTCAAGATACAATATACACGGCTACATTCCGTTCCAAAAATGTTTTGCATGCATTAAAACACGAGAAGGAAGTAACAGGATCAAGACGGCCTCAGTGTGGAACACGTGCGCTTTGCTGTTCCTCACGTTTCGAGAGTGCCCGCTAAGTTTCATACTTAGTACAGAAATAGAAAATAATTATTTCGCCGTCTCTGGCGAATAAAATCATAATCATAAAATCCAAATTTTACATGAGAAATTAAAAACCATTTTTGTGTAATACTCAAGACCCATATAACCCATAATGTAATTAAGCCATTAAAAAAGGTACCTAAAAGATTTTTTCTTTATCGAATTAGATGGCATTACAGGTTTGTCTGCTTTCTTTAATACTTAGAATTTATTAACGAAATTAACAATACTGTGAATCCAATATCCCTGTGATTATAATTTATATTATTTCTTTCGGGTGGTTTGGTTTCTTTTTATAATTAATAATTAAACGAACTTTTTACAAGTGAAGTTCTATCATGGCTATACGAGCTTAAAGGAGCATTATAATTTTAGATTTATTTGAACGAAACTGCATTGCGGGTCCGCATATAACGTGATGTTACGATTATTACTATTGGTCGTAAAAAGTTCATAGTATTGCAACTTCCATCACAGAACATCCAACTATATTAATATTATACATGTGAAAGTTTGTTGAGATGGATGTTTGTACTCAAACACGCAATAACGGCAGAACGGCAAGTTTCATGTAAATACATTAAACTTGGCGTACAGTATTGACACAGTATTTGAATTGGGATCTAGTATGAAGTTTGCGGAGTCAGGCAGTAAAGTCGTTTATAGTGAGTGTGGTTTAAAAAAAAGTGTATATTTCTATAGAATATAGTTGTTTCTATAGAAAAGAGTCTGATAATCAAGATAACGATAATTTATGTATTATTCTTCAACTAATAATTAATATTATTTATATTTAACATGGGAGAGATGGAAAAAAGTAGAGGATGCCTTTACCCAGCAGTGGGACACAAATGAGGCTAAGTAGGAAAGAAATATTTGTAACAGCATGAGGACTTTCAGTATTATAATTTCAGTGTATAATGCTAGTTCACTGAATTATTACCATTTCAACAAATCTGATAAATGCTTGCCTCGTAATCCAAAGAGGTTGTGCTTAGTCTTTTTTCAAATGATATCAATTTAAAAAAAAACTGTAGGTTAATTACTTTTTGGTGAGTAGTAAATTTTCATCGAAATATGACCACTTTTAAATAGGAATAGGTACTCTCACCACATCAGGTTCTCACTGCCATCATTAATAAATTTGCATACTTTAATTCTTTAATGGCATTACTAACTGCCGCACTCAGAGAAGTCCATTAGGTTTAATTTTTATTTAAATATTTCTTTCCTTTTCACTTATTATCAATAAAACAGAAAAGGACAACAGCATACTTAATCGAAGATTAACTTTAATTGACGTTTCTGAGTGCGACGGTAACTATTAGTAGGTACGACATGTGCTCAGTAGGAAGGTTAACGGTAGTAGGTACTGCATAATTGGCTGTTGTTAAATCTTATTTACATCTCAGATAAACTTGCATGATCGCGATACAGTGATATCCCTAAAACACCTCAAAAATGCCGACAAAATTTCAAGACCTCATAACGCTGTCAAGATTTCACAAGGATATGACGTATCGTCTCTAAAGGTGTTCAGTAGAAAAGTGGATATATAAAAGAGACCGTAAATTGTAGATCGAGCATATAAGTATTAGTATGTGATAACTCCTATACGGTCTCTAAGAGCTAATACAAGTTTTTTTATAAATTATTTATTTTTTATCATGGCACTTCCCTACACAGGACATTCACTAAATAAAGGGATTTGAAGAAGATTACTCACTTAAGTTCAAACAATATTCTATTTCTATCACGATATGTACAATTGAAAATATAATTTAAAGTTACCACCTACCTAAACGTTATATAGCTTGTCTAATCATCATTGTTACATTCGTACAAAGTGTGTAGGTAATGCTAACGAGTTATCGCATGTGTACTACATTGATATGTATTCAAACAGCGGAAATTTTCTGCTCGCCTCAAGTGCGTTGTAATCGGAGGATTAACCTGCGTTCATGGAATATTTTTGTGACCGACAGAAACTCTGCGCTCCTGCTGTCCTTTGATACAAATTTGATATCATGTCCTGATAAAGACGCCTACAAAGTCATAACCTTGATGGCTACCCTGTGTTGTAGAAAATTGTACAAGCTCTGGTTGTATACAATTAGGAAATTTTAAACCTTTATTTGTGAGTGTAAAAATGGGTTGCAGTAGCTATTAAACGCTGTGAATTATTATTTAATTACCAGCTACTACACTTTGGATCACTTCTTGCTACTCAAATGGAGCGCAAATTGACCATAAATTTTGAGTCGAGCTAGAGAACTGGCTTGAGAGGCTTATACTTAGATAGTTTTTCAATAGAATGATACAAATGGTATGACAATTGTTATCATTTGCTTCAATGTGGTAGTCTACATAGCAATAGCAGTACAATGTCAATCCAGGGGTATGATCCGCGCAAATTATTTAATTTGTTATTTATATAGCCATCTCACGCGAAGAAGAACGAAACGCGCGAGGCGCCCAGTTAAGTAGCACGGTTTATACCATTGTATTGCGATACATTACCAGGCTACCGATAGTGTGAATAAAACGACCATTACCGGACTAATATGACTCTATTGAGCAACTATGTATTTTAGAGACTCGGCCCCTGCGGAGAGTTATTCAGTTATTCAGCTCAGTTGGCAGCAGCACTTTAACAGCAGCTTCAGCAACTGCAGGCGTTTACATGCGCATTTTATTCAGTAGTCTTAGAGGTGAAATTTCAATTAATATTCATAAAATAATATCTAATTAGGATAATTATTTTACAGAATATAGAACGATGTAAAAAGGTCCACCAATAAAGGTGGTAAAATCAATCAAATTAAAATATTTTTATTCAAAATAAAACACAAACTGCTACTTTAGGAACGTTATAAGTTAAAGAAGTTGTTCATTTCTATATCTAGATAATTTTAATGAAAAGATGGACAAATAACTTCGTTATATTCCTTAAGATTCCTTACACACTCTAAAAACACTCATTAGAATAGTCTGTGGTAGAGAACATACAATAAAAAACGTAACCCCAGGTTAAATAAAGTCTTTTTAATTATATTATTATTCTAAAACCTACATAATATATCATTACAGTAGGAAACCATTTTTTATTTAGTGATCCATTTGTGAAACATATTTTTTTTTAATTGTAAGCGTTTGTGAAAAAAAAGCGTTTGTGAAATATAGAGTAGAGACTTTAGAGTGAATTTATCAGTGTTCGTCATTTATGAAAATTTTGTCCCGACACCCTCACGGCGAAATAAGAGACCGAACAAATATGAAAATTTTCAAGGTAGCACATAATATACTTAAAAGGAAAAATAAATTCTCAAAGGCAATCACCCCTCTTTTTAAGTTTGACGAACAACTACGGCAACCTACCATGCGCGTGAAGCGACGAGCACTTGGCCAGTTTCTTAATAGGACAAAGCCGTACTTTAATACATTTTCACTTATTTGCAATACATTTTTGCATGCGGTCAAAAAACATAAACATGCTGTAAAAGCGGCTACCAAAACCGCTTTAACGTTTAATGTTAGTCACCAGACCCTTGCAGCCGGCCGACTGCCGCGCGTTAATCTAATTCAAGTCTGCTATGGGGCTTGCGCGGCGCCTAGACAAATTGCAATTTAAACGATCGATATGCACCGTTCGGCTACAGTCACCCGTGTAAACCCTGCATTACTTTGTCAAACTTCATAATATGAGCACAGTGCGTGAGTCGGCCCTTGAGGTCCGCGCGCCGCCCTCGGCGTATCTACCTACATGTTTACATTGTAGTAGATAAGAGCTTAGATGTCTCAACAGCTAATCGTGCACAGATATATTAATAAAACTCCTTAATCGATTATTATTATATCTAGCAGCAGTAATAGTTCGTAGTCGGGGCAGCCAACACGTCTCTATTGAGCTCCTAGGGAAGACGAAGAATCCGCCAATGCTATCAAGCTGTATACACGGCGAAATATTCGAGTTTTTCATTTGACAAAAGCTACGTCTAATCCTACTTGGTTGGGGTTACGGCCAAAATTAACTTTTTATTAGTGGGTACTTAATTTTATTTTTATTACTAAATGGCAAACATGTTAATAAGGACTAGACAGAACGAGTGCAAATACCGTGTCGCGGTAGTTGTGCGTGTGGTGTTGTTCCTTGGGATACCGTCTGTATATTTGTTGTTGCTTAGTAGCAATACATTGACTGAGTCTTCGAGTAACGTTGCGTTTGAATCAGGTAACCTGCACTGTACTTTATTGTCGACTCGATTTAAAAATATACCCCTGTGATGAAAGAACAAACAACATCGGGTATTCACCGATCCATCACTTGAAATACGCTCTGGATTAAGCAGAAGCGCAGACATTCACGCTCAGCTCGTCCGTGCGTCCCCACGGTCACGCATTTTAGATTGCACCAAACAAACATAATAAAAGCTGTTCTTACGTGAAGCACGCGGTCTCGCACGCTCAGTTTTCACGATTTTTAATAAACCGTTTTCAGCACAAATTCACAAAGCATTTCATAGATGGCGCTTATAGGCGTGTGATGCGTCTGTCAAATTATGCTCAGCGCAGATTAATTTTGACAGCCGTATTCCGTTTCTGCCTGTAATGAATCGACAACGGCTAGTTGCCAAAACTACTAAAACTGAATTGAATTGAATTGCTTCGTAAATTTGTGCTGAAAACTGACTGTAATTTAATGAGTATATTTTGATAAATGTGGTCTAACAGCCTTACTAATAAACTTGGTGTAAGTATTGTATAACTATGCAGTGTTTTGTCTCTTTTCTTCCAATTGAAAATTACATTCAAATGACGTGAACAAAACACTGTGTATACGGTTTATACGGTGGTTTTTGGTTTTTACTAGGCTTATACGGTGTTTATTAGTAAGAGCCTTAGGGTTTGATAGACAATAAAACTGCGGACAATCGAGAAATAGTTTCCTTATCTTGTACATAGTTTCAGATGGAGTTTGGAGAGTTTTTGGATTTGGGTGCCGTGGATGTTCCTATCAATGTTTTTTTCCACCGTTAGCGTGTAGTATCGCTACTACAAATTTGCAGATCTAATGAACTTTGAAAATAAACAAAGTCATTGTTCTTTCGAATGGTCTCTCAGGACGGTACAGCTGGTGGGCAAGCTTAGGTACTCCACCTAAGTAACAATGTCCCGGGAACTGCAGCGTTCAAGCGGTCCCTTCTAGTGTCAAGAATAAAATTAAAGAATGAATAAAAATTACACAAAAAACAGGACTAAAAACATAATAAACTGGGGCAAAGTCCCCGCCTTAAAAAACCTTCATACCAGAACTCGTTAGATTAAAAAATGTTGCTTATGAACAGACTCACTCACTACCTTAATTACTTTTCTACGCTTCTATCGAAATTAATTTAGGTCAATATTAATTTGAGGATTGAATTCAGTGGCCCCATATTCTACAATCCCTCCTCCGTCTTTGCCATCTAAATTGTATTGATCAACTCCTCCCTAGACACACATGTGCCCTCGCGCCACTTACTCGCACTACCAGATAAAAATGGACGCAACTGCACCCCGGCTGCCATCCTCGAGTTTCCAACTGATGGGTTCACGCGCTCTCAGCGGAAACAAGTAAGTACATGGGGGTTTTAGCCTCTAAATAGGTTTTTTATAAGTAAGAACATGATAGAAACTATCGAATAACATATAATTGGGTTCACTACGCTTTCTCGAAACACGCTTCACCTTGTTACATTTCTACTATGACAACTCACCTTAAGATGAATTGAACTAAGCTTCATTATGACAAATGATACTACACCGATGCTTCATTTCACCTTTTGACATTTCATTATTGGTTTATTTTGCTTACAGTTCATTACTTCAAATGATGTTTCACCTACGTGCCATTCGAACAACGGTTCGTTTGATGATTTAATATTTTATCTCACTATAGGCTACAGGCTAGGCAGGTATTCGTATTGACTAAAATACCTTAGTATGTAATAAATGCTAGAAATAAGGGTAAGACCTGACTGCGACGGGGACGTGGAGGTATACTTGATGTGAAAGGTATGAGAAAAAATGTGGGAAAATGAGGGGAAACGAAGGGAAAGGAGGGGAAAGTGGAAAAAAATCTTATTCCGGAAAATAAAAAAGAATACTAACAGATAAATCAACAACATAATTGTTTTGTAACATTGAAACAATAAATTTTGATAAGAGCCATTGGTGATGCGATAGTAAGTGTAAATAGTACTTCGATGAAACATATTTCTTAGTATAGTGTTTAGGTGAAACGTAGCACTGAGCAAATGGTTCAAGGCATAACAAACATTCTATGAATTAAACATAAGTTTTACTGTATGGTCGATGATTCGTCATAGTAGAAATGTAACAAGGTGAAGCGTGTTTCGGGAAAGCGTAGTGAACCCCATATAATTATATATTTTCCCCCGAAGCGCTCGTGGCCTAACCCGAGTGTTGCTCAACCCGAGTGATTGGAATTAACTCCAACCACTCGGCGTAAGCAACAATAGGCGCGGTCAGGTACTGGATGGGTGGTCGTGCCGTGACTACCGCTAATGGATTTTTTCCAAGAGCTAGGCACGTTAAGCCGTTAATGCCAGCTGTCATGTAATTGCAGTCATTAAGCTATCTCAGATGCCTTCTGGGCGGCTTGATAACTTCTGACTGTAAGGCTCGCCAGTCTTACAATACTCCATCAACCCGGACTTGGCCTCCGTGGTGGAGTTTAGCCTAACCTTCCTGCGATGCAGAAAGAGACCCGCCCCAGAAGTGGGGACATACAAAAGGTTGATATCGATCGATCAATATTTTCCGCGGTCAGAACATTCATAGAGGCCCTTTCCCTTTACTTTGCCTTTTTAATCTGTGCACGCCCCTGGGGCCTAAGTATTTCATAGAACTCCCATTTCACCGAATGGGAGAACGGATTACAATTCGAGTACATCGGAACATGTACTCGAATTAGATGAACATGTTCTTACATGTTCATCTACGGTTTGATCGATTTTCTTAGTCTCAGCAATACGAATTGTATTGTAGGTACTTTTATGAAACGCGGCCAGGGAGCCGATTCTCGCCTATTCAAATTGAAAACGTAGACGCAAAATAGGCTTAAAGGCTTATATTTGTCTCATGAAAATAAGATAACTCGACAGAGTCATTAGACATTTATTTTCTCATTACAATTCAATCTAGCATGGCGTCCAGAATACAGATGTTGGCTGTCGCTCGACTTTTTATGTAGATTCAAGTCATAAGCCTTAAGAGTCATATACGAACTATTTGCTAATGAAGTGAGAATTGGCTCCCAGGGCCTTCCACATCCAGTACCAGACACCTGGTTATTTTGATTAGCCACAATTTCCTTTTCGCTCGTAGTATTTATTAAGTATGGAGCATACGATTGATTGTATTGTAATTTCAGGGCATCATCATATTCCATTGCTTGCTGGCCATTTACTGCTTCCTGCTACTGGGTGTGGTCTGTGAACAGTACTTTGTGCCGGCCATTGGATTTATATGCGACAGTGAGTATCTTATCGTCTTCTGGAATGCTTGAGACTATTTGTTGTGCCTAAGGTACCTACTACTTATCAAAGAGTATTTTTCTGGAGGTTAACAAACCGTTCATGCAAAATCATAGAAAGATAAGGCGCCTGGTACATTTTTGTGTCAAAAATTCCAAATCGATAAACATAAAAATCTTAATATCTGCGATAACTATTTTTTAAACACACAACCTAGAACGTAGGAATCCTAGGACTTTAAACGATTTCCGCTGAAAACAGCCGTTTTTGGCAAAAATCGATTAAAGTCGAGGTTTTAGACTGTAGGTTCTAAAATAGTTGTCATAGTGGTTAATATATATAATATTTCTTTATCTTTTAAAAAAAAAAGTTTTATATTGCAAGTTATAATTTTTATTCCATTGGTGGCGCTAGTTACCAGCCCAAAGCGCCTTAATCAAGTAAATTCAAAACCTCTTACATTTATTTACATACTTACTTAGATTAGATTAAAACTATTACATAATAAAATTACTAGAAATTTCTTAAATATTGTTTCATAGTACACAGGTGGCAGTCTTATCGTTGAAAGCGGTCTCTTCCCGACAAGCGACTTAGTTACATTACATGCAAGTGAAATAATATTGAATAATTCATTAAACTCTTCTTTCAGCAGAATTGAAAGTGAGATGCGTTACTTTCTTAATCAATGAGATTAACGTGTAACCTGGCTTCCTAATTATAATCAAGAAGCTAGGTCGTACTTTAATCTCATTGACAAAATAATAATTTTATCAATATTTTATCAACGATTGTGTATTGTTATCCGGCACCCCATTAATGTTTTACCTTGTTATGTATTTTCCGTGTCATTGTAGAAATATTTAAATGCGTATGTAATTACCTAAACAAAAATAGGCATTTAGTTTCAACACCATTTAATTTTTTTTACACATTACTTCATTTTACTATGAAGAATTTAATTCAGCCTTGGTTGGATATAAATAATACATAGATAATAAAATCACAACAAACAATCACCCTAGTCCTAAACTAGGAAACCCTATGCCTTGGTAATCCAGCAAGGTACTCGTAGTCACAAACATAGAAATATACGCACTGAGTATATTATATTCATATTTGTACAAATGGGCCTCCAGCGGGAATCGATCCACGACTTTGGTTTTAATAGTAATACGTATTAAGAGTTTGACCAACGAGGCAATGACAAGTAACAGGTAATGGTAGGTAGGTGGACATTTCTTGAACTAATAAAATGTATGAATAACTAGACGAGAAAAGAACTTGAAATCAATTTCGGTGGGTTAACAATTCCTATTACCGGCTTGTTTAGTCGTAGGCCAAATCTAATTAAACGAAATATACAATTCTTGTCTTCACATAAGTATAATATCTTTTTCTGGAACCCAAGAATTTCGCGAAACGCAACTGTGGTTCGGCGAATCTCATCTGTCACTTAATTATTCCGCTATTTGGACTATAAAATAGTCTAATATGCATAAACTGTTACTGGATACGAATTCGGTCGATGTGGATCGAACTCACGTGCGAACGGCGCTAGTGAATAGCACGGCTGCATCTAATATAAAAACAGTGTTTGCTGTCAAATGCCTCCGAAAGGGCTTCTCAGATTTTTATGAATTGACATGACTGAGAAAAGATAGTAGGCTAATTAATATGACAAAATAAAGTTGTCGGAGACAGCTAGTCTAATATATAAAAATCTCTGATTAAAGTGTTTGTCATAAAAGTCCTTCAAACGGCTTCAGTGATTTTTATGTGCTTTTGTGCGTCATTTTTTTTAGGACTGAGAATATATTGTAGGCTAATTAATATGGTCAAACAACGTTTGCGACGTCAGCTAGTAATTATAAATTCTTTAATGTATTCATAGATGAATTATTTATTAGCATATTCTTTATTGCAAACAGTAAATTCGAAAGATCATTACACAAAATTTATAATTCAGCTATAAACATTATATTGCATTGATAAATCATTGGAGACCTTATAAAGCTTGAAATGAACTTAAATCTTGAATTATATATTTTTATAGAAATTCCGAAAAAAAAGCTATTTTATTAGAGTTCCAAAACCACGAAAGTATAGGAAGAGTACGGTTTTTGTAGAGCTGAACATGACGGAAGACGTAGCCGGCGCCACCTTCATGGCAGTAGCCAGCTCGTCCCCCGAGCTCTTCATCAACTGCGTGGGGACCTTCGTCACGGAAGGTGACCTGGGGGTGGGCGCCATCGTGGGCTCCGCCGTCTTCAACGTGCTCGCCGTGCCAGCCTGCTGCGGCCTCATCGCTGGGAAGGTACGCTCATACAAACCTTTCTTATTCTTCTTTTTATCGTGTTATAGTTAGTTAGTTAGACCTAAGATTTCTGTACTTAGCCTCATATTTGGGTCATTTTACGTAGCAAGCGCTAAGGAACATTAACACTTCAGACACTAGGGTTTCCTTACGATCTTTTCATTCACGGTCATCGGTGGTATTGCTACTATAATTTCACAAACATGCCAGGGTTCGAACCCGCGACCTCCCGATTGAGAAGCCGGCGTTCTACACCGCTTTGCTACCACCGCTTCAATTCGTGACATTTATCGTGTAATAGTGACATTCTATTAAAATTGTATTGCCTCAGTACTCAGTCAAGTGCTCTTCAGCTTTCAATGAAAGCCTTTGACGATCTCCAATAAAGGAAGTGCCCGAGTAGAGGACACCCGTTGCTAGCTAGCGCCTGTGAACAATATGTCTGTACTGATACTACCCCGAGGCTACAGCTACTCGGAACTACGAGTAATTAGCGCCAGCAATGAAATAAAATATTCTAAAGCAGTGTAGCGGGAATTAATTTAATGACAAACAACGCAGAGCCTATGGAATATTTGCTAGGAATATTCCTTGAATAGGTACTATAAAGGTCTAAAGGTGAGATATAGAGCTTAACGCATAGCTTTCAGTTTTTAAGTATCACTTATTAAATTTATACTCAATGAGCGAAACATTAAAATAAAACTTCTCTAGCAATGATATTGTGTACCATCAAGCCAAGCGAACTGTAAAGTATTATTTACATGTAGCGAATTGTGATAAAGCTGTGTGAGTTTTGCTTATTTGATATCAATTTGTATCTACTAACCCAGGCTCTAAGTATTTCGTGCCTCTATAAGTTCAATAATTAGGTATTATATAATATATAAATGAAATGAAATGAAAAGGTTTTATTCAAAGTAGCGCAGAAGCTGCGGCTTAATGAACGTTACAATTCAAACTAGGTGTCCATTTCAAAATCTAGATCATTTTGGAGAAAAAATGGACAAAAAAACTCCAAACTTAGTCTTTTCAAAGTCCTTAATTAACATAGTTTACATAATTATTATAAAACATAGAACTCATACATTGTACTGGCTTTAATTCCAGACCTCATTGTCATCTAGATAATCCTTTATGTTATAGTAGCCCTTTTGGCACAAACTGTGCTTAACATATTTTTTGAACCGCGATTCAGGCAAGCTTAATATATCTTCAGGGATTTTATTATAGCAGCGTATACAATGCCCCATGAAAGATGTATTAACCTTTGCCAGCCTAAATAGTGGGAACGAAAATTTATGTTTATTTCTAGTATTTAAATTATGTTGGCTACCCAAAGTTTTAAAGTTACTGATATTTTTCTTGACGTACATAATGTTTTCATAGATATACTGACTGGCAACTGTCAGGATGTTAGTTTCTCTAAAGAAATCTCTTAACGAATCTCTACGGCCTAGCTTATAAATGAATCTGATCGCTCTCTTCTGCAAGACAAAGATGTTCTCAATATCTGCAGCCCGTCCCCACAGTAGTATGCCATAGGACATAACACTATGGAAGTAACTAAAATAAACAAGCCTAGCAGTTGCGACGTCAGTTAGTTCCCTAATTCTTTTAACTGCATATGCTGCTGAACTAGGCCTATTTGCTAATTTTTTATATGAGGACCCCATTGAAGCTTTGCATCAAATGTGATACCTAGAAATACAGTTTCATTTACAAGGTCTAATTTGTCATTTCCCAACATAACATTGCTGTCAACCGCTTTGACATTTGGTAGAGTGAACTTTATACATTTTGTCTTCATTGAATTTAACAATAAGTTATTGGTAGTAAACCAATTATGTACCCGAGAGAGAGCATTATTTGTACTGTCAAGGTCATTCTCTTGTCTCTTAATTTTAAAAATAAGTGACGTGTCATCTGCGAATACTACTATCTCTGACATATTTTGAACCATGAACGGCAAATCATTTACATATACGAGGAAGAGGAACGGCCCCAAAATAGATCTCTGTGGCACTCCTATCTTGACCTCTGACTCTAAAGATTTAGTTCGATTTATTTCAGCTCTTTGAATTCTTCCTTCTAAATATGATGTCATAAGTTTTAGGCTATTCCCGTTTATACCATAGTGCTTTAATTTTAAAAGAAGTGTTTTATGGTCCACGCAATCAAATGCTTTCGACAAGTCACAGAATACGCCTATAGCATCCTTGCGATCATCCCATGCACTAAATATATGTTTAACTAACATGACGCCGGCGTCCGTTGTAGAGCGCCCTTGTGTGAATCCGAATTGCTGACCATGGAGAAGTTGATAGTTATTGAAGTGTGTAAGCAGTTGACCTAGAACTATCTTCTCGAATATTTTACTTAAAACGGTTAAAACCGAGACTGGTCTGAAATTTGTGGGATAATGCTTATCACCGCTTTTAAATAAAGGAACGAGCTTACTATATTTCATTAGATCAGGGAATATACCCTCATCTAAACATTGGTTAAAGATTTTGGCTAAATGGGGTGCTAGGGTATCGATTACTGAGCTAACTACTGTTACTGACATACCCCACAAGTCTTCAGTTTTTTTAAGCTTTAGCTTTTTAAACGATTTAATCACTGTATGTGCTTCAATATAGTCAAACGAAAAATCGTGATCGCATGGGGGGACATTGTCTTTCAAAATACTTTCTTTATAAGTTCAAGAGTGGTAAATATTTAATCAATTTTATTACGGCGGCTAAACATAGGTACAACAAACAGAAACCTGTTTATGTATTTTCATAAAATTTTTTGGTTGCTTTGGTTGATAGGGGCAACAAAAAGTGTTATGGAAAAAAACGTATGGTTTACTTTATAATTCTAGACTGGTTGTTAATTCGATAGTACCCGCATGCAACTGAAATTGTACCTGTATCTTACGAAAAAGGGACGTTCTTCGCATTCTTATAAAGAACTTTTACTATGTACTAAAAACATCCGCTGTACCGCCTATATCATACTAGGTACCTAAAGTTTCCAGCATTCGTGTGCGCTATCAACGAATATAACTCTATTTTCGGATTACGTGGTTGAGTTGTTACATTCTGTATTTCTGCGTTTGAGGTTAATTGGAAACTGACGAGAATCTGACACCCTCGGTGTGATTGCGCTGCATTCCATTTCCCGGTAGCAGGTATATCCAATCGTATGGATTAATAGCGTGAACCCGAAGGACTTTGTGAATCGGCATATAAACATTGTGACATATTGTGTATCGGAACTCACAACGCGGTACTTTGCCGCTACCCAATCAAAAGCCAACTGTTGGTCAGCAATAAAATTTTGGTAACAAATGCGTGTAGTTTTGTGGAGAGTTGAAATCGGCTTTTTGGGAAAATGGTGCAGCCTGAAATTTGATGACGTATGATAATAATAGCGTAAATATAACGTCGGTAGTACTTGCACCGCGTTGTTGTCACTTTGCAATCTATGCATTGCTATCATAATTTGTTTTGTAACCTTTATAAAACTGTTTGATTCAGCTTGTAAGTAATGCCTGGCACATGACTTCACTAATATTTAAAAGAAGCCTCGAAAAAAAAATCTATCTTTTTAAATCAAATCATTTTCAGTTAAAGAAGACAACAGAACTTTTTGTACAAGTTAAATGATAATATTAAACTGATTATGGTTAACGGTGGTAAAAAAAAAACGAAGTCAGATATAAAACAGAAATCTTTGTGAACCCTGTTAACCACAATCACTCAAAACCCAGAGCAGTGGTGGCAGAGCGATAGGACATCGCTTCTCATTCGGGAGGTCGTGGGTTCGTATCCCGGCATGTACCAATGACATTAGTAATATCACTCGAAGGAAAACATTGTGGGGAAACCTGACTATCTGACGCACATTGCCAAAGCGCTTGCACCAATCCGCGGTGGTACGCGTGGTGATTAAGCCCATACTATCTCTCTAAGAGAAGGCCTGTGCACTACAGAAGGACGTATTATATGCTGCATTATTATTCAAAACCAAATAATAATTAATTGTTCAGCTTGATTTTGTATGTGATAAATAATGCAAACCTTGATTGTGTGCAAAGTTTTCGTGTTCTCTTACAAGAAAACAAGAACGATAATACCAAAAAGCCTAGACCATCCCCTATGGTAGGTTCGATTTTTTTTCCTCTGTGATCCGGAGACCCGGAGAATTAAATTTTATCGGTTTACTAAAAAATCATCCACGTTCGATATCGCACACCGGCTAAAATAATAAAATAAAGTGGATGATATGGTTACCTATCTTGATAAAGCGAAAAAGGCTCACAAACGTTTTTTTTCAGCGTGGTCGTGAAACGCGTCTGAATACCCCTCAGGCATATACATGTATGGCATAAAACATACAAGCATTAGTTTATTGATGAATAAATAAAGCTCCCGGAATTAGTTAACTACTTTTTAGAAACTAAAAGGTTTTACTATTGGTTCAAAAGGTAGCCCTAAGGGTAAAATCGGGATTAATTTGGGTGTTTTCCGCATGTCACACGTTGCGCTCGCTTGGAACAATTGCTTACATTTTGGCTTAAAGTTTAATTAAATGCCGTTGTATAGATGTACGTTACATTATTACAGCCGCACTGCCTCCTATACTAACGTACCTTATATCTATACAACGGCATTTAGTATAGCTTTCACCAAAGTACTAAATCGTAGCAATTTTTTAGCTAAGTTGAGTACGAGACGGATATATATATATTAATTTAATTAAACTTATATATTACATATATATTGCTAAAACGGCTACCACCAGTTCTGATTTGTACGTTTGTTGCTTATCTATAGTGGATAAGCACTTAAAAATAGGCCCACAATGACGGAAAAGATCTAAAAAATATATTTCAAACAATACCAAATTTTAAAATTAAATTTTTAAGTAGAATCAAAAATTAACTATAGAATAAGGGTGTTAGTTTGATAAATCACAATTTTTAAGGTTCCGTCCCTTAAAAGGAAAAAATAAACTCTTATAGGATAAATTTGTGGTCTCGGAAATGCGAGTTAATGAGTTGGAATTAAAATCGAATACTTGGGTCTGCAGTCCCTTGAAATGGTGTAAATACTTAACTTCTGTGTTAAAAAAGTCATGGCTGTTTATATCGCAAAAAACGTATACCTATTTCGTCACTCAAGGTACATAATTAAAATTCACAGGGTATTCCAAATTGAGAAATTACCTATTTATGATTTAATGACTCGCGATCTTATAGGTTTCTTACATGTTTATACGTTTAACTTTGTGCATTAGGATAGCTTTAACTAATAAACAATCGCGATTAGATCAGTTAAACGTATAACTATGATTACCTCGCCGAGAGCTAACATCTCGAACCCCCTACGACGCCCATTCTTGTCCATCGCAGGTGATCGAGCTGGACTGGTGGTCGGTGTCGCGGGACTGCCTGATGTACGCCGTGACCGTGGTGGCCCTAATCCTGACTCTGCTAGATGATCGGGTCTACTGGCAGGAGGCGCTCCTGCTGGTCCTCATGTACACCTTCTACATACTAGGTAGGCAGAGCGAAACAGGGCCTCCATAGTACAACAATGACAGCAATACATCACGTGTCACGTGTGTCACGCATTTGATACGTCGTCGTCTCGCAAAGATTTAGAAATTAAGGCGCTTAGGGGCGGTAACTAGCGCCATTAATGGAATAAAAATCATAACTTCTTTTATAACACGTTTTTATTTATAAGTGAACATGAGAAATCTTAACAACCGTGATAACTATTTTTAGAACCTACAGTCTAGAACGTAGGATCAACAATCTAGGACTTAAATCGATTTAATCGAAAAACGGCTGTTTTTAGCGGAAATCGATTAAAGTCCTAGGTTATTAATACTAAATTTAGGCTGTATGTTCTAAAAATAGTTACCACAGATATTAAGATTTCTTGTGTTTACTTTTTGAAAAAAAACGTATTTTAAAACAAGTTATGATTTTTATTTCATTGGTGGCGTTAGTTCGCTAACTAGTTCGCGCATCTAAGCGCCTTAAATGGTATCGCCGCGTTTGTGCAATATAATTGTCATTGAAGTAGGACTTCTTTCTGAATTGGTAAATTTGACAGTTCTGTACTATGGGTAGACTGGTTAGTATTTATGTTACAATTCGTGATGGGTAGGGAAAAAATCTCAATACTCAGAGAGAATTTTAGCATGATTAGAACTTAAAAATAGAAAATTGTAAAATACAAGTATATTTGTGGGTTACAATTGTTTGAACATGTCCTTTTTCAATTTCGAATATGTTTACTGATGCATTCATGGAACTTTATCCCTGGCGCATCTCTAGTCACAAGACCCGAAATGCTCGAGCTAATTGTTGATTGTTTGTTTTAACGTTGTTTTATATTCCAGCGATGGTTTTCAACGGACGCCTCGGGCGCATCGCCAAGAGGGGATGCTGCGGATACAGCAAGCCAACCATGTATACCGAAATAACACCCCTATTGGCAAAAGGTAAAATCATCAAGCAATCGCTGTAAGATGGGGAGTCCGGTGGACCGTGCTCAACCTAGAAATTCGAATGCCCACCCAGGACTTACTTCATGCCTTGGGATTGAGTGTGATAACATTGCTTTTCAATTCGCCATACCCTCCCTGAAAATAACCCTAGGTACGCCAACGCGAGATTCGAGCGACGTTTTATCGTGTGGCCGGGCTTACCCCCAGGCTGATTGGATGCTGTCCTTAAATTACTTCACGGGAATTTCATGAATTTTGAAACACTCCACCGTCCATATCACAGTAACCACATTACCTTGCCCCTCTCCATTTTTGAGATTATTAAATTAAAACAGATCTGCCACAATTATTTATTTTATATTTCTATTACGATAACAGAAAATTATAAAGTGATACAACGTTTAAAACTTCTACAGGGGTATTTCTAAAATGCACAATTGTGACATGTTTTAATGTGGGTTACAATTTGTCAATTATTATAATAAATTAAATTTTACGACATTACATTTTTATCTGTTTGCGAAAACCTGTACATAGGAACTCAATTGATGTATTCAAGAATTGCGTTTTTTTTTAAATATAACATAACATAAACTCACGCCTGTATCCCGATAGAATTAGCAGAGAGCAGGATTTGCCATTTGCTGTAATCCTAAGACACCTATACCATGCACGCATTCCGGTTTCGAATACTTTTATCTCGCTCTTTGCTGACCTTGTATAAAGTTATTAATATTTTAAAAATGTCTTTGGTGTAAAAAAATTGTGTTACCTAATTAAATTTATACATGCCCCGTCAGGTAATTTATGAGCACACGACGTCAAACTACGCTGAAATTTGTTTTCCCCCTTAAAGTGTGACGTAATTTGTTGATGAACTTGCTCGTGAAACCTATTTCTCGACGCTTGCAACCCACGCGCGGTTAAAGTTTCCGAGCAAATTTTCCGTTATTAAAATCTATTTCTGGTTTGGTCAGAATTTCATAAGCGTAGGTAGGTATTTTAGTTTTAACTGGTTTTAATTTCCAATATCGTCGCTAAGCTAACAACCCCAAAAAATCACTTGTGCTGTTTTAAAAACCAAGTCGTTTTTTAAAACAGCACAAGTGATTTTTTGCAAGGAGAGACTCAGGAGAGACAAACATTTTTTTATTTCGTTAACACATACAGTTTCTGCGGTGTTCCATAAAGAAAATACATACGCGAAGTTAAAATTTGTCTCAATAAACATATGTGCAATTTTGTTTCGCAAGCGACGATGTACGATTAAGATTGGACTGAAACTTCTCAAATACATTGAAATCTGATATGGGGCAATTTTACTTCTTACCATAATAAATGTGATTTGCAAAGTATTATTGGATACAGCGTTTCACTGAAATACAAAATATGTACGTACTCGTATGTACATTTGTACGACATTTTGATTCTACAACGCGTTGTCTCGGCTCTACCTATCTATTAAAATCTTCAGAACTTCAAGGTTAACTGGAACATAATGCTTTTAGAATTAAGTTTGCCTGTATACTTTTAATTAAAGTGAAACAATTAATTTAAATAGTGATAATAGCCACCTACTCTCGATGAAAGCCACGGCGGCGGCGCCGCGCTTGAATATTGATTTATAACTACCCAGTTACGTAAATGTTGTACAGGGCTGAAGTTTCGTGGAAATCACCACTGTTACGTAAAATCCTATTTAGTACGTGTACCTATTTGATATGTAACAGAAACATAATACCTCCCACTTCAGGCCACAGGCCCACGCAGATGAATTTCTAGCGCTGAGATTTTTTTCTTAAATGTACTAGTTTATATGTTTAACTTAAATAGACAGTGCAGGGTATCACAAAATATTTTGCATTTGCCGGCAGTCCCGAATGTTTTGGGGAGGACATTCGGGACTGCCGGCAAATGCAAAATATTTGCATTGGACTTTAATATTTGCAAAATATTTGCATTGGACTTTAATAATGTCCCCATGGAGCAGGCCTAGCCTGCTCCATGGGGACATTATTAAAGTCCCCAAGAAAATCCATGAAAAGAACATTGACAAATTCTTAAACGTTGCATTCGACCTACGTAAAAAACATTACATGCAACAAACATTACACGTAAAAAACATTACACAAACATGTGAACTCTTTACATTGATACACATTTCTGACATCTACTGATAATTTTTAACAAGTCGCACCCTCAGAACGAAAGAGGCCTAAGTCAAAAAATTGTGAAATTGAGTTACAATCATAGAGTCATAAAAAGGTATGCCGTGGACGGAAGATTCGCTATGCTCTTTTTTTACAATAAGTGCCTTTGTTTTACTATTCATCGGATAGAGCATACCTTTTTATGTCTCTCTATGATTGTTAGGTACTCAATTTTTTGAGATTTTTTTGAGTATTTAAACTATTTTTTGACTTAGGCCTCATTAGTTCTGAGGGTGCGAAGTATTATACTTTGTGTGTTCATTTAACACATCAGTTACTTAAACAATAGATCTGTAAAGAAACCCACGAAAATATTATGTTGGCTTTCGTTTCATTCATACCCAACGACGTCTGACTAATATCACTCGATAAATGGACTTACAGAAAAACCATGTACCTACTTCCTGGAGCTCTCTCACTGAAACTATAAAACAGATGTAGACCTGGAACTCGTTCCCAGGCTTAGTCATTGTTACTTCACAATGTCTCTCTTACAATAGGTACGATCCCTTCTTTGTTGGAAAACTTATCATACTCATACTTTTTCCTTTGTGCTTAAGACGAAAAAGGAAACAGCGGTCCTTTGACGACGTACTTATTAGCAAGTTAAACTTTAAGTCCTTACCTACATAGTTTACATAAACCTGTATCCCGGGCGAGACCTGAGTTTCCCACTTACCACGGTCCTGAAAAACTTCTTCCGCGAAAAATCGCTTCATCAACGACGTTGGTCGCTGTATCCACTTACACCGGTTTCAAGTGCTTTTAATCTGGCCCTTCGCTAATATCAGCTTTTTAGTCGAAGTATTTCCGTCCGTTACCGACCCAATCAATATCAAATATGACGAATAGGTAATTATGACTAATTGAAATGGATTCCAAAGTATAATATAAAGCTTACTAGATCCCGTAGCTCCCTTTTGGTAAGGAACTCTGAAAATATATAAGATTAAGATATAGAGACGTTGGTGTCAAAATTGGTGGATCGACGGGGATTGCCTAAGATAGAAAACAAGAAGGATCCTCCCTTCTTCTTTTATTGCTAGAAGGCTCATGACTATGCCTTCTTTCAGAGAAAAATGCTTTGTTGGACCCTTCGCGCCTTAAAAACGGGAACGGGACATACACTAACGGCACGGCGCACATAAACGGGAGCACGCAGCACGACGTCGAGACGGCAGCCGTTAAGACGGAGACCAGCATGACCAGCGATTTAGGTAAACATGATATGAGCAGGAGCAGCCCAATTTTCCTACTGCAGAGCTCAGGGGCCTATTTCATAGAACTACTATTCGAGGTTTGCGAAGACCATTCGATGTACATTGCAACAGATTAATATGTGGGAAAAAAAACCATGTCCCAGGCACTACAGCGTCGGAGTGTTCCCTTCACCCATCTAGTGTGAGTGAAAATACCACAGGACGTTGTATAAATCATCCCATTATGTAGATGCAAAAAGGCCAATAGGTATTATTATTAATATGTGGGAGTCTCGGCTATGCAATGAGCAATGAGTTAGTGAGTTAGACCTAAGATTTCCGCACTTATAGTTGGGGCAAGCAAGCCCTGAGGTACTTTAACGCTTCGGACACAATAGTTTCCTAACGAGGTTTTCGTTCACCGTTAGTGAGTGGTATTGTTACTATAACTTCGCGAATGTACATAACTTAAGGAAACGAAGTCATTGGTACTTGGCAGGATTTGAACCCACGACCCCCGATTGAGAAGCTGGCGTTCCACCGCTCCGCTACCATCGCTCTTCGTAATGTATATGGAATTGTCTTAATAAACTATGAATAAAATTATAGATTCACGTAACGAGTCCCAGGCTACTCAGGGAGAGAGTAGAGGCAGGTTTGGGTGCGGAAGGGAAGGGTGAACCCCTAAATGTAAAAGTGGAGACAGCAATATGTCAACCCGGCCTGGGCCTCATTTTATAGAACCAAAAAACTTAAATAATAAATACCTACGTTACCACCATAAATATAGTAAAACAAGTTGTTAAAAAAAGCAAATTATGGTGTTGGGTTACATGGGAAAAAAACTATGACTTACGATTGGGCTTAAAGATCTAACACTAGGGCCACCGATTAAACATCATTGGTAAGTATATATTATTTTTTACAGACGGCCTCGCTAGCGCAGCGGTTTGGCGCACTGTCTGTAAAACCTAAGGTCTCGGGTTCGATCCCGGGCCGGGCCAAACTAGGAAACGAACTTTTTTAGTTTGTCTCGGGTCTTGGTTGTTCTCTATGTATTTATTGTATTAAATCTATCGTCGAGTTAGCACCTGTAACACAAGTCATTTATTTGTGCTTATTATAGGGCTAACGAGATCTGTGTCCATAAACATTTATTTATTCTTTACTGATAGAATTTCCAAATCAATCTCGCAATCGTGGTTTAGGATCCGTAACTGCCCAAGGCAAAAAAACCTAATACTGGATAGCAAAAGTGCCACTACGGGCGTTTTTGGTATAAATGCTCTCTAGTCCCAAGTTTATGATTCTCGGTTCTCTATCGTTCGTGCTAGAAAACAGTGTTAGCGTGATTGCGAGTTTGTACTTTCGAGATTTTGTTCACTCTTTGCAAATACGATATGTGAAAGCTATAAATTTTTCTTTGGAAGGCTAGTTAGCCCACTCAATTCTGTTAACCCACAGATTATAATTTTTATTCCGTAACACTGTTTTGTGTAAAATAAAACTAACAACTACGAGCACAAATTTGCTAATCGACTACGGAATTAGCGTAACAAACTATGAGTTGTGGTTTTATGAAACACTGCCACTCAAGCACGAGTCCGTCTACTTCCTTTTTCCCTGTCCTATTCACTCGCATCTAAAATAAAAGTTCCAGTGAAAGTGTACCGGCACTGACTAAGTAGTTTTCTTCCTTTGTACAGTCGATCGTGCGAAAACGGGCGAGTTTGCTAGTAAACCCTGTAAAATTTACTCAACCTTTGTAACAATTTCTATAACAGAGTCCAGCAGAAGCTCCCTGTGGTCGTGGCCGAGGAAGGATAGCCCATTACAAAAGCTGTACTGGATGGTGACGTGGCCTATAGGCCTGCTACTTTGGGCTACCGTGCCTGACTGCCGGCGGCACCCGCGCCTCTACCCGCTCTGTTTCCTGTTGTGTGTGCTCTGGATCGGCGGCGTCTCCTACCTGGTCGCCTGGATCATCACTATACTCGGTGAGCAATCTTTAAGGTTATTTTTCAGCAGTGTACAGCATAAACACGTCAATTACGTCGTGCTATTTGAGATTCTCAAAACTTCAAAATTATGAAAAATATCAGGAAAAATTGCATTTTTATTCTATAGCTAGTAAGTAACTTTAGACGAAATAGCTGATATATTGTTATACCCGGTCATTATTTGGGCTATGATCGTAATAAAATTGAGTTCAGTTTTTTTATCCTAGAGAATGTTATCCATGGTACTTAGTAACTGCATGAACACGCCAATTTCAACTCATTATGTCGTTTTAAGTCTACGCGCGTAATCGTATCAATCCTTTTAGACCTCAATCATCAATGGTAAGAAAACATGTCACGTGATCGACCGAGTTTTCTGATATTTTTGTAGTTTTAAATCATATTTTCTTAAGAAAATAATTAGGTACATACATTGTAAAGCCATGTGTTGAAATGAAACAAAACCACCCATAATAGAAATGTGAATTCAACGTCCCACAGGGCACAGGCCCTTTCTCAGATTGGCTAAATTCTTGCCTATCCTGAAATGTTACTGAAAAACCGTTGACAGATTTCAGGCTATTTCATGCAATAGTATGGTTCCTGGTTTTGGAACCCCAGGTTCGATTCCCAGTGCTGGCATATAACAATGACTTTGTTCAATTAAAAAGTTACGTATATTTGCGAATTGGCGCATAGGCTAAACTTAAAGGAAAACATCGTGAGGAAACCCGCGCCTTGGTTGGCTCCGTACGTACTGACTAGTCTTTCCTGTGGGCTAGGCCAACTAAGCTGTCAGGACGGAATAGGTTCTGAGCAAGCCTACACCATCTAAAAAACAAGGTCCCAAGTACTGCAGCATCGTGGTCTCTTTACTCATCTAGTGTGAAGATGCCACAGGATGCTGTTACGTAGATGCATAGGCCACAATAAATTATTATAATTTTGCTCTATGCCCATGTTGCATTACTCAATTAAGCTTGTATAAATATATATAGGTAATAAATTAATATAATTCTGTATAAATTGTATTTTTGCGATCTCTTTAAATCAGTTTAGAGACTTGATCAAATTACGATTTTGGACATCCTTGCGACATAAGTATGTGAGTATTTTATTGACTCTATAATTAAGTGCACAATGATAAGGAAGTAGACCAGACTGCTACGCAGTCCCAGAAACTGTGTCCTACAATAACTACATAAATAAAAGTCGCTGTTCAAACACTACTTAATTAGCTTCATAACTATAAGATATCGCTAGCTGACAAATATTGGTTGAAATAGTAAAGGGTAGGTATGTCGAATAATCGACGAGTATTTTTTATTTATCAAGGTTAATATAATGCACGACTTTATTATGATGCCACAATTTATCGCATTATATACTCTCCAGAATCACTGGGCAAAGTTTTAAAAGCAATCATGTATAAAATCAAAATTAATTCACAGATTGGCACAAACAGTTGCGAAGGATAAGTTCCTTACCAAATAAGAGTATATATACTATACGAACTGTTCACAAAAATGATAAAATGAAATCCATCATGGTGTACCTATAAACCATGCTCATGGAATCTAGCAGAGCATGGTGCATAGGTATGTCGCCGTCATTCAACGCTTAGGAAGTTTATTAGGCATTCAATTACATGGCTAACCTTTTAGTTATAAAACAGCATTGTCTAAAACGTTTGACCAAAAGCTATAAATCCTTTTTATTATTAAAAACGTCAGCCGAATTTGTACTCAGCCCGTAGAGTAAGATGAGCTAGCGTTTGCACACTACTGCGCTACTCCTTCAGCACGCCTTTTTCCTTCTGTCATTCTTCGATATCAACCTTTGTATGTCCCCACAGCTGGGACACGGGTCTCTTCCTGCATCGCAGGAAGGTTAGGCCATACCCCATGGGGGCCAAGTCCGGGTTGGTGGAGGATTGTAAGGCCTTATCTACTGTAAGAGGTTATCAAGCTGCCCATAAGGCCTCTCACATGGCTTAACGACTGCCATTACATTACAGCCGGCACAAAGGGCTTCACGTGCCTTGCGAAGCACGGAAGCGCTCGGAAAAAATACCACTATCGGTAGTCAAGGGACGGTCACCCATCCTGCACTTGACCGCGCCTGTGGATTCTTAAGTCAAGTGATTGATTCCAATCACTCGGTTTGGCTAGGCCACGAGTTCTTCGATCTCACTCACTCATTCCGCATTTTATTATGTCAATCTGTGTCTTCAGGTGATACCTTGGACTTTCCGGATAGTATAACTGGACTGACCATCCTAGCAGCCGGCACCAGTCTTCCAGAAGCCATTTCCAGTGTTGTTGTCACTAATCAAGGTAAGTACATATCAAGTCGAGTCTAACTGGGTACACCTTGTGGCTTGCTGAGTTAGAGTCTTTTATACTTAAGTATTTAAAAAAACCACGATTCGTTAAAACACATTTTTTTATTTACGACAGACTATTTCCACTTGGTGTTTTAGGAAAGTCCCATTTTAAAAAATATCAAATGTCTTTTTCACTCACCTTTTCAAACTGTTATAGTGCAGACTTACTCGTTACAAAACTTTCAAAGACATGTGGTTGCCTTAACAACGACATTAAACGGCAGGGTCACAACAAAACGTAACTCCCGATCATCTCGTCAGGCTATACCTACTAGTCCATCTCGATCATGATAAGAGTAATATTAAAAACTTAATCCAGCAGTTAACGAACGTCCCACGAGGTACTAACAGTCTTACTTATAAAAAACACGATTCCTCTAAAGCACTCCTTAGAGACAGTTTATTTAATCTGCGGTTTGTTATCCTTGTAAAATCTTCACCACAGGCTGTTTTGTTCAGCGTTTCGAGGGTTTTAAGGAATCCTGTATTGTACCGTAAATGTAAAACTTTATTCGCTATACCACAATACTTTATACATAATTACTTTTAACAATAAGACTGCTAATTGTACTATATAGATACCTTTGTAGATATTTTGTACTTGGTTTTTTTTTTCAGTGTACAATAAAAAACATTCTTATCTTATCTTACGTCATACCTACTTCCACCTGGTAACTTTCCCTTTTTTACTATTTCCCGCAGAAAATTGCAACTTCAAGGTGGAAGGAAAACATTTCTCCGGAACGGGTTTTCTCGCACATTTTTCTTTCACGGTGGTAATTCAATAAGCCAGGGCTGTCTCCCTCGACACGTGGCAGTCTGTGTCCGTGGCACAACCCTGACACAAGCTTTAATGTTCCTAGCCAATGACCTCGAACAGGATACAGATCTAGGTCCTCGTGTTTCCAGGTCACGGTTCCATGGGTATAAGCAGCTCGATTGGCTCGAACACTTTTGACATCCTTCTGTGTTTGGGACTGCCGTGGCTAGTGAAGGCTTTCTACTACCCCTCTGTGCCGGGAAACAACTGGGTAAGCTAATCCGCATATATATCGGGTCTTGGACCCGTTCATCTCAAATGTTTTGTCCGTACTCACAGAAAAGAGGTGTTAGGTCCTACTGAGTTGATCTATGATCCGCCACGATTTTGTTGTTTGTTGTACAGTCAGGGAAAAAACTTATTGACAATGTCAGTGGTATCTTCTAATGTTCTGCACCATGTGAATAGAAATGTGTTATCTCTTGTGTGCTTTTTAAATAAATACTTAATTTACTTTACATGCTTGTTTCTTTCGTAATTAGGTAACCACATATTTATAAATATTAAAATCCATTTTCAGTACAGTGCCCCAATTTTATTTATCCCACGTATTCACCGTGTTATTAACTGGTTTCACTGGCACACCTGCTGTTAACAAGGGCATAGGTTTGATATTTTAATACTAGTTATGCTGGCAAACTGCGTACCGCCACAGTATAATGTTTAATGTTTTGTGGTTTAAACGATTGTTACCACAGCAGCGCAATAAATAAATATCTCAGAGTTTGCCTTGAAAAAAGGTTATGGCAACAACAAAATATTATTTCACGGGAAGACATTACCGGAATATCAAGTACCTATTCAATCTATGAATTGCGATCTTTGTCTATATGTATCCCTAGTTGCATGTAACTCCGTGCAGCCGTTCCGTAACAAATATCCAAGCATCTTTACAATTATTTCACACTTTAGAATACGCAAACTGCCTTTCATAATGAATAAAGTAATAGACTAAAATTACCTTTATGTAAGATAAATCGTTACATACAGATAATTTTAGAAAACGGCACAAACACGTAGGACGAAAGGGTCCGTAATCGTTTCGTTCACAGGGCCGAAGCAGACCTTAAAATCTACATAAAGTCCGAGAAGTCTAGTCTAGTGGGGGTTTTCTCTACAAGAGGTGGAAAATAAACGGTTTTCCTGTAAGTTGTTCCTCTGGTCAATACCTGCATAAAAATTATCCACTTTCCACCCTCACAAAGTAATATTAGCATTGTTCCAAACTTTTCTACCAACCTTCCAATCTTCGCTAGGCGGAGAGGCACCATACGAAAAAGAAAATCGAATACGCTAAGAATAACTGTTTCTATACGGATTTATGCTCGTTTATTACATTTTTACAATTTTCCGACGTTTCGGCACTTTTACAGGTGCCGTGGTCTCGGATGACTGAGGTGATAGGCGTCTTTTTAAAAGCATTAACTGTTAGTTTACTACCCTCGGCAAAAATTACGTTAATTATGAAGTTATGTTCCAAAATAGGTAAACCAATTATTTTATATAAAGTCAACAATATTGAATATTAGTAATTGAAGTTAAAAATTAAATTTATAAAACCAATTATTTTACATGAATTAAAAATATTGATTATTAATTGAAATTAAAATTAACTCTACAGTCACACTTTTAGAAAGGGGGTCTCATGCACTTAAGCACTGGTTCCCATGCTGCCGGTATATTCCAACCACGATCTCTATTGAAATTTGGATGGCGGCGGATCTCTATTGCCTCGCGTATCATTCTAGGGAAGAAACGGTCTTCTCGGGGCTAGAACTTTAACTTTATCAAAATGTATAAAGTGGTTGGTACCGCTAAGTGTATGTTCGCTGACTGCAGATCTACCAGAGCGCTTATGTTTCACGTTCGCGATATGTTCCTTCACCCGTTCAGCTATGGTACGCTTGGTTTGACCAATGTACGAGGAACCACATTCACAGTCAAGGTTGTATACTCCTGCCCCTTGTACCGCACTTTGTCTCTGTCCTCGGCCAATATCATGTAGCTGCCGCCAGCAAAGTGATTTAGATTGTTGGTCCAGCGAAATGGTGGGCGTCCCACGCTGCATTTAATCAAATAAAAATGTATTTATTGAAACACAAAAACTACCACAACGAACTAATTCAACTAGGTATCCAATAAATCTACTAGACTATATTGAAAGAAAAAAACACCCTTATTTAACGGTATACACATTATTCTAAAACTTAAAATAATGTGTAGACCGTAGATTGAACTGACAAACTTCCAGACGGCTTTTTCATCTTTATTCTTATATACTTTCGTGATATTTTCTTAAGAATGTTCGCACCTACGACTTTAAATCCAAAAACAAATCACTCTAAAGAATTATATCTAAATATGTATTACTAATTATAAGCTAAATCTAAATACTAACAAAACAAACCTAAATATATGCACAAATTAATTAATTTAAAACACTACCCTAAAGCCAATTACTGCGCCCAGATCATCACCGCCTCTGGGGAGGATCCCCAGTATGCTGGCTACATTACCTCGTTGGATGGCAAGACTTCCTCTGCCCGAGGTATCATATTTAGATATAATTCTTTAGAGTGATTAAAATCTTATATAATAAATGTTTCATATTTAAAAAAATATATATTGGCCTAAAACAAATCATAACTTCGTAATTCGCAGGTGACGATAAACTCATCCGGAATCTCGTACAGCGCCATTTCACTGCTATCGACGCTGTTCGCGCTGTACGCGAGCTTGGCCCTCAACAAGTTCCGGCTGGATTGGCGCGTGGGCGGCGCCTGCGCAGCCATCTACCTCGGCTTCGTGCTGCTGGCGGCGCTGCTTGAGCTCAACGTCTTCTTCGTGGTCAACCTGCCCGTCTGCCCCCACTAAGCCTTGCTGCCGTGTTCTACTAAGGCCGTAACTTCGATTTGTTACTTCGAGTTTTAGATAGTCTGAACAGCCGATGGGTATAAATTAGGTTAGTCATAAGAATAAGGCCTTAATTATGGATTATTGTCGCGAGTCCATGTACATCGCAATATCGATTAACAAGTAGCAAGGTTACAAACACTCGGCTACACAACGTACAACGAATTGTCGAAATGAACTACAAGTTGTAGTTTTACGAAACGAGGCCCTGGCGTTAGGCATAAATGTAGAGCGTGAGCAGCTTTACATGATAGAGCTTTTATTTACTCGTACAGCAACTCAGTCAAAATCCATAATATGAATCGAGGCGCGAAATAGAACGGATCCCGGATTGAACGCGGTGACAAGGCTGAAGAAGTAAAAACTTAGGCCTTATTTTCGTAGATGGTTTACGCAGGCACCATGCAACATGATGCGACTAACTAAAACATCTCTAGATGCGACTTGCCATAGCAGCTTTTATTTGCAGCCTAAAACGCTAAAACATGAAAGAACGTTACAATGAGTTAACCTTCAAGTAGTTCTATATCGTCTGTAGTCACTAAGTCATGTCTACATAGGTAGACGGCCTATCTGAGTTATACGCTTTCAGAGGCTGCGATTGTACGCCTTTGTACCAGATATGGCTTCCGTCTCGTGTAGATTCTCGTAAGAGCTGGAATTTCCTTTTCTAACTGTTGTAGCTTAGGTGTACAGCATTGATGTTGAAGCCCATCGGCATGTTTTTGATAGATGGATATATGGATGGGCTTGAAAATATATATGCAATGAATAGGCAAGAAGTTATCTATACGTGATTTTATTTTAGTGTAATATTTAAGTCTAATTAAGTATTTTTTTAATATCGATGTAGAGATTCATTAAAATGTATTCCCCAGAACCTGTGAGTATGAAATTAAAATACTTTACCCTGATAAACTGGACAGTCATTAAATACTTATGGAAATTACTAACCAAGATTTCCTATGTACTCGTACATTTTTTCAGTACCTCGGTTCTAGATTCTATGTTGATATTCGAAAATTTAAATGCATTACATTTTTGTTCTTATTGTACGATCTATATTTAAAGTCCTTAACATTTTTCACCTATCGTTCATTATTATTGCTATATACCGTACATAGATGTAGATTATACATAGGTATGTAGATTAAATAAAAAAACGTTAACTTAGTAAAGTTATCGACCAAAATTGCGACCGCCGACAATAACGCCTGTTGTCTAAAAGGTTAAAAAGGATGATAAGGCGATTATTGTGGTACAAAAGAATCATAAGAAACCAGCGGAAATAAAACCAGACACAAATATTTCTTTTTAAATATATGTTTAAGTAAATTGTAATAAGTAAGTACCTATCCATAATTTTTAGGAGATATTTTTTTATACTTTTCGTTGTTAAAGGAAGTTTATCCACAGTAAACTATTCGAGTCGTGAAAACTCTTGCACCGCAGTAAATGCTTGCCTGTCCAAACATCATCATCATCGTCGTGGACATCGCTGGATAGAATGTCGACTCTGGCGACCTTTTTGCATGTTTGCTCACTAAAATGCGACGAGAATAAAGGAATAGCGTTTGGCAAAAGCACTCGTGGCCTAGGCGAACCGAGTGATTGGAATCAATCACTTGGTTAAGCAACAACAGGCGCGGTCAGGTACGGGATGGGTGAGCGTCCCGTGACTACCGCTAGTGGCATTTTTCCGAGCGCTTCCGTGCTTCCCAAGGCACGGTAAGCCGTTGGTGCCGGCTGTCATGTAATGGCAGTCGTTAAGCCATGTCAGAGGCCATATGGGCGGCTTGATAACTTCTGACAGTAAGGCCCGCCACTGTCTTACAATCCTCCACCAACCCGGACTTGGCCCCCGTGGTGGAGTATGGCCTAACCTTCCTGCGATACAGGAAGAGACCCGTGCCCCAACAGTGGGGACATACAAGGGTTGATAACGTTTGGCAAAACACAAATTTCAATACCGCCATTTTTGGCTTTTTCTAGATGAATATCTTACTAACTATAACGATGGCAGAGAATGCACTAAGAAATCTTGGTCGACAGTTTAAAGTAAAGATTTTCTAAACCTTTTTTCTTTTACAACAGACAAAAGAGTTTCCTGAGGATATTTTCCCTTCTAATTAACGACTGTTATGTCTGTCTTTAAGTAAAAAAAATACATTAGGAAAAATTATTCGCTACTTTCGCCAAATAGCAACGTATTCAATCCATTCCAACGGTGGCAATACCTTTTATGATGGTGGCAAATTCAAGTCCAGCCTTGAAGCCAGTACTGTGTCTAAGTATATTAATAATATCGAAAATCGACACCCTAAGTAGAAGTAGTGTTTCATCTTGTTCATCAGTTTATTAGAGGATTTAGGCTGTTTTAAGTCCACAGCTTCAAAGACTTCAACTATACTCGTTAGAACACCTTTTACATACCTATTGTACTTAATAATACAAGAAATGTGACACGGTAGGTTAGTATTGAATAATATTAACTAGGTAAGTATAACGCTACTAGAATTCATTTAGAAGGTCCCTTTTTCTAATCGGCATTGCACTGTGAGGTGCAACGGACATGAGGTAACAGAAAAATGAGGTGTCACATTTCACACAACACCCGCTGTAAAAAGTGTTTCAGATGAACTGGCACAGAACTCGCTGCTCTTTCGCATGAATGATGTAATTCGTGACAGTTAATGAGAACGGTTATTTCATCGCGACATAACACCAGGCAACTTTTCCATTCCGAAGCGTAAAAGTGTAAAAACGAAAACAATACGCAGCCGGCATGTGTAATTAGCGTCGCAGCACGCGAGACTCGCGGCGCACGCGCTCGTCACCCGCCGCGCTCGCGCCGCCTCTTCGCTCATACGAAATGACGTCGGGAACACGCCGCACTTCCCCTTCACACGGCGAACGCAACAGTACCATAAAAAGCAACGATTATGTACTCAATCACAATTTATAATCATACGCACAACAATATTTAATAAACGCAATCATCATGTCTTGTACCTACGTAGTATTTATCAGCTACTTAATTAAGCCTAAATCAGTTTCGTGAGCTCGCGTGCGGGTGAAGGCGGCGAGATGACAATAATCGCAATTAGTCCACTGGAATGAGCCGGAGCGGAATTCGGCAACATTTTCCCAACTTAAGTGCATGCGACTCACGAAACTGGAAAGGTAACTTTATAAATAAAACAAGAATACGCACTAGCCCGTCAGCCTCGGGAAGAAGGAGAGCAACCGGTTCCAGAGCGAGGGGCTTCGCGTGGTGGTGTATACGGGCATGGTGGGCATGCACACCTTGTAGGGCTTGACAGAGCTGGTCTGGCTTACGAAGGGGTAGGGGTGGCGGGCCAGCGGGGTCGCGGCCGAGCCAACCAGGCTCACGCTGACGGGTCGAGTGTTGACGCTCTGCCGCTGGCTGGCGCCGCCCAGCAGCACGACGGGGAAACTGCCTTGGATTGGCTTGGGGCGTGGCGGCGGCGGAGGCGGCGGGGGCGTGGGCCGCGCCGTCGTCGTAGAGCTGGCGGTCTCGATCACCTCGTGATAGACCGAGTCGTCGTAGTCGCGCGCGTCGTCCCCGAGCGGCGCCACCAACACTAGCTGCCGCAGGCTGTTGATGTCCTGCACGAGCTTGGCATGCTCCTTCACGATGTCCTCTCCCTCGGCGAACAGGTGGTCGAACCGCTTCTGGATCTCGTGTGTGTTAAGCGCCGGCGCAGTCGTCGTCGACAGCTGCGCTTTCTTCTGACTGCGCCAAGCTGTAGACAATTGAATTATTCATTAACCTACGTCTCCGCCTGAGCCAAATATTGATATGATTTTACACAATCACAATTATCTCACAACTATTTGGGGTCATAGAATCAGGTTTTATTAGTTACCTTCACTTTTAATTCTGGCAGGAGTTAGAGCTGTCACCTTCATAGGAACCTCGTAGCAATTCATCTGAAAAATATTTGGCCTTTTAGTAATTTCATTCCACTCTAACGTGTAGGTAATATATAATGTCGGAAAAGGTACGCCAGCGTTATTTCCCCGGTATATTTCCAGGAACACTTGAAACTTGTTAACGTAATAAAAGCGCTTTGAATCTGATATTCGCTAGCGTTCATAATAGCTCCTAATAGAAATTAACACAATAAGGTCATTAACTCGCGTAGCGCAGTAAACAATGCACAATGACTGGAGCGCAGTACAGTAGGGCAAACTCACAGGACATGGTTAAAGAAAACCTCGCCTTTGTATAAAGACTGGCTAGCTCTACACTATGATGTGGCTTACTGTACTAAACGCTGCTACAGTTTCGCATACATGAGTGACATTACTCGATAACGAGTCACAAAAAATACAGATTGTTAGAAGATATATTTATGATGAAAGAATGAAAATACATTACGCAAGACAAATTGTAAGAGACATCAGCAGTACCTAATACACATATTATATATGATGAAAAAGCCAGTGCCTGTCTCACCTTTGAAGCTTTTTGCTGTTGTTATTTACTATGTCATGAACCGTATTTATTATCTACCAATTTTTAATTGTCTGACTCTTAATGTTATTGATGGATAAGATTCCATTATGATAGGCTCTGATGTATTAAGTTGAAGATGATTTTAGGAAGGAAACATTGTGGAGTTTTTTTTCCGCCGCATTTTCTGCACTACAGTTACGACCTATGGTTGAACATCTTTAATTAACATTCAGCAAACAGTAGGTATGTAAACTCTTTACGTTGAAGTTAATTTCTGATTGATTTCTGATTTCTTCCTTGATTCTAAATGAGTTGTCAAATACCTTTATCTTTATCTTTACCTGATTTAATACCTCACTGAAAACTAAATGTGTCGAAAAAGAGGTGTGGGTAAAATGACTATAGGTACTGCTAAAGAAATAGTTGCATTTCAAATGAAAGATTTAATGAATAAAGGCAATTTCTGGCTCTTTCCCTCTCTAGCTGTTTGGTGCCCTAATAGATATTTGACCCTTATAAAGAGTTTCGATTTACATACAGTCAAACATTGCCTCCATCAGTTAGATATAGGTAGCTGGTCATAACGGCTTGGGCAGGCTCTCCACCAAATGGTCTAACGACCTGGGGCATTACTATGTAAGTATCCACTGAGTCGTGGTTGAGTGACGCTGATTTTTACTTTTTTTAAGCTACTCCGGCTGTCAAATGCATAAAGTTTTTGACACTTTGGAGTTGTCTAAATGCTTCACTCGATAGAGTAAACAACTTTAGTTAGAAATTAGTTAGAATAAGTTTAGTTAGAATAAACAATTTTAGTTAGAAATTATGTTTTTGAAAGTAGCGTATATATCTACGTCCCACTGTAGGGAAAAGGCCTTCTCTCAGAGAGATATGGGCAAAAGCTTTTTCTCAGAGAGTGATGGGCTTAATTGCCGCATGTGCCCACTGAGGATGGCAGTTTCAAGAGATGAGTAAACACTACGTAAAACTACGTAAACACCTTAGACACTCAGTTTTTCCTTGAGATGTTTTCCTTCACTGTTAGGTGTGGTATTTTTTTGCTACTTACTAGAAATTCACAAATTTACCTTGGAAAACCTTGGACTGTACTACGAGCATTATAGTTTAATTAGCATATTATTTTATTCTAACATCATAATAATGTGTTCTACGAAATTGAAAGCGCAATCAATCAGAAAATAGGTAAAATATGTACCTACATTGAAGGCAACGTATTTTTATCATTTTCCAGATCATGACCTAGATTCTGCTTATGCATTGTAGTACAATATTTATATTTGCACTAAGTACCCGCCTCGCTTTTCCTTCAGCAACTCTCCATAGGTTGCCTGGAAAAATAATGCTCTAAGCGATAAGGCCGCCAATTGTACTGTATATATATAATTATTTTATGTTTTTTTCTGGTGTACAATAAAGAATATTCTTATCTTATCTTACAATGACCTTTGCATGAACATGACGATTTAATTTCGATTCTGCATCAAGTCTAGGCGCGCTCATTCATCACACCTTTTAGACGTCAATGGTATGAGAAAAACTCAATCAATTCAAATCATTTTACTCAAAATTACACAGAAACTGTGACTTATATAAAGACCGGATCGTGGCACTATAAGCACTAAAATAATCGAGGTCCTGATGTGTGACAATAAGTTTTATATTTACCTCCATTCAGAACGATCACAGATTAGTATAAGCTTACCGCCGAGCTAGTATAAGCTTACGGCCGGCCGATATTTAGGGACCTCGTGTTTCCCCTCAGAGTAACGAAAAATTATAATCTCAGTGTTTCCCAGAAACCACTGATCGCCCATGATTAGGCTGCTAATCCACTCACTTATACCGGGACAACATGCAAAAACGGATGTCTAAACATAATATTTTTATCTTGGTCGATAGTTTTTTGATAGGATTGTTAACTATTTTGGGCAGCGGATGGAAGTGTAAGAGACGCAGCCTCAGCAAACAAATCGAATATGCTTAGGAAATCACTCAGATAATTACATTTTAATTCAATAATTTGGAAACTGCCTCTCTACTCTCAACGCAAATTTGGCCAACTTGAGTAACAATTAAGTGCATTTATTTAGCCAAAATATGCTTTCAGTTCACCATGCAGTCTGAAGTTTCAATAAGTTTAATGCTATTTGTTATAACTAGAACGAGTTCTAATTTGCTATTTCTGACTTAGTATTGTGGCGCAATTTGAACAATTTGACAATAGCGTTGCGATTAGAGGGGCAATTTGAATGTACTTGAAAGAAATTTGGAATTTTCTCATCATTTTAATGTTTTTGTTCATTTTGAAATTTTCTGCTGAAGAATTTGGAAATCCCTTGAGAGTTTTATTTTTGAGTATTTTGCTGCTAAGTTCTGCATTATCTACCGCTTCACCACTGGATGCTGCACAAGATTTTTATTGCACGTATTTTTATTGTAATTTATAATTTAATTGATTGCATGCGTAAATTTATTTTACAGCGCGGAGAGCGTCTAAACGGAGAGCATTGCTTTATGGTATTTTACTTTTTAGTAGTTTAATAGTAAATATGTATAGATTTCTCCGGTACATCTATTACATCTATTTAAGCACTATTTACAGAGTTCATAGACTTATACGAGGCTCGAATCTTTAAAGCGGACTATTAAACTATTAAATCTCTATCAGGCTAATATACTACGCGCACGCGCTAAAAGTAATTATTTTGAACATAGAAAACAAACTAATAGCCGATGCGTTGATACGATAATAAGTCAGCCGATACAGTCATTACATTAGGCAGTTTTCCTGGTCAGTGAAAAGAGCATTAATAATTTCGCATTACATCGCCACGGTCGGTCGAGCAAAAACTCTGTCAATTAGAGAATTATGCAGATGCGACTTTTGCATGTGCACTGCAACATGTTTTTTACAACTGTCAACTAACTGCGAATTAAGATTCTGGTTTAATTACCTACCCATCCCATTAATTTGAACAGACAGAGCTGATAGTCTAAATAAGACGCATGATAATTAATCGCATGTACTGAGTTTGTTTAACCATAAGTTTGTTTGACACTGCTCTGAGACAAATTTGATCTAAAGCACATTCAACAGTTGGTCAACCTTTACATTTTTGCTACTACCCATTGGTACCTACAGTACGGAACAGTAGGTATGTATTGCAATAGGCTCCCTACATTTCTTTAGAATCTATCCCAATGGATATCTCTGAGTATCTATATTTATCCACGCCACTAACGAAACTGATTTTTAGGTAAATAAACAGATAAAAGAATCGCCTCAAAATCGTAACTATATATCAAAACTACAATAAATAAATGGCAGTCTAATATCAAATTTTTATGGGGACATTCTAACCGCGATTTCCTAGTAAATTATAGGGCAGTTAAAAAAATTGTTAGCCGAAATATTTATATTTGTAGGTAGTTCGTGGTTTGATGCCCGCTGTAGGCCGTGTAATTAATTAATATAAATGGCCGTAGTATGGGAGCAGTGCCGTAAATAGGGCGGTACCACCGGTGCCCAGGCACACGGCGTACTCTGGGGGTGCAAGAATGGCCAGACCGGGCAGGCCTATTATTATTTCGGTTTGCTCCTGATAAGTTCCCGCTGCGCCCCTAGTGCTGTGATTCCAACACATACGTACCTAAATGCCAGTATTATCAAAAACGTCTATAAATTACATAAAAATCGCGCTCATTTTTTGGCAGCGCACGAGCGTACCTATTTGTGTTTAGTGTTTCTTCCAAAATCCACTAATATTATAAAGGCGAAATGTTGTGTGTGTAGGTTTGATGCTTCTTCACGTCTAAACAACTGGAGCGATTTTAATAAAATTTGGTCTAGAGTTCGCTGACACCCTGGATTAACACATAGGCTACGTTTTACTGCGCAAAAATATCTTATTGCTCTGGGAAAATCGATAAACTGCGGGTAAAACCGCGGGGCACAGCTAGTATTAGATAATTGGTACACCGACACAAAGTTCCTTGTGCTTTATTTTATCACCCTGTGTGAAATAAAGTACCTAGGCTTAATAATACATAGCATTGCTCTAGGGTAGGTACCTGTAATATCTAAAAACAAACAATAGAAGTTCGCACAGGGCGCAGAAATAGCCATTGCCTAGGTGTATATTTCCATGATTGTCCTTGCCTGGTTACCATAAAATAAGCACAATGTACTTATTAGGATACAGATTAGGGACTAAAAAAAGTGATTCAGTATAAATATATGTATCAAACAATCATTCAATAACAGATACAGATAGACCAACATATCTAGCGTTAAACTCTGAGCCCCAGTTGCTCTGCCGCTCACATCTCAGTCTTATTCAAAAATGGCCCGCGACTTACTTTGTGTGGGATTAAGACAAAAATTAGCTTATATCTTTCTTCAGGACGCAACGTACCTCTACGTGTACCAAAATTAGTAATGTTCAATCGTTTAGGCCTGAAAACATAGTAAACAGGCAGTCCCTTTCGCATTAAGAATAGTAATTTGAATATTGTTGTCACCTCGAGACCGGCGGGCAACTGCAAGCGCCTCTGGCCGAAGATCCTAAAGGGTGAAGCGCGCGCCCGCAGGGCTAGCAGCAGCAGCGGCACACACAGCAGACCGCGGGCTCGCATGGTGCACTTGACGGGACTGCGCCGGCGGCGGCGCCAGCGCCCGAGCCGCCTTCTCCCACGCTCGGCTCGTTCGTTATGCCATTCATCAATCCTCACTTTTTATCAAGCAACACTAATATGAGCGTCTCGATATTGTATCATTTTATTCCACGAAAGTCTCCTGAACGATGCTTGGGTTGGTAAGAATGGTAAGATTGATAAAACATCAGTCAGCGCCCCACTACCCTTGGCGTTCTAGGGAAAACTGCAGTACATTTTTTATAAACGTGCCGCTTCCTGTTCTGCTCTAAATTATGATAATAGCAGTATGCAACTATAAAATTTTATTCTTTTTGTTGCTCTACCCGTGCTGAGCACAATTTTAAAAACCTATTTAGAGGCTAAAAATTCCACCCATGCCGGGACTCGAACCCGCGCCTTCTGGCTAACCGTACCAGCGCTCTCCCATCTGATCTAGGCAAGTGCCGGCATCAGCGAAATTTCGAACCTCTGCAATATTCTCTGTATTATTTACAGGCAGCCCCGAGTACCTACTTTGACTTTGCAGTTAGGTTTTACATCGGAATGATATTGCTGTACCCACATGATCTCACCTCCGAAGTTTCCTTCTCCTTTTCTCTTTGATGGCATTCCTCAACTTGAGAATTAAAGCTGCACAATATTCGCCTGTAATAGTGGTTCCACGCTCCAGATATCAATCAACAATATCCCTTCGGAGTCCCATAATATTGAGGCCATAACCTTGCCAGCCGATGCCACGGCACGAAACTTCTTCGGGGTCGGTGATGATGGCCGTTTTGGCCGTTTCCATTGCGAAGATTACTGTTTTGTCTCTGGATCAAAATGACGGACCCATGTTCCGTCCATTGTTACGAAACGAGACAAAAAGTTTTCAGAATCTTCTTGAAACTTGTCCAACCACGCCTTCGTAATGTCAAGTCGATTTTGTTTCTGTCAGTTAACATTCTCGGCACCCATCTTGCGGAGACGTTTCTTATATTCAAATATTGTTTCAATATGGAATACTTCCATATGAAATGCCCGTTTCTTGAATTAAGTATCAGATGGTAACTCTTCTATCGTTCAATACAGTTTTCCAGACTTTCGCAACATTATCTTGGGTGACTGACGTCGATTGACGGCCGCAACGATGTTCGTCGTCCGTGCTAGTTCTCCCTACTCGAAATTGAGAAGCCCACCTTACGACAGTGGAATACGGCGGAGCACTCTTCTAATATTTACTTCATATCGCAATGAATCTCTTGCGTCGTTATTTCTTTAAACATAGGTATTTAATAACGTTTAATAACGCACTTCGTTTTTCTCTATTTTCGAGATCACTTTCCGATACAAAGCAAACAAATGACTACATTCAGAAAAAAACAAAACAAAATCGAAGATTTTTTGTTTAATAATGAGCTATGCCTGCCTGTATTTCTTTCTTATCAAGGAGTATGTCGTTATCACTACTTTTTGATCCCCCCTCGTATTATACTATAGTTAGTACTATCTTCATTCGATACGGTACAGTTAATAAAATAAATAAGGTAAAGTTAATAAAACATCCGTTGCGATAAGGTAACTTTATTAAAAAATTGGTACTTAATAATTATTATATACCTGTATTTACATCGAAACATAGGACGCAGTTTTCGTCTGATAATTACGAACAACTCACAAAGTTTTCTTTTTATCAAACACTAACCTTTTGTAGTCGAAGGAACCAAATTATTTTATACCAGTAATTAGATAGTAATCAACATAGAAAATATTGAGAACAAAATTTGGAAAGAAAGGCACATAAGTAAGTTAAGTATGTAAAACTAAAAGTAATGAATTGTGCTAGTATACAGATATGCGCTGTTAGTGTTTAAAAATGTAGAAAATGTTCTGTAATATTGAGGTTTTTGTTCTCTTCAAAAGAAGGTAATATCATCATCTTGAACTGAACGTAAATTAAAGACATCGCGTCTGTTTGATGTAACATTTTGTTCTATGGACACACTTTTTATGCAATAAAATTTTGTTGATTTGATGTTACGTGTTAAACATCACAAGCGTACCTACTAATTAAAAGGTCCACCCATATTTACAGTCCATTTGTTTAGGTACTTAATAAAGTGTGAATAATGTTGATAAATCCTTTTATAGAAATACACACTTTTTAAATAAAAATATTACACTTTACCATATTAAATCTGAAATTTAATGTACTTTCATGAAATTGAATTAAAATGTAAATATTGTTATTTATAAAGTGTATATTTCAATAAAAAAACTAATCATGTTTGTCTACGTTTATTTAATTACCTAAATAAATTCACTATAGATGTGATTAATTACACTCCGTACCAAACTATTCCAGTATATAATTATTATTTTAATACTTTTGAAGTTTTGTTTGTTAGAAGTTAGTTTGAAGGAACTAGAATAGAATATGCTCATTTATTGATTTCAGTGTTTATATAAATTATTTGCTGATTGACTGTGACGAACCTACGAACCTAACAATGAACGAGACATTTTTCTCTGTACGTTGACTACTTTTGTCAAAGGTTTATTTGTTTGATTGGAAATGCTGTCTGGTACAGAGCATAGTACGGTTTTAAAAACCTATTTAGAGGCTAAAATTTCCGCCAATGCCGGGACTCGAACCCGCGACTCCTGCCTAACCGTACCAGCGCTCTCCCAGCTGAGCTAATGGGCAAGTGCCGGCATCAGCGAAATTTCGTATCTCTACAATATTCTCTGTATTATTTACAGGCAGCGACATCTGGCTGAAGTAAATTGAATCACTTGCAGCCCCGAGTACGGATTCTAGGTTACTCTACTGAGTAAACTGTACCTATAAAACTAAAAGGGATTATTATGCCAGAGAAATTTATACACCCTTATTTACATCACATTATAAATACTTTGTATTACACCTTTGCTGATTGAGGTATCTTGCTGAATCTGTGCAATACTTGCGCAATTAGTGTCCTTTCTTTAGAATGTTACGTATATACTTATCATGAATTATTTTTAGTAATAGTAATCTAATATATAGATAATAGACACAGGCTAATTAAAAAAATAGTAATTTCTAATCATTTTCGGTTATGAAACAATACATAATTTTAGTGACATTATCAATGAATAAGAGATGTAGACACACTTAGCGGAATGAGTTTTGGGCTATTAACTCTAGCCATATCGTCTTAAAAGACTGACATCGACCCCGAAAGCGGGTCAACAAAATAAACGGATTCCACTACAATAAAATGTTGGGGTATTTTATGTTATGATAATGTTACAGATGCAGATATAAACCAGCACTACGGTTGTTTTCGATCCTGATGTTCTTAATTATTTATGCCGATTCCCGGTGTTGTCCAAAAGAACATTTAAAATATTCGATATCGTTCCTTGAAAAGTGCTTCTAAACCGCAATGTCTCATATTAGTAAACACCTACTAATATGTCGCATATTGGGGTTTTGTTATTTTGATGATACTAAATAAAACGTTATCTTGATTTTGTAATAAAAATGTACAGGTTCTAGCATACGAGTGAGGTGACCTAAGATCTCACCTCAACCAGACGAGAGGATGTATATTGAAAAAATGGCTCTTTTTAAGTCACTTTGGCCGTCTTTTAAGCATCACGAGAAAGGCGAGACAAAAAATCGTTTCATCGTTATTAAGAATAGATTACTATACTTATAAGTAATGACAGTGTATTAATATTGCTATTGGCATATGGTCAATTTTAAAACAATAAACAATATACTTGTATAATAGTCCGGGAACGACTGCCGAAAAATACATTCGCAACCTACTAGGGGAGCACGAGGTTAGAATTTTACAAAGTTTTATGCCACTACCGGGTAGCGGCATCTCGCTTTACGCGGTGAAATAAAGGAAGCCAGCCTATAATGAGATAAAACTTTTGTCGTAGCTTTGTGCTCCCCAAGCTGAAGCGATAAATAGCTAGACCGCGAGATATGCGAGCCGCGGGGCGGCTGCCAGGGGGCAAACCTCTAGAGGACGCAGTTACAGTCCCACAGCCTGCGGGTCGCTGAAGTACATAAAACATGGGCAATTTTCGCGCCCACAAGATATTTTAGAGCAAGAGAAACAATACTATAGAACAAAGGTAAAATTTCGGACCCGCTGACCGTTATTTTTAATTGTTAGAGTCATATATTAATGAAAAGAAAATTTTCACTGAATACTAGTTAATTATACTATACGTTGTATAATAACTTATATTGTCATTCATTACCTGATAAGTAAATGCAATACGTCATTGCTTCTAAATTGTAACTAATATATAGTGTGGCGTCATAAATGGATAACCTAAACGTATTTTTAATTTTTTTCTTTAAATCAAACCATTTAGTTTTGGAAATTATCTCGATCTATTCGTATGAAACATTAAATTGAAAGAAATTGTCGTTACTGGAGACACTGTTTAAAGGTTACACATTGTATACGCCACACCGAGTTATTAACTCATGTACAAAATACGTACATGAGTTGACTCTTAAAATAATTTCACATTTCAGTAATTTCTTACAGGCAAATTAAATCGCAGTTAAAAGTTATAATATTATAATTGTTTCTTCTTAAATGTAAGTTTGGGTGTGTCAAGAACACTGGCAATGTTTGTCTATTTCTGGCACCATGATGCTGCCAACCCACACATCGAGCACTAACATTTATTTGTTGCAGTTAAGTAAAATTGAATATCCCTTTTATTAGTGGAGATTCACAGTGAACCCAGTATTTTTCATTATTGCATCATTTTTCATTATTGCATAATTTTTCATTATTGCATAATTTTTCATTATTGCATAATTTTTCATTATTGCTTTTGTGTTATTCGGGTAGGTGATTGGACATGCGATATCAAGACTTTACTAAAAAGATGTTAAGAAAAACATCAAAAAATTAAATCAGTAAGTAGCAGTTTTCACTCACATATTTCAACGGAATGTAGTTGCAGATAACTATCTGAGTTTGTATTTTGCAGGGCTACTCTAGCTTAAAGGATTATTTAGTAAACATGTCTATAAATGTCTGGGATTAAAGCCCGTACATTGCATGACTTCTATGTTTTATGATAATTATTTGTATGGAGTTTCTTTTTTCATTATTTCTCCCAAATTATTCAGATTTGGAAATGGATACCTAGCTTAACTTGTAACGTTTATTACTCGCAGTTTCTGTGCTACTTTGAATGAAAACTTCTTTGATTAACTGATTTATTATAATTACCGACTAAAAGCTACAAGGTTTTTAGAGGAGGTGACTTAAAAACGTTTTACAGTACGTATAAAATTTTAGGTCGTTTCAACTACAATGAAATGACTTAAGGACCATTCTTCTCTCTAGCATCCTATTCGCTCGCACATTTCAGAGATTTAATCATTGTACAACAAGGACAATACTTTGACAAATGAGGTCAGAAGCACCACTCACACTTCCTCTTTCTTAGAGAAACATGGCAAAGAAGAAGCACAAAGAAGACATTTATATTTCTGTATACGTATTATTTTAAATTATATATAATTATACAAGAAAAATTTTTGTAAGCCAATCACTAGTTTGTGATAAAGAAAATTCACTTAATTTTATTGGTAAAAATTCTTTATCAAACACTAAATACAATTATTATTTAATAACAAAAATGTATTTCTGAATTTCCTATTTTTTTCTTTGTAGCAGCCTCAGACCACATTTATTAAAAATACTGTCATACAATCATAAGAAACTGAGAATATGCGAGCGAGATTGCCAGAAGTAAAAGCAGTCTTAACTCTCATTCAATCAATATAAATAATATAAAACTATTTACGGAAATTCTTATTACAACGTGAATTTATCATGTGACTTCCGATGTGATACTAAATTGCTATCGATTACCAATAAAATCAATGGCAAAAGCAATGGCAGTGTGTTCGTTACATAATGATACATTATTGGACCTTAAAGAGAATCATTATGCTTGATGCCAAAAAAGTTAAGTGTTCGTTCAATTACCCAGGAGCCACAATTGCCATTTTTTTTAATAAATTAAAAGTACAAGATTACAAAAATTGTTGCCAACGACAAAACCATACTGAAATTTTACGAACTGCGCATTTTAATAATAAACCTGTTTATGTTAATGCCCGGCGCCTTGGGAAATTACCTTAATTACGAACGTAACAAATGGGAGGGCTCCGGCACGTCAACTTTGTAATTGAGAAATATAATATACATAGCTTTTATAATAAACTAACTAACAATTCTGTGTGGTATAATAAATACGTTAAAGACATTATTTGTCGTAAGTTTAGGCCATACTCCACCACGGGGGCCACGTCCGGGTTGGTGGTGGATTGTAAGGCGGTGGATTGTAAGGCAGTGCCTTACTGTCAGAAGTTATCAAGCCGCTCATGAGGCATCTGACATAGCTTAACGATTGCCATTACATGACAGCCTGCACCTACGGAACGTTTACCGAGAAAGTGGGTTACAATACCGATTTACGCCATAGAATTATTTATTGAGAACATCTCAGAAACAACCTATAAATCGCCGCGCTGCACGGCAGGGCATTGGGTCCCTCCACATATTACCAAATCTTACCAAAGGGGTATCTAATTACTTCCTAGCTAAAATCTATCTTTATCTCTGGAATGTACACCAATCGGCTCAATATGCCGCTATCACGCACATTGCAGTGAAAATTTCGACCAAGCAACCAGTAATGTTCAATGACTACAGTACCGCTAACATTCAATATACTTCCTTAATAATTTAGTGTCCGATGTTTCGGTTACTTTAACAATCGTAATAAACCTTTTATAACAATAAAATGTATCGTACCTTACCGTACGTAGTTTTTGTATTGTTTGCAGTGAATAAATCTGCGTCGTATAATCTTGTTTTTACATTTTGGTTGTATTCTAACAGCCTTTCAATAGTAGTCGTTATAACAAAGCTCCACGTCGATGACAGCGGACCGATATGGCCTAGACGAACCAGTCGTCGGTTTCCTGAAAAGATGATGTTAGTTGAGTAAGGTGTACGGTGGACCACTCATCTTATCATCGTACACACGTCACCGTTCGTTTAAATTAGAAGGGGTTTATGCCTGTACGAACAAGCTAATATTTTTTGACACTAAAACTTTCGTAAGCACTAGCTAAAAATTATCTACTTATTTTTAGCTACTTAATAAATGTATTAATTAAAACTCTTTATGTGCAATACTTGAATATGACAGTACATTTTTATCTTTATCTTATATTCATATTCATTTATTAGCGATCATAATGGTATAATACAATGATGTTACACAAGTCCCACATTATGGGCCCTGGTCAAGGCATTGCTAAGATAAACTTATTTATATAGCTTAAGATAACATAAAATTTTATTCTGACAAACATAATATACGTAAATTACTCAACATTACTTATACATTTGACACTTTAACACTTACGTTACTGTTCTTTGGAACTTCTCTAGGAACTAGACAGTAGGTATTGCTTATATATTATACATATATGATATTTTTTAATTAATTCTGTCTGTACTATTTATTGTAATTTGTCACTAAGGAAGTCTTCTATTTTATAGTAGCATTTTTCTATCAGCAGTAACTTTAATTTGTTTTTAAATAAATTATCTATTTGTTTGTTTTTTAAATTATCAGGTAATTTGTTTTACATGCATTACAATGAGGATGAGTGCAAATTTTTTTGAGTCTTGAAAAGGGAAGGACAAGATTGTTTTTTGATCTTATATTTATGTTGTGGAGATCTCTACATAGTTTGCGTAAAAAGTTGCTTGTTATTCCTAGCAAATAGAGCCATTTCAAAAATATATAATGACGGTAGCGTTCTATAAAATGAGGCCGACAGCTCTCAATGTTGCGGATGCCTAATAAAATCCAAATGCATTTTTTCTGCATTACAAAAAGCTCATGGGCATTTGTGCTGTTACGCCAAAGGATTACCCCATAGCGGAGCCAAGCCTCCGCGTACGCATAGTATGCCGAAAGGGCGGTGTTAATATTTGTGCATTTTTTTAAATTGAAGAGTGCCTATTGAAAGCTGGAAAGTTTCGACTTTATCTCAGAGATATGATTTTTCCAATTGAGGTGGTTATCAATTGTCAATCCTAAAAGTTTCAATTGCTCTACTTCTTCTGTTTTTGTATTGTTGACAGTAAGTTTTAGTTTAAGAGGTTTCGTATTATAGGGTCTTCTTCAAGTTTATTTGTAAGTTATGATCTATTAACCATTCATTTATTGATTCAATAGTGTCTTTAATTTTTTTATTGTAACCGTCTTTCACGTTTAGTTTGAAAAGTAGTGATATGTCATCTGCAAATAGTATGCATAAGTCATTTAGGGTTTTGGGTAGTTCATTTATATACAATAGAAATAAGATACAACCGAGCACACACACTAGGGATCCATTCCTTGTGGAATGGATCCCTTCATGAAGCGCCCTTGTGACCGAGCATTGTTTATAGTAGGTATTTGTAGTTTCATCAAAGGATTCTATTTGTACAAATTGAGTTCTCATTTCAAGATAAGATTTGAGCCAATCGTATACTGGACCTCGAATTCTAGAACTATATAGTTTTGAGGATAAAATGTTGTGTGATACTCTGTCATAGGCTTTAGTGAGGTCTAGCAAAAGGCCAACTGCACGATGCTTTTCATTTACGTACTTTAAAACTTCTTGGGTGTATGTATAAACTGCAAGTGTAGTTGAACGTTTTTCCCTAAATCCGAACTGGTTGTTGTGAAGAATGTGGTTTTTTTCAAGGAACTTAGTAAGACGTGAGCACATCGCTTTTTCAAATATTTTTGATATGCATGGCAGTAGTGATATGGGCCTGTAGTCTCCAGGGTTTGTTTCGTCTCCTTTCTTAAAAACTGGTCTTACTATGCTTATTTTTAGAGCATCTGGAAACTTTCCTTCTGCAAACGATTGATTGATTAATTTTGTTAGTATAGGGGTTAGTTCTTTAGCACATGTTTTTAGAAGTGGGGTTGGGATTTCGTCTATACCAAAACTGTTTTGGTTTTTTAAGCGATGTATTTATTATGTTCATAGTTTCTTTTTCAGAAATAGGACTCATGAACATTGACTTCTCTAATGGTTCAGTAATAGGCCGGCCTGGTGCCTGGCTAGCTGGCTGAGTTATGTTTGCAGCAGAGGCGAGACTACCACCTGCCGTTGCCTCATAAACACTCGCAAAAAAATTATTTAAGATATTTGCAACAACTTCAGGAGAATCTGTCATTAGTGATGGTGCAGTTAAATTCGTCTTTAGTATAATTTTTTTATTATGTTTAGGTTTTGATTTGCCTGTATTTTGTTTAATAATTTTCCACATTGTTTTAGTTTTATTTACGGAACATTGCATCTCTGCGATGTTATTTATTCTGTTTAACTTTTGTATGCATTTTTTTAGGACTTTGTCATAGTTTTTATAATAAGTTTGCAAGATATTATTGTTTCTGGTTTCATTCAGTAACTTTTTCAAAAGCTGTTTTAATAAACATAATTGCCATAATTGGCATGATATCCTAAGGCCCTTTGTAATCCATGTTTCTCTTTTGGACGGTGTAATTTTTATTTCTTTGGTTGGGATAGTATTTTCTAGAAGTTGTGTTAATGTATGTGCAAATGAATTGTAATTTGTGTTTACAGATTTCGTATCGTCTAATACTGTAGCCCAGTTTGTATTTTGTCATTAAACAGGCTTCTTTTTATTATACAGTAATTATTATTAGAGCTAGATTATTTATTAATATCTACTTTACATGTGATGCCTTTATGGTCAGAGAAACCATGGTCATCTACAGACAAAAAAAATTACAAGCTGACCCAGCGAACTTCGTACCGCCTAACAGTCGATTCATTTTTTTTTTTTCCCTCCGTAAGAACCATCCTCGTACTTCAAGGAATATTCTAAAAAAGAATTAGCGAAATCGGTTCAGCTGCTCTCGAGATTTGCGCTTACGAACACAATTAATTTTTATATTATAGAATAACTATATTGCACAATAAATCCACTAAATTATTTTGAAAAGTGGATAAAAAGTAGGTAACTGTTTTCGCCTTCCAAAAAGTCTGCAACCTCTTTGTTCTAACTTAATATTTTCTTGTCATTCGTCTTTTGCTTTTTCTTCTGGTCATAATATTATCGCGTGCTAATTAATTGGCATTTGAAATGTGTTTAGAAAATAACTGCGCTTTTAGATAAATTGCGATGCATAACGAACGTAAATTAATGCTTAATATAATAATATTTTTATGTAACAATATTTTTGTGGAATCAGCATTGTTAATAAAAGATTGGCATTTTTAAATACTATCCTTAAAAATACACGAATATAAGATTAACATGACATAGTCTGTGTTTCTTCAATGAATCGTGAAAAAAGTTTAAAAATTAGGCAGTCCGACATAATCCTTAATATATTATTGCCCTGTACCCGCGTGTCCTTAGAGGCCCACTTTCTATAACGAAGCCACAAACCCTAGGTGTATAGCGACTGGCAATAAGCTAAATGATCTAGATTTTGAAATGGACACCTAGTTTGAATTGTAACGTTCATTAAGCCGCAGTTTCTGTGCTACTTTGAATAAAACCTTTTCATTTCATTTTAAGCTTTAAAAAGGGTTATTTTATCTCCACTAGTACATCTGGCAAATCCACGGGAATCCAAGCATTTTACACCAGCGCAGTCTTCTTATGTCAATATCCAAGTCATCCAACAGCCGCTCAGTGACCACGTGACCCAGCTAGAAACTTCGACACTCCTAAGGCATGATCCACACAGTGCCGACACCACAGTTCCAACCTTAGCACCAAACACGAATTCATTGTACTCGCTCTTTTTAGTGTTGTTCCTAAGGCTAAAGGGATAAGCTTCGCAGGCAGATAAAATTTTTCGGGCAGCTTTAATGGAGGAACGCAGTAGTAAAATGTCATCGCCGTACCTTATATCGCTGATAATATGACCGTCAACAGGGCATCCGACATGGGTTGTAACAAATTCCTCGATCATTCCAACACAACTTTTCTGTCCAAGAGTCGTATATGACTCAGAGGAGTGTATTGGAATAAGTGCATGAGTCACATTTGACTCATTTACGATACATCTCGAACATACAACTATGTTACTCTGGACGTGTGGACTCGGAATTGAATTGTATGTGAACAGGGAAGTTATTAAAAACCCTAGGAGAGTATAGTCCACCCTGACGGACTCCACAATTCAGTCTATATGGTGTAAATATGTGTCCGCCCATCTAATTATATTTGTCTGATTTTGATACCAGTTATTTAAACAGTGAGAACAGTTAGGGTGGAAAAGCTGATTCATTTGTCAATTTTTCTCACCAAATATGATAATTAACTGTATCAAATTATTTTGCTAAATCTAGACAGCACGCATAAAATTTTGATTTTCTATCAGTATAGTACTTGACAGTTTGCTTGAGACAGGGAATGGCACACTCAGTAGACGAGTCCGCTCTGAAACCGAAGAGCGCATCGAGGAGCGTTCGGTGGTCATCAAACCGACGCTCAAACAGACTATCAAGCTCTTTAGCGATCGTGATGGCAAACGAAATAGGTCTATAATTGTTCGCCTCTGAGGCTGAGAGATCCAGTCTATTTTTATAACTGGTACACAAGTAGTATTCATCAGACTGTCTGGAAGATGAGTCTACAACGCACAATTTTAGAAACATATTCTGTACTCAATCCAAGTAAAAGTCTGTACATTGAAGGTGTTCAATACTGAAGCAGTCATATGCCGGCGATTTCTCTTTTTTCATATGGTTAATTATCCAGCGAGCTACTGATGCTGAATAACAAACTCTGGTACCATAGTCGTGTACATCATCACGATTGTGAAACACAGAGCTAGTAAGGTTATATCTGAGAGGCGAACTGTACTCTGAATCCACTGCAGAGTTCAAATAGTGCAAAATGTACTTGCTACCAGCGAGCAAAGCAGTATGTATTCGCAATGAGTTAAACCGCAGTGGCACAAGTTTCACGTATAAATATGTCACGTTCGCAAGAGAAACACACTGAATAAAGTAAAAGATTAAGCTCTGTGAATCAAGCGAAACCTGGTCTGACTCTTCTCACAAATAATAAAATAATTGAGTAATGAATTAAGTTAATAATAAAGAAAAAGAGGTTTGTCAGGATTGTTTCTTCAAACTCTTCACGTCCGAGAGACTTCTTCAAACCTGGCGCCGATATCAGGGGTCTTCTACGTTTGATAATGATAACTGATCATCATTGATAAGTGATCGCAGTTAGTACATTCGCTGAAGCAAAACGCTTTGTCCAGCCTTGGATTATATTATTTAATTTATTAGTTCCACTAACACTTTATGTATCTCTATCTGTGTAACGAGTAACTTAAATCTAGGCTGAGTCTCGATACAAAAACCAATTAAAGACAGAGACCGATAGCATTACTTCTTAAATATTAAAATAGAGTGTTATATTTAAATAAGAATAAAACTATACGAAAAAGCCAGAAAACTACAGCTCTAGGGCGAAGTAGGGTTAGCCATGAAATAGTAAATATTCAACATCAACTAGCTGCCCTGGCAAACTTCGTAACGCTTCAGTTTTTTTTCCGTGATCTTTTTTCCGTTTTAATAGTTATGATTAGTTATGTTCGATTGCCTCGTTGGCCTACCGGTAACACGTCTGATTAATATGCCGGAGATCGTTAGTTCGATTCCCACTGGCGGGCGACGTACATTTGTACAAATGGCCTCAGTCAAGGTATATTTCCATGTTTGTTACATGTCCTTGCTTGATTATCCTAGTCAGAGTATCCTAGTTTGGGACCAGGACTAGTAATGTTATTGTGTGGAAGTGGCTTATTTATATACTGTAGATAACGAGCGATAGACATGTTCTCGTCAAACTTACAGCTGTTTCATTGCTATCGCTCATTTGCTCGCGCTATCGTAGTGCTCACGAAAGTTTTAGCTTGAGAGTATTTTATTGCTGAAATATCAGAAAAAAGAATCCTAACCTTACGTTCCTAGCGACGCAAGCTAAGCGCTTACGTCATCCCTCGGCGGTTCAGCGGTCTTGGCCGGGGGCGGGACCTTGCTGCTGTCCATCACACGCTTGGCTACCACCCTGTGCGCCGAGTATACGTGGTTCTCAAACTGCTTGTACATTCCGAAAGTGGCGGTACAGACGGTGCACTTGTAGGAAAGGTGCGCCGGCTTTAGCGTCAGGTTGTGGTCTTTCGCCACGTGATGCAGTAGCTTCCACTGGTACACTCTCCCGCAGACCGGACACCTGCCCGCGTCCTTTCCTTTGTTGGCCGCTTCCTGCATGGAGCTGGTCACCAGACCGTGCGTCCCGAGTAAATGTCTTTCGAGGCCTTGATCAGTGAAGAACCTGGAAATTAACATAAAATAGCTATCACAAATTGCTTTTTTATTGGAAAGCTCTACTTTATTCTATACATAGTGCCACTACTTTTGTATTGTAATTGTGGCTATCTTGTATAAATCCGTTTTATCTTGTCTTCTTTAAGCGATATTCTACTTATTCTACTTCTAGGTCGACCGCTTCCAACAAAGTTTTAAATTTTCAATTTATCTTTCATCTTTGAACTTAACTTTGAATTTGTATGGATCTAGTTGTACCAGTGTGGCATTACAGCTTATATCCGACCTAATAGTCCTATCCTTACGTGAAGAATCCGGTATCGCTCGCATATTTTAAAATGTTGAATTATGGTATTGGTTATATGGGTTAATCTTCTTCTTCTTCAGGCTATATTATTTAGTCCACTGCTGGACATACCCCTCCCCTAATGAGCGCCATATCGTAATAAAATTAGTAAATTTTGATGAATGTGGACTGACGGTTTGAGGCATAATGAAATGTCGGACATTTTAAATTTTGTTTTCCTGTGCGTATTTTTTATAATCCAAAATAATTTTGATAATTTTCACAGCCAGTCTAGAAAAGTTTGGTAGATAGGTCCAAGTTTGATAGATAATAAAATCTTTCGCAATTTTATTATCTATCAAACCCTCAGACCACATTTATCGAAAGTCAAATTTTATTGCAATTACTAAAAATGTTAAAACTGAGCGAAACAGATTAATCCACAATACAGCCTTAACTTTAGCTTATTGGAAGTGGTCCTATTGTAAATACTGGAGAAACTACATGCAGATTTCGCGTTAATTCAATAACACATTGCATATAAAGATGGACCTGATTCTTTACCTGAATTGACACTTCTGGCAATTGAGCGGCGGTCTGTTGTAGATCATTTTGGGGTGTATTTTGACCTTGTGTATCCACTGCATATGGTTCCGTAGTTGTTCCAGGTCCTTGATGTACCCGTCGCAGATCTCGCAGATAACAAACGTGCCTTTCCCCTGTGCGGGCGATGTCGCGGGCGCAGGCGGCGCGAACTGCGGCGCCCGCGGCAGCGGCGTGATCGAGATTGATGGCTGCTGATTGGCGGGTTTACCCCCTGGGCCGTTTTTGAACTGTTAAACAATTAAATGCCAGTTGATTACAACGTTTTGGTTTTTCAATGGATTGTTTTGCGGGTGTTGAGAATGAAAAAGTTTATCTAAAACGTGATGCGAGTTTTTATGCTTTTTCATTTTTGACCCAGCAAGCTGAAAGAGAATCTTATCATTAGTAATAAATAACTTCAATAATGATAGGAAAGTATACTTCCCTATGAAAATCATTGCTGAAGTTATGTATTCACTTTTACTCCAAGATTTTATTAGAGATATTTTTTACAAAAAGTGTCTTATTACATGACGAGATCAAGGGAAAAAGGACTTAGTAACGGCGCAAACCTCTTTACACCATTTACAACACTACAATGACGTGGGGCCACTGTGGCCCCACGTTGGGGGCCATTGTAGTGTTGTAGAACTTCTATAAATAAAAAAACTGGAACGACTTTAACTTTGTGCTTTATTTATACTGTTTTATTCATAATAGCTGACCCATCACCCAGCGAACTTTGTACCGCCTAACATTCGGTTCTTTAATTTTTTTTTTATTTTCTCTCCGTGAGAACCATCCTGGTACTTCAAGAAATATTCTAAAAAAAGAATAGAGAATTGAGTTCAGCTGCTCTCGAAATTTGCGCTTACCAACACATTCAACGCTTCATTTTTATATTATAGAAGATAAAAACAGAAAACTGGATAAAAACGATAAGCAGGAAAAAATAGTCAGGTCTAGTTAAGATATTAAGTAGTAATGATGGAAATGAGGGAAATCTCGGAAATTGTGACATAATTTAAAAAATTTTAAAATGATAAAGAAATATAAAAAAATAGTGTAAAGAGGTTTGCACCGTTATAATTTTACGCTAAAAAAACCCTTTTAGCACAAATTCTGAGTAGTCCCAGATCCTTGATCATCGGGTTCTCTATCGCGGGTCATAAAAATTACTATTACATTCTCAACTTAATTCTGAACTCACTGAATTAATTAAGTTACAAATGTATAGCACTATACATTTGTAACTTAATTCCTTAATCACTTCAATTTTTGTCGGAAGAGTCCGCTTCAGTGAGTTCAGAATTAAGTTGAGAATGTAATAGTAATTTTTATGACCCGCGATATAGAACCTGATGATCAAGGATCTGGGACTACTCAGAATTTGAGCTAAAAGGGTTTTTTTAGCGTAAAATTATAACGGTGCAAACCTCTTTACACTATTTTTTTATATTTCTTTATCATTTTCAAAAATTTTAATTTTTTTTCGCATGAATTAAGTTACAAATGTATAGTGCTCACGAACGTTTTAATTCCACTATTTAAACTATTGACAGTATAAAAAGAGACTATTTGCTAAAACTGAAACTGTCTATTTGCTAAAAAAAGAAATATCTTCTTCTTCAGGCTATATTAGTCCACTGCTGGACATAGCCCTTCCCTAATGAGCGCCAGAGCGCAAGGTTGTGCCATCATTGAGGGGTAATGCCCATAATCCCCACGCTGGGCATGCGGGTCGGGATCTCAGTTTGGTGGAATTGTACTGCAGGGGGCGCTGCTGCCCACCCCCCCGTTTGTGTCACTTGGTTGCCTTTTACGACACCAGAGGAAAGAATTTGGGTTGGTGCTATTCTATAGGCCGACACCACACAGCAAAAAAAATAAATATACAATTTTATAATAATAAATAGTGGCAATGTGGCGACGTCCTCGGTGGCGGAGCGGTTTGGCACGCTGACTGTAAAATCGAAGGTCGATTTCGTTTCGATCCCAAAACCGAGACTAGGAAATAAACTTTTCTAATTTGTCTCGGGTCTTGGATGTAATCTATGTATTTATTGTATTAAATCTATCGTCTAGTTAGCACCTGTAACACAAGTCATTTAGTTATACTTAGTATAGGGCTAATGAGATCTGTGTAATAAGTCCGTGAATATTTACTTATATTAATGTACTGACGTTTACCTGTTGCCCGTACGGCGGCGACGAAAAGTGTCTGACCAGGATGTTCGGTCGCGCGGGCAGCGCAGGCTTCGTCTGCGACGGGAGCTGCGGCCGCGGCTTGAATGCCGTTAACGGGCCAGAGCCTATGTTTATTGGCGGTCTAATCAAATTGTTATTCATTTGTGGCCCCTTAAATCCTGGTGGGAATCCAGTCATCACGTTACCGCGTGACTTGGCTATCTGTAAACAATTGATATGCTTCAGTTGGAAAACTAAAAATCCACTAAAAATCACAATATTCCATAAAACACTCCGCAGTTTACATTGTTTTACTGGAAAAAGAGTAAACAGAGATAATTTAAACTGAAATAAGAGTTTTAGAGGAACATCAAAGCTTATTTAGATGAAGTCTGGAATTAAGTCCAGTTTAATGCATTAGTACTAGGTTTCAGAATAACATGTAAACTCAGTTAATTTAGTATCAATAGACTGTTTTGTCGTTTTTCCTCCAAAATGATCTAGATTTTGAAATGGGCATATATATTTTTTTCTTACGTTAAATAACTCAGTTTCTGTGTTTTTGAACAAAGTTTTTACTATGATTTGATTGTAAATAAGACCGTAAGTTTTTCGTCCCACAGAAAGATTATTCGGCTGCTCATGGAACAAGATGTTGTAGGTATAGCTTTAGTTTTGAGCACATATTGAAATAAAATAGAGACTGATGTCTTCAGTCCTCAGTCTCTATTATCGCAAGCCCTAAACCGAAACAAAATACTAGGACAGGACCATTGTGATTAAAGCTAACTAGCAAACAGGAAACTAAAAGCTTGGATATGACAAAAAGAATCTTACCTTTGGTATCTTGGCAGGTGGCTCCCACTCAAAAGGAGGACTCAAATTCAATTCCGGTTTGAATCTCTTGCCACAGGCAATGAGGTGGCGCGCAAGCTTGCCTTTACCATTGTCTTCGAATGGACAATTCGCACATTGGTGATTCCCTGTCGCCTTTTCTAACTTTCCTTTGACCTTATGCGAAACATCCATGTGCATAAATATTTCGTGTGGCGTGCGGAGTTCGGCGGGGCAGAAATTACACTTGTACATACCATTTCTCATATGTGGTGTTTCAAAGTGGTTTGACATAACTAACATTGATTCTGTTTGGAAACTACAGAATTGACATTTCTTCTGCTTAAAAGTAAATTCGGCGTTATTCTTCCTACTGAGATCGATGTTCTTCGTTAGTAACGCAATGGCAACCTCAGTTTCCCTTGTTCGCTTTCCAGACTTTTTTTCCTTGGTCAGCTTACGGTTTTGCAACTTCAAGAGATCATTCTGAACATACTCTTGCACCTGATTCAGACCTATTTCCATAAAGAATTTTCCAAGTGAGCAGTCAAAGTAGCTGTCAGTTTTCGCAGGCAAAGTTTTATCTGTACTTGCAAGGACCTTTTTGGTGATTTCGACATCGTCCACATCTTTGATGACTACTTTTTTGTCTTCATCGCTTACAATGTCATCGTCAGACTCGGCGGTAGATTCTTCAGAACCATCCCATGACGCATCATCATCATCTCTTTTACGCCGCCCAGGCCCTAAAAAGAATATTTGATTCATAAGTACACAGTGATATTAGATGTAAATGAAGATCTTGTTCATCTTCTGACTGAAGAAATAAGTTAAGTCTATTATAAAATATCAGCCTGAGGAAGAAGAAATATATTTTCGATGAGAATAAAATAGTTCAGGAAAAATTACATTTTTTCTTAGGTTTATCTTTTTTGATAAGCTCGTCAGTAGGTCCATCGCCGCTGGCCTGTACGGCAGTCGGCAGCTGATCTGTACACTTCCCACTGTCCTCCGCAGACTTCTTTTTCAACTTTTCTCTCTGCTGCACCATTTCTTCTTCAAGTTGCTTGCCCAAGTGGTCGACAAACTCTCGGAAGGCCTTCACAGAAGGTTTTTCGTAGACATAAGGCACAATAAAGGATGGAGCTTCCACCACAAACATGTCATCAGTAAGGTATGGCAGCACCGGCGGCGGAGTGCACTGCGTGGACACGCTAGCGGTGGCGTTCGAGGGCGCGGAAGCGGTGGCGGCCGGTGGCATGTTTGCTGACGCGGTCATCTTGCTTACTGGGGTGACGGTCGTCCCGCGCGCTGCAATGCTTTGATAAAGTTCTACCACATTTATAGGCTCATGTTTACCCTGCTGTTTAGCGGGTTCCGGTGGCTTTTTGTGCACTGCATCTCGTCTCAGACTATCATGAGTTTTTCTACGTTTCGAGGCTTGATTTATGAATGACTTTACGTGATTCATAAATGCTGTGGGTCTCTTTTGGTTTTTTACTTTCGAATTGTCTACTCCAACCAGTTGTACGTCGTCATCGCCTTTGCCTGTATAAGATTTTCTTTTCACAGCTCTTCTACTCCGCCGTAAGGTTTTGCCGTTGTTAACAGGTGATTTCGACTTCACATCCTGCAATAATAACCAAATGAAGACGAACATCAATAACAGATTCTGTAACTCGTAGAGTCCTGTATGTAATCTCTTTTTAACCGGAAGTACGTCAAGCTCGCACGTAAATCATCAACTGAGATCCTATGAGCTGACAGGTTTTAGTGATACAATGTCGAATTAGTCACATTAATAAGAATACAATAATTCAGTGAATATTATTCTTATAATAGCAGCATTATATTTACTGGCCTTTATATTTATACCTTCAAAATGAAGTATCTTTTGTAACTTGTAAACATTTTAGATCAGGATTGCGACATGAATTGATAACAATTAGTAAAATAAATAATTAAACCACAGCGCACAGCACATTCCCCTGCGTTGGGAATCCCTATCTCGCAGTCTATCCCAGCCCTTTTGGAAATAGCCCATTAACAAGAAGAGAAGTCACTTGTAGTACGACAAATGTTATGAAGTGGATAATTTAATGTCTAACATAATCATAATCTAATATCGTTCTGATATTTTTTTGTTCTAATCAGTGTTATTTTATACAAAATCGCTCGGCCGTTTTCGTAATAAGCAGCGTGCGGTAAACACCTCTTTAATGGTCCTAGTGATGTGATTACATTGGCATTTTTAACAGAGCCAGACTTTAGAGCTATATTTATTTTATATTTATTTCATTGATTTTAGAGCTTAATAAATACCCGTGCCATCAACATCATAGCATTGACGTCGCAAGGCGAAATCCGGTGCCCTCTATCCGGTCGCTAGTAATGTCGCCACAAACATCGAAATACAAAATTATACAGTTAAAACATTAGTGCAATTTAAACCAAAGGAGATACCAACCTCAGATGTCACCACACAGTCATCATCATTGTCACTTTCAATCTCATGAACTTCTGAAGGGCTTCGACAGTTCCTAATGCCATTTTGCTTTTCAGGAATGTGGCTATCTATGAAGATAATATCACTTTGCTTATTGGTAGGGTTGTCTTCATCATTCAGTGAATAATCTTCAGAGTCTGAGCGAATGCTGACAGTGTCAATAGCTTTCTGATTAGTGCCTTTAGGAATATCATCTTCAGAAGTATCTGCTTCGGATTCAAGCTCGTCGGAATCCTGGAATTTAAAATAATATTTTTTTTATTGCATTATTCTACACTAAGAGTGCCTTGCTTCCATGAGAAGGCGGTCAATGCTTAGATATAGATTTGGGTAATTGACATCGACAAATAAATAAATAAACGCCTCAATTAAATATTTACCACTCTTATTAAAACTACTTCAAAAATAATAATAATAATAATAATTAATATCGCGGCTGAGATATATGCAGATTGCCAAACTTGTAAAAAATTATAGCTTAAGTGGCTTGACCAATTTTGATTAATGAGATGTGAACATAGAACTATAATGACAAAAGTGGCAAAAATAAAACAATCGATCGAAACGAAATTGAACCGCGTCGAAAAACATCTCTAAGGATAAGGCTCCCCAAAATACTAATTTGAATTTACATAAAGTAAAGAAAACTATTGAATCAAAATAAAACGGTATTTCCTCTCAAATCCTACAATTCTATTTGCAACAGTTCATAAATATCTAAATATGCTAACTGTCAGGGAATAAAGCCTACCAATAAAACTGAACCAACATAATATGGATCAGTTTAGTGAGAATTCAAGCAAGGAACCTAAAAAGATACAGCCGTCTCAGACTTGATAGTAAGACCTACATAGATAGTTAGTTAGACCTGAGATTTCCGCACTTAGCCAGTAAGACCTACATTTTCATAAAATAAAATTCTAATATAAAAATGTGTAATATATAAAAAAAACACCATTATTCTAAAACACTAATCAGAGGCAGTCATAATAATCTGTCGTTACATCTTTAGATATGAAGAGTTTCTTAGAATTGAAACTCCAGAATGTGTCGGTCAGATCACCTTGCCACCACATTTAACAAAATGTATGATTCCAGACATTACCAAAATTACTAAAAACCAACCTGGGTAGTGTCTTGGGAATCTTCCTCATCTACATCAGTATGTTTGTCCCCATCCTTGGCTTGGACTTCACCAAGTTTTATTCTAACATTTTGATCATTTGATTGAGCTTTGCTCTGTAAGCTTTCTACCGAATTCGGATAAGATTCATTGGTATTGTTACTATCCTCTTTTAGAGGTACTAATGGATCAGATTCTACTGCATGTAGTTTAGTGGTTTCTCCATCTTGTGTATTACTATCCTCTGTTGTATCAGGGCTGTGATCTTCATTGTCAGATATTTTCTTTTCTGAGTGTTCTAGGTCAGGTATAGTTTTACGCTCCAGCACATCGCTGGCAGAGTCCAAAGGATCATCCATTGTGCCATTTGTATCTCCATTCATAGCGAAGAGTTACTCTCCACCTAAAGAGAAACTGATAAAGTAAACATTGCCTGGGTTAAAGTTTAGGTATTGTTGTAAAATTGTAGGTGAAGAATATTCTCATCTTATCAATCTATGCCTTGAGCAGTCAGATGTAGATGGAGGGGAAGACGCGATAAGGTCCTTTTTGGCGCCGCTTCTCAGCCAGCTGGCGCTGGCACACCAAATGGCGGTTCTAAACCTCCAAATATCTCTACATATAGACAGAGGAGCTTGTGAGCAAAGTTCAACCTCCTAGCAAAATTGCATGAACAGGAAGATACCGAAATTTGATTTTAGATAAATTTACTGACACATTTGCAGATTCTGGAATAGGATAAGTGGCTTCCAGATAAACGGTCAATCACTTAGTCATGATCTTCATTCCACGGGGCGACTCCCATTCTATTCCAGCAAAACTGGCGCCAAATTGTCACCCCAAATAACTACAGGTTAAAGTATCATATTAGACGTAAATAGTAATATGTACATTGGATTCCATGAATCCCAAGAAATAATTTAAGAGATAAGTAGGTTGACGAGTAAAGGCTATCTCAATTATATTTTGTGCCGGTATAAATTTTCATGCAATCGTATAAAACAAACAATAAAAATGAGTTGCCTCAAAATTATCCTAATGAGGAGTTAAAGTTGTAAAACTTAAAGCGACAAAAAAAACCGAGTTGTATTATTCGGTGCTCATGAAATCACGATCATCCTCATTTCAATGGAGGAAACGGCTGAGAACTATCTCAAGCCAACCTAAAACAATAATAAGTATCGTATGTGCCTAACATAACAAGATTTTTGGATATCGTTCTGAAAAGCCATAAAGATTTGTCCTAATAATAAATATTTACGGCTGTATTAGGTAACAGTAAATTGGAGTTTTAGCGGTATTTACCTATTTTTTAAAATATAAACAGCACGCGACGTCATGCACTCTCACAGCAAGAAAAAGCAATATGGCGGCTGCCACAGAGCATATAAACACTACGCGGCTGCGCGCTAGGCTTGACCATCATAGGCTTAATTTTCGATGTTATTTATCTAAAATGACTATCCACATTACAAGGTGCCGACCTGTGGGGCCGACAACGTGAGTCGAGGGCGCGGATTTGGTTTAATTGTTCTGTGGCGCGGATAGAACGAATGAGGGCTTTTCAAAGCGTCATTAAAAACAAAAAACAGTACCGCAAGTTACCGATAGATGGTGCTGACGTCATAATATAATATGTGAAAATTTACATCACATCACTTGTAGGTACCTTCTCTGTGGTACCTGCCACGTTATGCGGCCAGTACACTTTGGCCCATGATGGCCCACAGCTCGCCATTGCCAATGTGTACCTACTCGGGGTAATGGTGTGCAGTGGCGGACCACAGAGCATATAAATAAGAGACGGGACCTCCTTATATGCTTTTGCAATGAGTTTAGCCCCGTTAGCAATACCAACCAATAGAGCAAAAATGCAATGTCAAAAGTGCTACCAACATAACTTATCTGTGCATTAGGGACGTCCACTTACATTGGTACTACATTTATCGATATCGATAAATTTTCATCCAGGGGCGCCGCAGTTAGCCTAATAAAATTAATAAAAATCAATGTTTTCAATAAAACGACAAATGAAATTAGTATTTTATTATTGATTATCAAATCACAATAATTGTGGTCAAGGTCTATTGAATTTATTTCAGCAGCTATTTGGTTTTTCCTTAGAGGTGTCCAATCTGAGCGAACTTCATCAATCGGTGGTTTGGATTCAGGTGCTGAAATCGTCAAAAAAAGTTAAGTTGAGTCGTTATTGATTATTAATTTGTAAACTATGCTACTTACCGGGATAGTTCTGATAAATATGCTGAGATTCCAGGCCACAATAATTGTGGTCAAACCCTACTAGACCAATAGCAACAGCTGATATTTTGGCTGCTGTGCAAGGTGCTGAAAATGATAACACTTTGTAATTTATCAAAGTAAACAAACTCTAGTTACAAAAAACTTCAGCGATACATGAAAAGTCTACGTACCAGAGTTGTTTTGTGAAGCTCGACAACTAATAGGTTTTTGTATAGCTGAATCTGAAAATAAACAATTGCAAGAATAGTCCGAAAAAAAATAAATAGTTTGTTCCTGTTTACCACATAACTGCATAATTGACTATGTAACTATCAAATACATTTTTATAAAAAAAATATTTTAAGTTAAAAATTAGTAAAAAAAATATTTTAGTAATTCCAATCACTAACCAGTTTCAAGTGATGCGACGTGGCTACGTGGTAAGGAAACTCAGCTAGTAAGTAATCAGGAAGAGGAGGCGCATTTATAAGTAGAGAAGATACAGCCCTGTGAAAAAAATGTTTATCAAAGTATGTCATTTATGTATTAAGACGTAATAATAATATTGCGTTCTAAATGACGGAGCAAAATACATTCAAATGTTCGACGTAAAGCAAGGCGTATTTTGTATTTTATTACATAATTATTCATGAAATGTAGTGTTACATTATATGTTTATAACACAACTCACCATTTCTTTAATCGGCTTCCTTTTAAAATCGTTGTAAAAATCTTTCGGCCGGAAATGATCTCTACAAACATATTTATGTTGGTGGAGCTTTTCGATGGGGATATACGATATAAGACCTTCCACAATTTTCACCCATTGTCTGCATCTAAAAAAAAAAACAACATTCAATGCAGCCACGTTGGATAGTGCATCGTTGAAACATTGTTATGGCTTACAGCAATTCACCCGTCGTACACTGAGTAGTAATTCTGACCAAGGTACATATCAGATATTTTTTTATCGATATTGAATATGTGTATGGCACATCACTATGACATTGAAACATCTGAGTATTTTTCTCATATTATATTAATTACGTTATTTAACATAATTTATGATCTTGCTCTTGTGCAAGATGACAAAAACTGTAGCCAGAAATACTTACCGGTCTTCATCCCTAGGAAATTTACCCATAAACTTTCTTTTGGTACCCTTTGACCGGCTGCATCTTATTTTACAAATGGCACAAGTTCGACACCATCCGATCAATGCAATTATTAAAAGAAAATCACTAAACACTGTACAACAAGATACACACAGCTAGATATTGAACAAACTTAAAACACAAAAATTTTAACTAGAAAACGTTCTAATATGTGCCGCGTTCCGCCATATTTGTTAGGTTTTCAGTTTGACATTGACAGCAAAGAAAGAGTAAGTAGTATTAAAGAGTGAGACAAAAATATGTCCGCCATTAAAACAGGGCTAAATGCGAACAAAAATTTCAAAGTTCCTACTTGCGCTAGGCTGTGGCGGACAATAGGCTTGTGTCCACTAAGAATAAATCGGATGGAAGAAAGTCTTTAAACACTGATTATGATATGCAGATGGGAAAAAACAAAGCTATTTATGATAAAATATAAAGATTATTATTATTTTCTGAAAAGAAATTCGAAAAACTTTGTCATTAAGTCTCGAAACAGTGAACACCAATCAGAGCGTGCCACGTCACGTCGTGGCGAGCATCGTGGTTGCTGACATTCTAATAAGTGTTTAGTTGATGATTATTTTCGTTTTTGATATGTAAAACTGTTATTATTTTATTAAGAAACGCAGACGTATTGAAAGTTATTTAGTGAAACATATTAGGCAAGATGGAAACACGTTTTAGCAAAACTAATGGCAATAATTTGCCCAGAACTGACCCCGTAATGCTTGGTAGATTTTTTGCATCAAATAGTGACTTTTGCTCATCGGAATTCCGTAATACTCGTATTAAAACTTCAATTTAAGTATAAACAAGTGTTAAAATATTTTATAAGCTTAAAGCGTAATATTTTAGTTTTTTAATCAGATTTAATAATAATAATATTGGCCTTTTTGCATCTACTTAATGAGATGATTTATACAGCGTCCAGTGGTATCTTCACTCACACTAGATGGGTGAAGGGACCACTCCGACGCTGTAGTGCCTGGGTCATGGTTTTATAGATGGTGTAGGCTTGCCCAGCACCTATACCATCCTGACAGCTTAGTCGGCCTAGCCCACAGGAAAGACTAGTCAATACGTGCGGAGCCAACCAAGCCGCGGGTTTCCTCACGATGTTTTCCTTCACCGTTAGCGTGTGGTATTGCGACTGCAAATTCGCAAATGAACGTAACTTTGAAATTAAACAAAGTCATTGGTACATGCCCGCACTCGGGATCGAACCTGGGGCTCTCGCTTGCCAGTCTATGGTTCTACCCACTGAGCTACCACCGCTGTCAATCAGATTTATTTCACTATTAAATCACGAAGATTACGTCACATAGTTACAGCAAAATGATCTTCACAAAAATACATTCTTCAATTTGTCGATGAACAATGGAGATCGCTCTTTCTTGCAAGTGTTAACCACTTATTTCGTATTTCTTGCTTGTGTGGGACATATATAAATAATTTATTTGGTGTTTTTGCTCTTGTGCTTTCACACTGTGGCACCATGGCGCTTTTGCAATACGAGAAAGTCATATTTAATTGAAACAACAGCAGAAAACTATCAATTGCCTACTGAAACAGTGTTCGTACACCACCTCGTGACGTCACTCAAGACGCCATGACAGTCTTGAGCGTTTTTGTGGGAAATTTAATTTGTTTTTTTAGAATCAAATACTTATTGAATATGTTAAGTTTTATTTAAAATAACACATACTTTTTGTATAATACACTTAACAGTACGTTATAAAACCATTTCCCAAGTTCAGTCAACTAGCCTATTGCCTATCGTGGCGCGCAATCGGACAGTTATCGGTTTTTTGGACACACTTCAAAGGATCGTGCGTGGCGTAGCGTGGCCCATCCCTGATTACACAGTGGCCCATCGTTCAGTCAATTGACCTTCAAGTTTTTTGATTTATATCAATCTGAGCCCGTAATTTTGCACCTTTTGCGCCATTTTTTTTTTATAAATTTGTTGTTGTACATACTTCTATAATACTTGTAAATAAATGAAATAAATAAATAGTAAATAAATAAATAGCTGCGGCCTCAACTACTTCCACGTCCATCGCAAGTGGTTTGCCAGACAGAAATGAGCCATACGCCGATGCGCCATTGTGGGAACAGCAAGTGATCGTGGCCTCAGTGGGCCAGCATGGGCCATTGTGTACTGCGGGCTTTATTACGTTTCTGAAGTCTGTGCTTCTTCCCTGTAAACCCAATCTTGTTTAATAGCTTGAATGCAAAGCAATTTGCTTACTTCATCTTTAGGAAAACGGTGAGTGCCTATGTTTTTACAAAACTGCACAATGCACGGACTAGCCATTAGTTATATTATAAGACACAATTCACGTACGTCTGTAATAAACAAAGTAAAAATATGTAAGTACTTCAAAACTTTCAAATTTCAACAGTTTCGAAATAAAGTTTAGCTTAGATCGCAGCCTACAATGCGGCCAGTACACACACAATGGCCCATGGTGGCCCACTGCTCGCCATTGCCATTGTGTACTCGGGGTAATGGTGCGCAGTGGCGGACAATTGCCTATCGTGGCGTGCAATCGAGTCGATGAATGAAAACGTTCCGCGTTTCATTATGTTTGTTCAATAACCTAACAAAGGTGGACTACTCCTTGCAGCGCCATTTAGTTTTTTTTAATGCAATCAACTCACAGCTGTCATTGAAAAGCCCTCATTGTCTTTCTCTCGTCACTAGGTAGATGGCGTTGATCTTTGGTAAGTTTTTTTTAATATTTATTTAAAAGGTAAACCTACAGCTAACAACGAAGACATCTCTGCCTACGGCTAACAACTACAGAAATATTTAAAAAATATAGGTAGGTAATCGACCACGAAAAAAAAAACACTTTAAACAACATAATAATTATCAACATTTTCAGTATCAACATTAAACATGATTATATTATTTTTTTGACAATTTTAAAAAACCTATTTAGAGGCTAAAAGGCAAGAGGTCGCGGGTTCAAATCCCGGCATGGGTGGAATTATTAGCCTCTAAATAGGTTTTTAAAACATTAAACATGTTTCATTTAAACTACTTTTTTGAGACAAATTTACTTAGTCGTATACTTAATTGTTTTCATAATAACATAAATTAGATGAAACAACGCTTAGCGGCGTCATTAAAAAATGCTACCCTAAAACACTACACAAACATCGCACAAACAGTCCGTACAGACGAAACTCTCCAATACACACCACCCCATTGTACTTATGGTGTGCTCCAAGGGAATCGCGCCCTCATAAACCAGACCGACAGTGTTTACAACTTTCTTGATATAGATACCTACCTACTTTATAAGAGCGAAGTAATCAAAATCAAGCCACTAAAACTAAAAAGCGTCTATAATTTTCTTCACGCTTACGCTTTTTGAAAAGTAGAACGTTGTTATTAAGTGTCCAATTCAAGGTCTTAATCCAAGAGAACATTATATTCAATGGATAATGGATTATGATAAAAAAAATTGTTATTGAAGATAGGCAAAATGGCAATACGAGGTTTACAATTTAAGTTGATTTTGAAGCAAGATAATAAAGAAGGTGCGTTAGCATTAGTTCCACCTTTTGTTCATTATCTGTCGTGCAATAATAATAATAATCAATATGTGAAAGAAGAAGTGATTTGTGCAGAGTGTTGACGTCGTGCATGGTGCGTCGCGTTTGCAGTGATACATATTAAAAAAGTGCTAGTCTAGGTTTATACGAAAGCCTGGAATTTTTTATCTAGTCTTTTCACCGGAATTAAGTTTGATGTATAATGTATATCGTGTCCATGAAAATAGAATAGCTAATTCTGCCTTATAAAATGATATATTTTCATTTTATATGCCAGCATTTAGCGTCGTCATACCAATTTGGATTGGTCACTTTTTTACCAGGTTAGTATTGTTTTAAGTAATAAATTGAAACTTCCAAATTTTCCCTCCATAGGTAAAACATGGAGAGATGTAATTTAAAAAGAGCGTTTTATTATTCTAAATTATATTTACGTCAAATTTAAATATAATAAACAAAAGCATTCAGTGATTGTTTCACAAAACTATTATTCATAGTTTATTATTACAATTTTATATACATTGCTTAGCCAAATTTTCGTACTCGTTAATTTGTGGGTTGATGGATTTTGTGATGCACATCAAAATCTCACAGTAAACCATACGTTGTAGTTCTATGAAACACGCGGCACAAATGTGTTTCTACTAAAATGTAATGTACTAAGATTCGTCTCATATTTCATTAATCATCATACTTAGAACCTAATTTATTATTCAACGGTCTCGTACGCATTTTTTTCATCTTTATGATCAGATGGTTGCGTTCCTGACTTATTGTCAGTTGTTTGGCTAAGTAAGTGACTTTCATTTACAATGCCATTACGTAGTGGTTATATACTCTTTGGCCATTAACAGTAATAACATATTTTGTAATGTACTGGCCGCATAAAGCCCGCAGTACACATTGGCCCATGCTGGCTCACTGCTCGTCATTACCAATTTGTACATGGGGCAATGGTGTGTAGTATCGTGGCGCGCAATCGGACAGTTGTCGGTTTTTTGGGCACCCTTGAAAGGAATCGTGGCGTAGCGTGGCCCATCCCTGTTTACACAGTGGCCCATCGTTTAGACAATAATTGACCTTCAAGTTTTTTTATTTATATCAATCTGAGCCCGTAATTTTGCGCCATTTTTTTTTATAACTTTGTTGTTGTACATACTTCTAATATTAAAAAATAAATAAAAAATAGTAAATAAATCAATAGCTGCCAGACAGCAATAAGCCACGCGCCATTGTGGAAACAGCAAGTGATCGTGGCCTACAACAACAGTTGGCAATGGCGAGGATAGCATAACTTAACGACTATACAACTAATCTGTGGTAACTTAACGACTATACAACTAATCTGTGGTCTTTCTTTCCATTCGTCCACGGCACTGACGAAACAAAAAAAGAAAAGAAAAAGAAAACACGTCAATCGTCAATCAAAAAGTGTGTGTTCTGTTAATGGGAATCAAATATCAAATCCGAAAAATCTACCAGAGCTGGGTTTGGAATATTGATAAAAATGTGAAACAGTTCCATTCTGAACTCTCACGTCCTTGTTTCGATTTTATTTTTCTTATATGACTGCTTGTGTTATTTATTACAATAACTAATGTTAAGTGCACTCACTAATCTGTTGATAATCGAAAACATTGTGATATGTTGATAATAATGGGATATCGTATATTATTAGTCTTTGTTTTCGCAATAATATCTGTTAGCACTGAAGAAGAAGCTTCTTCATCGCGGATGTCCAAGGAGGAACGTTTTCAACTTAGGTAAAATAGCTAGAAACCCAGTGAAAGGGCGCAGCTGCTGTGTCTTACTTCATTGTATTTTTTGTTACGCAGGGAGGAAGCAAGGAAAATGTTTTATCACGCCTATAACGCATACATGGACAATGCATACCCAGCTGACGAACTCATGCCCCTCACCTGCAAGGGCAGGTGGAAAGGGGTCACACCTAGCAGAGGGGACATGGATGATTCGCTGGGAAAGTAAGTTATAAAGGCTGCACTCTCACGCATCTCCACTTTCAATGCTATTTAATAGCAGGGAAGGATTGTCATGGTGAACATTTCCCTTTCTGGTTATAATATAATTTCTCAATTCCAGCTTCTCCATGACTCTAGTAGACAGTCTGGATACTCTTGCAGTGATGGGGGACTTTGCTGAGTTCAGCAGAGGTATACAACTGGTAATCCAAGATGTGACATTCGATAATGACATAATTGTCTCTGTATTTGAGACCAATATTAGAGTGCTGGGGTGAGTAAAGTTCTACTATTTTCCTGTTATATTTATAATTTTAATAATCTAAGTGGAGCGACTCGGCAAACTTAGTGTAGGAAGCCCTCCGACTAGGTGGGATGACGATCTACGAAAAACTGCCGGCAGATGCTGGATGCGGCAAGCTGAAGACAGGGCGCTATGGCGCTCATTAGGGGCAGGATATGTCCAGCAGTGGACTGCATAATATAGCCTCAAAAAGAAGAAGAAGAAATAATCTAAGAAAAAAACAATGACCAATGACTCTGTCATCAAACTCATAGTTATGCAATTCTCTACCAAAGTAATTGCCTGAACAATACAATAGATAACAGTGGTATGCGACAGTATTATTACTTTGTTACAATGTTTACATTAATCTACACAGCTACATAGCTGATGCCTCAAACCAGTCAAAGTTTCATTCTGATATCTAGGTCAGGAACTTACAAATCTTGAAGTTTTTTAGTTCTGGTCTACATTTCTGCAATAATTAATCAGAGCAGAAGCTTAAATATACACATCAAACTGCAGAAAAATATTTTATTCATTTATTTAATTGTATATTTTTATGTAATAGGAATAACATGTATATTACAAACTTGGCACAATACTGAACTGTTTGGCAAAAATAATTGCGAATGTTACAATGATGCCTAATGCGATCTGTAAATGAGAAAACAGTGATAATGTCACATATCTACAACACATTAAAATTTTTCACTGCATACAACTGCAGCAAAAGATAATTAACATTGTCAGCAATTAAGGCCACATAAAAACAGCGGTCAATTAAAGAGTTATTTAAGAGAAACTATTGTTACCTACAGATTAAAAGATTATTACCTACAGACAATGTTTAAATAACCTGGCCCCACAGGACCCCTAACATCCCCCCAAAAGACTTGCGAATGCGAATGAACGGAAAGATGCATTATATCAAGCAAGATTAGGGCAAGTGCAAACTATAATTGTTGCCTACTCTGGGACTCATTAGTGGATTGCGGGATCCATAACTTTAGGCCAAGCATCATTAGACATTTTGATTTCTTATTAAAATGGACAATTGCGTAGTGCCCTGTGGGTCCCAAACGAATTATAGCATGTTACTGCTTGACCCAGAGTTGCAAAATTACCAGCAATAGGATAGCTATTGTGCTGGCAGAGGTACAAGGCTGACGAGAAACCACATATTGTTTTGTATAGCCCATAAAACATTTTGATATCGATATTGTGATACAATTTTGAAAAAAGCAAACACTAGATGAGTTTCAAGATGATTTTGCGATGTTCACTTAAGCGCAAAAATATGTTTATTGTTTATTAATATGCATTGCGGAAGTGTCGCCAGTGAGACGCGGAATACGACTGTGGTCAAAGTCAAATGCCGCGCATTATACTTTTATTACAACAACAAAATGTAATTTATTATTGTTACTAACATAGCTTTTAAGGAACTATTGTCACGATGATTATATAGATACTTACAAACTGCACTGCACTATACTTTTGAGGCAGTTTCATAATAACTATGGTTGGTTGTTTATCAGTGGTCTGCTCTCTGCGCACGTGTTGGCATCGACGTTGCAGAGTGATGTGCCAGTGCTGCAGTGGTACTCGGGCCAGCTGCTGGTCCTCGCCGAGGACCTCGGCCGCCGCCTGCTGCCCGCCTTCAACACCTCCACCGGAATACCTCATGGACGGGTGAGGCAAACTAGTGTTGACATGGACATTGCCTTAAAAAATCTAAAACATGCCAAGTCAGACTCGCGCACCGAAAGTTCCGTCCATACCGTTGGACCACTAAACCCGTGCGAACGAGGCAAGCGGAGATATTTTTTTGTCTATTATTTTATTTGCCATCAGTTATGAACCGTAAGCTGGTGTTGTAGTGTCAAAAATAACTTATATGCATCTTCCAGTAAAGAGCAGGCGAGTGATGTCTTTTAGCTAAATCTTATGTATCTTAAGACGCTTGGTGTCGTTTTCCATTAAAAGGCTTGATGCCAAGTGATCAGGGTGATGTAGGAGCTTGATAGATAGATAGATAGAGAACACTTTATTGTACATAAAAAAGGAAATTACACAGATATTTCTTAACCTAAGAGTACAGACGGCGGCCTTATCACTAAAAGTGATCTCTTCCAGACAACCTTGATTTAATATTTTGCTATAAAGTAATGCGTACTTGCTCCATGTATTTCACCTGTGCTTGTGAGCCACGGCGCGTTCGTTCTTAATCGCAGTACTGGATTTTGTGATCGCTGTAGCATCATTATTGGATGGTTTAAAGAGAGGGATGAAAACGCGTACCTGGTTCACTTGTACCGCGTACCGATGGTGGTAGGTGGCGTGCCGTAAACTATCCACTACGTGTGTTTTCCTTGATGATGGGTTTATTGCACCGGATGGAATTGGCGCGGTCGCGACGTTCGTGATCACGGTTATGCCGTTGACGGGGCCAGTATTCGAAGCTGGTCGACCGAACAGTCTGTGTAACACCACGATTTCTTTTAGACTCTGGTTTGACAGCTTGTCACCGGTGTTTTTCTTCATGCACCCGCGTTTCCATTAGGATCGGGATTTGGGGGTGGGAGGGAAAAATATTGAAGGCCCTACTTGGCGCTAAATACAAAACCTAACAATTATAGATAGATAGATGATTATATTCTTGTCGCAAGCCGCACTCCAAAGTTGTATTTCATACATCCACACAGTTTTTGTGTTTATTTTATAGAGCAAAGGCTTATTTATCCGTCTCTGTAATGTTTTTTATTTCTTCTTTATGTGAGCCGCCGGTCTAGGTTTGCACCTATGGGTAAGTAAGCCAAGATATTTCACATTGTCGCTTTGTGGTAGAACATTACATTCTGATTGTACCGCACCGCAGGGTACTTGCCTTGTCTGAGCGTGAATGCTACACACGCACATTTATTTAGACATGCCTTTATGGACAAGTTTTATCTGGCCTAATGGAACAAATGGCCATAAATCTTGATATTTAGATAGGCCAGAAAATCTTTTGCATTTTGTCTTTGTTACGCAACATATTTTTATGAGTTGCATGTATAAAATAAACAAAATTATAAAATAATTAAAAAGGAACGAAAAATTTTTGTGCTTATGTACCGAACATGTATTACGGAACAAGAGTGGATTTTTAAATCCAGGTGTACTTGAACTAGTAATCACCAGACTTCGCATATAGACAATTGTGTGATTACAAAAAAGTAGGCTTAGCAGGATTATAATTTTTGTACAACTTCGAAAGATACACAGTGTATGTAAATGCTTTTAAATTAGGTATTATATATTTTCACCTTGATTAGAAGCTACTAACCGTTCCTGCGAAAAAAGTACGGGGCATTCCAAATACGTAGCGGTTGGTAATAATACCACATCTACAGCTTGATGCCTCGAATGCCGTAGTGGTATCTCCTGTATTGATCTGCCGGCCTGCTGTCGGCATGACATTTTGTTTTTAAGAGTCAGTTGCACAGAGACTAAGGTAGGAAGACTACAAAAAAAATGTAATTAATGAAGCCTAATCTTTTTTTCGGATAGATTACGATAGCAATCCTTTCACTTCGACAGCAAACCGCGTTTGCCACCGAGACGCTAAGAAGAAGTGAATCTTTCTTGTACACAGATAAACCTGCGTCACGGCATCCGCGGCCTGTCGGAGTCGCGCGAAACCTGCACCGCATGCGCCGGCACCATGATTCTGGAGATGGCAGCGCTGTCCCGGCTTACCGGCAACCCGCTGTACGAGCAGAAGGCGCATAAGGCCATGGACCGCCTCTGGAAGATTCGTCACAGGTGAGCTGGCCACACGATTGGATTCTAAGGGAATAACATGACCCCTTTCCACAATCCTGTCAAACCTACGAGTATAATCCTCGGTATCGGCACAAGAATCAACAAAGTAGGATTAATGCAATATTAATTGAGTCGTTTAAAAAATTGTGTGGTGTTGCTTAGGGTTTGGATACGCTATAGTTTTATTAGACGATATTGTTAAGGATTTAGTTTCTGTTGAGAAAGGAGTTTCGCAATGGTTCAGACATGGAAAAGACGAAGGAAGAATTATTGACGATAGAATAGAATATATGAGGGGGGGCCGTTAAGGGTCGAAATCAGAAATGTGTCGACCAAAGGGATTCTTAGCGAAGGGTGAGATAAAAATTATCTGAAAGCAGCGTGCAGCGACCGACAAATATTGAAGTAAGCTATTGTCAGATAGTAACATCGGTACAACTTTCGATTATAGTTAAATGGAAATTGGACTATAAATAGATTTTTTTTTGTTTGAATCCGATTATTCCTACTAGACTTATAACTACAGCGACGTCCCTTTGTATCTGATAATTCTGTCTAGAGACGTCCTAGTTAACAAATCGGTCATTAACATGTGCCGCCTCTTTCTGGCCCGGTCGGGAAGCTGGGGATTTCCAGGGGAGCGTCGGGCTTCAGACCAAATCACTCTTATTGTGTCGGCCATAAGTACCTAAGCCCAAAGCCACTCTTTCCAGATTGCGGGCATATTTTTTAATATACCTACTTAAAACATTAGTAATTTAGCACTCTGGATATATTGCTTTTTGCAGAACATCCGACCTGATGGGCACAGTGATAAACATCCACTCAGGCGATTGGGTGCGCAAGGACTCGGGCGTTGGCGCTGGAATCGATTCCTACTATGAGTACTGTCTGAAGGCCTACATTCTGCTGGGCGACGAGAAGTACCTCGCGCGATTTAACAGACACTACAATGCCGTCATGAAGTACATAAGCCGCGGACCCGTCATGCTAGATGTGCATATGCATAGGTAAGACCTTCGTTATAATAGCGCGAAGTATGCACGACGGAAGTGAACAAAATGAGCGGTGTTGAGGTAGATAGATAAAAATATTTATTTGTTTCTACGCACACACACACAGAGGTATAAAACCGACAAAGATAATATAGCACAAGCAATATCGTACAGCAAATAAGCACACAATAAAAGTAACCGAAATAAGCACAAGCAAATCAACGGACAATACAAGAGAGCAATTTTCTCTTGTGGCAGATGCAAAAGGGCTCTGACTCAGCATATGCTGGAGAGGTTGACCTCTCCAGCTCTTGTCTTCCAGTCGTTTTTGAGACGAAATTCTTTTTATATCTGATCAAAAAGGTTCTTAGCGATTCCTAAAGTAGGTTCCGCGAAATTCATGAGCTACGCGGATCACTGAATTGTCAGTATTTTAACTTTTATAACTCCTCAGCTACAAATACTGTTTTGCATTAATCTCATGAAGCTTTGATTAACGTGAGACAAACATTTTAAATGTGTAAGGTGGATATTCGATATCGACCCTTGTATGTCCATACTGCTGGGGCACGGGTCTCTTCCTGCATCGCAGGACGGTTAGGCCATACTCCACCACGGGGGCCAGGTCCGGGTTGGTGGAGGATTGTAACACAGTGGCGGGCCTTCCTGCTAGAAGTAATCAAGCGCCCGTAGGGCCTCTGACAAAGCTTCACGACAGCCGGCACCAACGGCTTAACGTGCCTTGCGAAACAGGGAAGCGCTCGGAAAAAAGCCACAAGCGGTAGTCACGGCACGGTCACCATCGTGCGCCTGACCGCGCTTGTTGTTGCTTAGGTAGATATTGTGGAATTAATACCCGAGCAATAGATAGATAGATGATGTAATAGATAGATAAATCATTTATTCACATAAGACACACGCAATAAACGTAGTGTAGGACGCCCTCCGACCAGGTGGGATGACGACATGCGAAAAACTGCCGGCAGATGCCGGATGCGGCAAACTGAAGACAGGGCGCTATGGCGCTCACTAGGGGAGGGCTATGTACAGCAGTGGACTTATATAGCCTGAAGAAGAAGACACGCAATAAAGACCCGTGTATTCGCAGGCCGCACCTACAGTCGCGCAACTTCATGGACGCGCTGCTGGCGTTCTGGCCGGGGCTGCAGGTGTTACTGGGAGACGTGCGACCCGCCGTCGAGACCCACGAGATGCTCTACCAGGTCATGCAGCGACACACCTTCATCCCCGAGGCGTTCACTTCCGACTTCCAGGTGTGTAGGCGCTTGTATAACATTTGATTAGAACTCTTTATTGTACACACCAGAAAACAAATTACATAAAGGCTTGCATATATAAGTTACTTAGATTTAAGAAACCATCTTTGGTTGTTTGTTTGAATGGTTGTTTACCTACTCCCGTGCGTTATACAATCTATAGCTCCCTTGTGAAACCCCATATTGAGTATCTAAGAGAGATTTAGATACTCAATATGATATTTAGAGACAATAGGATATTATCCGCCCCGCGTGTGTAAAGTAAACGCTACTCAAGGACGCGTCTCACTTAATTTGTAATTTGCTGGTATGTTAAATAGCGCGCGAGTAATCGTTTGGTAACAAAAAGGCCAAATGTAATGATAGGATGATGAGCGGAAGTGCCGTAACTTGGTAGCTGCTAGTGTCCTGTCTGGGGTCTCCCAGCAATGCAAGTATTGCTACAATACAAGATACCAGTCCTAGTGGTATGGCAGACATAGACTGGGCTTTTGGTGACAGTTGCTCAACAGAATTTCGAAAAAACGCACGCGATACTAGGCCCGTAAGTAGTACAGAGACTCCCCAAGATGTTTGCTTCCGAAATCCAGGTGTGTAGGTGCTTAAAGTGCGTTCAGAGAACGATATGTCGTGTTTCGCGCTTCACAAATAAGGAAAGACCGATGCGTCTCATGCTGCGCCGACTCTCCTCTTAGTGGGCAAGACTAGCGCGCCTATGAGCGTTGATTTAATTTCTATGTCGCCGATTTAAATCTACGTGTGAAAATGTATGAAACTCTAGGCGTCAGTGGAATGAAAAACATGGAATTTGTACTAACTCTGTTGCACTACACTGCTGATCTCCCATCGAGACTACCCATGGACTATTAAAGTATTACAATACGGGTCGCATATAATTGCCGCATTCAGTCTACGCGTGCATACGTATCAAACCTACTCGGCTTTATCTTCTGATTGATATCTTTATTGCTAACGATTCATGGGCAGGTTGACGTGTCGCGAGAAATACTTTAGTGATACCTGTTTTAATTTGATGTAGCAAGGGTGCCGAGCAAGTAAAGTTTCTCTTACGACCTAAGTATATTACCGGTATATAACCTTGCAGCACAAGTAGAATGAACTCTCCGCCTACGTCGTAATTCCTTGTTGTTTAAAGCGACATCGGATATATAAATGCCCTTATCTTAATAATATAGAATATTGAATGACTATTTATCGAAAGATAACGACTCGGAAGGCTTTGTTAGATAGATAATACTGATATTCTGAAATAAATTATTTGTGCCACTCTGCGTGCCATGGCTACGGTTATATTGAAATAACGCCATATAGATCCAACAATAATAATTATTGCATTTACTAAACCCGGAATATTTAAAAACTGACAAAGTCAGGATGAAGTTCTTAACCATAATTCTAGTTACATAAAAAGACGGAGAACCTTTTTCGCTTCAACAGCATTTTCGCAAGTAAAAAATAAATCATGACATATAGTATAAAACAAAGTAGCTGTCGCTGTCTGTCCGTCCCTATGTATGCCACAGATTAAAAATGTATGCTTAAATCTTTAAATATACGTGGATTTTGAAGCGTTTTTTAAATAAATAGAGTGATTCAAGAGGAAGGTTTATAACGTATAATACACGCATAATATTGTATAGAAACACTGATAAATTTAGAGGTTTATTTATTTATTTATTTATTTATTTATTTAAGTATTTATTTATTTATTTATTTATTTATTTATTAGGTTTTTTCAACAGACGCACACTTTACAAATATAGACACAATTTACAATAAATCAAGCCACAGTGTGAATCCAATAACTGAAAAACACAACATTCACATCACATAACATGTAAGACTTACGCACTACAAGTTGGCGCGATTACCTATTGGAACCAAAATCAAAGCACTAGGTTACATTTTCAGGTATGGATGATGTTGACCCTAATTGGATCAAATTTGATCTGAATTTACTAAGCCTACATGCAAATAAATCGAATTTCTGAGAATCTTTTACAAAAAGTTGATTATGTTGTCTACATAATCTGTTAATTATTGAATATTTGCCAATATTGGTTCTTGCAGAACGAAGATAAAATGGACGGTAATTAACGACTCTGGCTCCGCGACGAGGAACCACAAAACTGAATTTTGAAAGTAGTTGAGGACATAATACCTTGTTACAAAAAAATTTAAACAAAAATATCTGGTCAGCGTTATGTCGTCTATCTTTCAGAGACAAAAGGTTGAAATGACGCAATCGGTCAGAGTAATGTGCTAAAGAGCGACGCCGGCCCTGATGGCAGCTCAGATAATAAAGGAAACGTTTCTGTACTCTTTTAATCCTATCAATGTGACAATTGTAATGAGGACTCCAAATTGTAGAGCAATACTCCAAGGAGCTGCGCACCAATGCGCAGTACGCTATTTTAAGAGCATTTACGTTCCTGAATTCTCGGCAATTGCGCCAAATAAATCCCAACATAGAAAGACCTTTTTTAACCATTTTGTCAATGTGAGCATTGAATGTTAGATGACTGTCCAGTACGACACCTAAATCACGTATTTCAGGGACCTTTTCTAGATTTGTCCCGTTCAAGTTATAATTGCCTGAAGTTAATGTCTTTTTCTTTGAAAAACATATAAATTTACATTTTTTTATGTTTAGAGGCAGTTTATTCCTGATGCTCCATTGGAAGATTTGCGATAGATCCTCCTGTAGCAGGCATACATCGTTGAAATCAGAAATGGGCCTATATATTTTTAAGTCATCTGCGAAAAATGAATAATGGGAGTTTTTGATTGAATCGGATAGGTCATTAATAAATAATAGGAATAATTTAGGACCCAAATTAGAACCCTGTGGGACTCCGGAGGGTGCCGGAAACGGAGAAGATTCCAAACCAGCAACCACAACCTTTTCACTTCTATTGGACAAATACGACTCGAACCACTTCAATAAGTTGCCATGTACTCCGATACAACCAAGTTTACAAAGTAGAATCTTATGATCCACTCTATCGAAAGCCTTACTTATATCGGTATAAATAGCATCCACTTGCAGACCCTGATCCATATAGTCCTGTAGTTCAGCTACGTAAAAAGCAAGATTTGAATTTGTGGACTTATTTTTTAAAAAACCATGCTGATGGATATTAATTATACTGTCAAGCATCTGTGAAATGTCTGGGCTTACGCAGGCCTCGAATACTTTTTCCATAATACTAAGAAGCGATATCGGCCTATAATCCTGAATGTCGGCTGCATTGCCATCCTTAGGAATAGGAATCACATTCGCAAGTTTCCATTTATCCGGAAAAATGCCTGTTTCCATAGACTTTCTAAAGATCAAATAAAGAGGCAGTACAATAAATTTTACACATTTCTTGATAAAAATTGCAGGTAGGCCGTCGGGTCCGGGGCCTTGATTTATATCCAGTTTACAAATAACCCGTTTAATACTTTGAGGTGTTATGTCGATATTTGATAAGTAGTCGCATGATAAGTTAGACGAATTAGCGCTCTCAACATCACTGCTTCTGTTATTAACATAAACTGAAGAAAAATGCTCTGCAAAACCATCACAAATAGCCTGGGGTGAGGTTAGTTTCACGCCATTGAGATACATGGTGCTCGGGATCGAATTTATAGTTTTACGCTTACTTTTAAGAAATGACCAGAAGGCCTTTATATTTTTCGAACATATGCTTTCCTCTATCGATTTCAGATATGTTTTGTAGCATGTTTTAATAGTTTTATGGCAACACTCACGAACCTCACTATAGTAACAATAATCTAATGGATTTTTATATTTTTTATACTTAATATTGTTACGGGCTAGGGTTCTGGATTTGGATGTAAAACACCAATGACAACTTCTTAGGATTTATTCATGCAGGGTCTGGTCTGCAGGTCTTCACGACACGAAGTCCACACGTAGATTCCAATCGCAGGTTCAATCGAAGTCCAATAGTATCGCTGAGGTCGTAGGTTATCGCTCGTATCGCAGGTATGTTCGCTCGAAGTTCACTCTTCGCTATTCCAAACGGAACTGACAGCGCGCCGCGGCGACCGCTATTTATATCCGCCGGCAAGGGTTCTAGAACATTCAAGTACGTACCTACACTCGGTGCACGCGGCAACGACTCTAGAACAAAGTCCTTGTCAAAGAGATTTGAACCTTATACTAGTGGACATACGAGTCACTATTGCTTGCAGCGTTTTATTGTTTACTAAAACGCAGCATGCGGCGACTATTCTATAGGCTTCCAGAAGGCTCTATTCTAGATGGTTCGGGATAGGACCGCGACACTGCTCCCCTCTTAGAGATGCTCGTCCCGAGCATCTTCATTACTGCCGTGATAAGAAGCTAAGCGGTCGATGTGAACCACTTTTTGTGCACCTCTTGGCTGCCGTTGAATTCGGTACGTCACGTCATTTAACCGAGTTACCACTTTGTACGGTCCCTCCCATCTTGTCTGCAATTTCGGAGATTTTCCTTTTCGTCGAGTTACATTGTGAAGCCAGACTAGTGCTCCTTCTTCGAAGCCGCTTGTATTTGCTCGGCGGTCATACCTAGTCTTCATCTTTTCACTCGACTCCAATCCGTTTTCCCGTACTATGGCATGAATCTCTCGCATTTTCTCACGTAACTCGGAAATGTAGTCGTGTAGAGAACGTGAGTCGTCAGGAGGGCCTCCAGTCAGCAGATCTACTGGTATTCTCAGTTCTCGGCCAAAATTTACACGCGCCGGGGTTACCTTCGTGCTTTCATGTTCTGCAGTTCGGTAGGCCAGAAGAAATGGCGATATGTATTTGTCCCAGTCTCTCTGGTGCCTGTCAACGACTTTTGCTAAATGTCTCTCAAGTGTTTGGTTAAATCTTTCTACCATGCCGTTAGATTGAGGATGATATGGGGTGGTCCTAGTCTTATGCATTCCCAATATTTTACAGAGTTCTTGAAATACTTGAGACTCAAAGTTCCTGCCTTGGTCGGAGTGTATTTCCAAGGGCACACCAAACCGGCAAACTACTTCCTCAAACAACTTGGAGGCAACAGTCGTGGCTTCTTGATTGGGTATGGCGAATACCTCTGGCCATTTAGTGAAGTAATCCATAACTACCATGAAATACTTATTTCCTGATTCCGTTACTGGGAACGGTCCAGCCACATACACTGCAATGCGTTCCCATGGCGCACCAACGTTATAAAGTTGCAGATTTCCTCGGCTTCTAGTTGGTGGGCCTTTCACCGCGGCGCAAGTAGCACACTTGCGGCACCAATCTTGCACATCTTCTCGACAATGGAGCCAGTAAAACCTTTCTCGAATCTTTGTTAAAGTCCTTTTTACGCCCAAATGTCCACCTGACACGCCGTCATGTACTTCACGAAGGACATCTTGTACCTTATCTCTTGGGACAACTATCTGAAGATGGAACTCTCTGCCGTTAGGTTTCTCCCATTTGCGGTAAAGTATTCCGTTCCGAAGAATAAAACTGTCCCATTGAGCCCAGTATGCCTTGGTGACAGCACTAGTAGGAGCGACTTCGCACCATCTTGGCTTATCCTCGCCTCGTTTCTTCCATGCGACAATGAGCCGTACATCTTCGTCATCTTCCTGTGCTTCTTTCATCGCCTCATCTTCCCAAGATCTCGATGGACTCATTCTTGTCAATCTCAATGGCAAATCCTTTGTCTCTTGTTTGGCACAGTGCTTGCAGTCTTCCGGACACGGCCTTCTTGACAGTGCGTCAGCATTTCCATGCGCCTTTCCGCTGCGGTGCTCAATAATAAAGTCGTACTCCTGCAGTTGTTCGATCCATCGAGCAACTTGCCCCTCTGGATTTTTAAATTGTAACAGCCACTTCAGGGCGGCGTGGTCAGTGCGAAGCGTAAACCGCACGCCGAGGAGATATTTGCTGAAGTGCTGTACTGTCTTTACCAAAGCCAAGAGCTCCCTTCTTGTCACACAATAGTTCCTTTCAGGTTTCGATAGCGATTTACTGAAATAAGCCATCACAACCTCTCTGTCGCCATGTGTCTGCGATAACACTCCTCCGATCGCTGTGTTACTGGCGTCAGTGTCAACAATGAATTGGCCGTTAGGCTGTGGAAATCCCAAGATTGGGGTCTCGCAAAGACATTTTCTTAATTTTTGAAATGAACTCTCACATGTGTCATCCCAATGAAATGACTGCTTGTCTTCAGTCAGTCTGTGTAAAGGCTTGGCAATTTCAGAGAACCCCTTAACAAACCGTCTATAATATGAGCATAGCCCTAAAAATGCTCGCACTTCAGTCTTGTCTTTGGGAGTAGGCCATTTTTGCACTGCTTCGATTTTGGCTGGATCGGTCTGTATGCCTTCGCTGGTTATCACATGGCCGAGATAGCTAACCTTGTTCTTAAATAAACTGCATTTCTTCGGATTTAACTTTAAGTTTGCTCCCATTATCTTCTTTAAAACTTTCTCTAGATTTTGTAAGTGGTCCTCAAAATCTGTACCCATGATTATGACGTCATCCAAGTAGACAAGGCAGGCTTCCCCAACTAATCCGGCCAGTACGCACTCCATAAGTCGTTCGAATGTAGCTGGCGCGTTGCACAGTCCAAAAGGCATCACGTTAAATTGCCATAAACCTTTGCCAGTTGAAAAGGCTGTCTTCTCTTTATCCTTCGGATCAATTTCCACTTGCCAATAGCCCGATTTCAGATCTAATGTCGAAACCATTTCATACCACTCAATGTGTCCAGGGTATCGTCTATTCGTGGCAGTGGATAACTATCCTTCTTGGTCACATCGTTAAGCCGTCGATAGTCTACACAGAACCTTGTGCTACCATCTTTCTTCTTTACCAACACAACGGGAGAACACCATGGGCTAGCAGAAGGTTCTATAATCTTGTTTCTCTTCATGTCGTCCAACATGTCTTGTACTTCCTTTTCTTTGGCAATCGGTATGCGCCTCGCTCGCTGACGAATAGGTAGCTCCTGTCCGGTGTCGATTTTGTGCTGAACTAACGATGTTCTTCCAGGATTTCCTTCGTCAGAGAAGATATCCCTAAAGCGCAGTAGCAACCTCTTAGCTTTCATGCTTTGCGAATAGCTCAGATTACTCTTAGAATCCTCAAGGAGCTTAGTGACTATAATTTCACTCCTGGTATTCGATGTGTTTGAGCTTGGAGATGATTGGCAGCTTCTCATCCAAACGGCTTCCTCACACCTTCCAATAACGTCACCTTTGCTAAGGGTAATCTCACGATCGCCTATATTCACAACCCTTACTACAGCGGTCTTGCCTCCATAGACGAGAGTTCTTGCTGTCAGCAATTTCTGACTGGCTGCACTGTCTCGTGTATCTTCAATCAGCACACACCTATTCCGCTGATTCTTCTGACTCGAAGGCAGCTTCACCTTTACTTCAGTTTGTGCTCGTCTAGGTATTACGATTTTCTTCAGGCACGTGACATTTCCATCGGGACCGCCAAGTATAAAGTTCTCCTCATCACCACATTTAAAGACACGGTTAGTGACATCGATGTGACAGTTGTGTTTTTTCATAAAGTCTAGGCCCAGAATGCAATCATCCATAATTTCGGCTACGATTACGTTGTGAATATATGATGCCTCCCCAACGCATATCGTAACCGACCTTTCACCCAGGACGGGTATCTGCTGGCCAGAAGCGGAGAGAAGTCTGCATAAACTGGTGCCTTTGCGTCTCCCTACAGCTTTCACCAGGTCTGGTCTTACTATTGTTCTAGAGGCTCCTGTATCTACGGTGATTTTGCACTCTATTTTATTCACTGCACCGCATATTAGTAGACTGTTCCCATTCCATGCTTGTGAGATTCTGGTTACTGGGGCTTCCTCCGCTCCAGCCAGTACTCGCCCCGCAGTCCTGGCTTTTACTCGTTTCCCTGATTCACGGCGGAGGGCGCAGCGTTATGCTTCTTCACAAACTCTTCAAAACGCTGCTCTATTTTGTTGAGACACGCATCCAGTCTGTCATCTGTTTTGGTCGGTTGCCTTTCCTTCTTAGGACACGTGAACTGCAGATGCCCTCTTTCCCCACACTTGTAACACATGGGCCCGGAGTTTCTCTTGGGAGGTGTCTTGATCTCTTTAACCTCCTCCGTAACTTCTCGAAGTTTATACCCTTGCCGGATATCATGACGCACAGCTTCTACTTCCAGGGCGTGGGCCAGAGCTTCTTTTAATGAAGAATGGTGGCGAAGCTTTACTGCAGCCCTAATTTCAAGATCCTTGATCCCGTCGACGAAGGCTTGTAAAATATTCGTGTCCACCATCTTACTATCAGCAGAAGGGTACGCCTTTCGAACCAGCTTCTCAATTTCCAACGCCCATTGTTGAAGTCCTTCACCCAGGCGCTGAGTCCTGTCGCGCAGCTGAGCACGAAAAACGTGTTCCAGGTGTCGTTCACCATATCTAGCCTCAAGTGCCTCCAGCAGGTCTTTGAACTCGCTGCCTGAGGTGGGCAGTGCTTTCAGGACAGATAAAGCCGAACCTCTGAGCGCGACGGTGAGGGCTGTCAGGCTCTGCTCGTCCGTCCACCCGTTTGAAGCAGCTACAGTCTGGAACTGCTGGCGGTAGGCGACCCAAGACGTAGTACCATCGTACGGAGGCACCTTCACTTTAGGCCCGTGGTTTATGCTGACAAATCCGCTCGATGTAACTCCAGCAGCTTTAATACGCCGAACTTCCTGCTCTAGTCCAGTGAGGCCGGTTTTCACATTTTTTAGGTCATCCTCTAATTCGGAAACCCGTTCGTTCACTACCTCTACATCTTCATGTAGCTTAGCGACCGTATCACTGAACTTTGTAACGGCAGAAAGGATCACCTGTTGATCTGCCTTCTGTTCTTCTCGCAGGCCTCTTTGTTCTTCTCGCAGGCCTCTCTGTTCTTCTTGCAGGCACTGCATCTGCTTGCTCTGTTGTTCTTGCAGGCACTGCATCTGCTTGCTCTGTTGTTCTTGCAGGCATTGCATCTGCTTGCTCTGTTCTTCTCGCATGCCCTTCAACATTGCCATCAGGCACGACATATCCATAACCTCCATTGTACGTGACGGAGGTTTAATGTCTTCGGTGGGCGTGGCCAGGTGGGCGTGGCTACGAGGCGGAGCCTGTTGGTCGGTTGGTGAAACCTGGTGGTCAAGGCCGGTGGGCGGAGCCTGGTGCGAGGGGACGGTGGGCGTGGCCTGGTGGGCGTGGCCAGTGGGCGGAGCCGCTGGGCAGGTATGCTGTGTCTCCTCTACGGGCGTGGCCTGGTGGGCGGGGCCAGGGGGCGTGGCTTGGTCGGTGGGCGTGGCCTGGTGGGCGGGGCCAGTGGGCGTATCCCTATGGCCAGTGGGCGTGGCCTGAGGGGCAGTGGGCGTGGTCTCCGCAGCACCTCTGGACCTGGTCCTCACTCCAGAAGTATCCTCTCTCGGAGTCAGTGGCATCTCCAAATCCCCAATTCTGACACCAAATGTTACGGGCTAGGGTTCTGGATTTGGATGTAAAACACCAATGACAACTTCTTAGGATTTATTCACGCAGGGTCTGGTCTGCAGGTCTTCACGACACGAAGTCCACACGTAGATTCCAATCGCAGGTTCAATCGAAGTCCAATAGTATCGCTGAGGTCGTAGGTTATCGCTCGTATCGCAGGTATGTTCGCTCGAAGTTCACTCTTCGCTATTCCAAACGGAACTGACAGCGCGCCGCGGCGACCGCTATTTATATCCGCCGGCAAGGGTTCTAGAACATTCAAGTACGTACCTACACTCGGTGCACGCGGCAACGACTCTAGAACAAAGTCCTTGTCAAAGAGATTTGAACCTTATACTAGTGGACATACGAGTCACTATTGCTTGCAGCGTTTTATTGTTTACTAAAACGCAGCATGCGGCGACTATTCGATAGGCTTCCAGAAGGCTCTATTCTAGATGGTTCGGGATAGGACCGCGACAATATGCAATTTATTTTTTTCTTTAATTAGTTTGATTAAGTCATAGCTGTACCATATAGGATATTTACTATTTTTAGGTTTCTTTTTTGGTCCATGTATTTCTATTAATTTATTTAGAATAGTATAGAACTTATCTACCATTACATTTACATCTTGTTCATTACCAATTTCGGTTATCCAATTTACGGAATTTAAATCTGCATTTAGGGCAGTATAATCTGCTTTTCTAAAATTGTAACGCAATACGTCAATTTTGTTTATAAAGGGTGCGCTAAGCGATTCTATTTCAATAAGCAGTGGTGGGTGATAGGTATCAATCCTGGAGAGCGGTTCGGCCTCGGACACTACGGTTTTATCAATTGAGCTTAAGACTAAGTCAAGTATTTTGTTATCCTTATTATACACTAGGTTATATTGATGGATACTATGTAAAGCCAAAAAATCATATAAAAATTGGCAGGAATTGTTTTGTGGGGAGAGCCTAGAAGGTTCAAGTCTACCACATTCATTAGGCGTCCAAATTACATTGCCAAGATTAAAATCACCCACTATCAATGCATGCTGATTGGAGTCATACATAAGTGTGCTTAGAGCGTTTGTCAAGCCATTTAGTTGATTGTTTAGCTTTTGCGGAGTGCAGGGAGAAGGAATATAAACAGCACAGATATTCAAAATCTTACTCACATTTTGACACCGATAGGGTACCGTGACCCAAAGATCTTCACTTGTACTCTCCAACTCTAGCCGCCTATAAGACTTTAAGTGTTTACGGACTCCAATGAGCACGCCTCCACCGTCCATTTTACCTGCATCCCTCAAACAACGATCCCTGCGATGGATTACAAAACGATCATCCAAGACTTCCCCACTCATAACACTATCGTTTAACCATGTTTCCGTTAATATTATTACATGATAATCGCACAACAAGCTCTGAAGATATAAATTATTGAGTTTCCCGCGTATACTTCTACAATTTTGATAGTAAATCTTTAATTCAAACATAATGCAAATTATTTCTACAGGAGCGAGTGTAAGTGTAAATTAAAAAAACATCTATGGTAGTTTAAAGTCCCAGGAGTGTCTCACTGTCCTTAATCCAAGTACTTGGGGTGGAGTCGTCCTTTCTCATCAGGACACGCCCATTTCGGATCCATAGATATTTGTAGCCCTTCTCTCTTTTCACCTTCCTAGCCTCAGCATGCAGAGATCTGTTGTACGGCGATAGGTGTTCCGAAATGTACACGGGGCTTTTGTCTCCTCCGATGCCCAAATGTCCAGTGTTGAGCTTTTCCTCCGGGGGTTTATTCTTGTTAAATTTAATAACAGCCGATAGAAGGCCGTCTCGGAGTCGAGGAGATGAAAACTTGATAATGGCTGCTCTTGGTCTAGGAGAGTTGTTTACTTTCTTAGCTACTCTAGTACATTGTTGGATATCTCTCTCATCCAATGGGTATGAGACGATTATTGCCAATTGCTGAACAGTAACAACCAAATTTTCGTTCTTGTGCTCTGGTAAGCATTGTATTTCTATACTGCTCTCTCTTGAGTACTGTTCCATTTGTTGCACTTTCGATTTTAAATCTTTAATGTCACTTGACAGCTGACCATTTTCAGCCTGAAGTGAACTGGACATAGAGCGTAATGCCATCAACTCCACATACATAGAGTCATACTTCTCGGACATAAAATCAACTGATTGCTTCAAATCGGACAAAACCTGCATGTCTTTGCGAATAATTTCCAGTTCCGATTTTATAGCAAACTGAGATTTCTGAAGCATGCCGTCCAGTCGGTTCATCAGACGATTTTCAAACTCACATAAGGAGCTCTTAAGGTCCGCAGAGCTGTGTGAAGAGGGTGGTGAGTCAATTACATCCAAATTCGGGTCCTTTATAGGAGTGTCATCGGTTTTTTTCATTGGGATTTTGCATTCCGGGCATTTCCAAGCCGTTTTGTTTTTAGTTGACAGTTTATTATAATTAGTCTTCGTCCATCCGACACATTCGTAATGGTAGTGGTGTGTACATTGTGCGCACGAAAGCTTATCCGTCACACTTATCACTTGCTTGCATTCGAAACACCGGCTCATTGTTACGCTGACGTAGACGCAGACAACTCAATGCTTCAATAGATATGCAAAATTTGCCGTCAGTTTGTGACACCGCTTGGCTCAGTCCGTAGCGCGCCCGCCTCCCGATCCGCAGGTTCCACGATCAAATCCCGCTGGAGACACGCGCGGATTTCACTTTTAGTTCGATATGTTTTTAATAAATCCCGAAATAAAGCGAGAGAGCACTACACTTTTCAATATGGCGCAGGTCGTATATGAGAGAAACCTCAAGATAGTAAGAGAGCCACCGAGTTTTAGGAAAAAGCGCGTCACACCACTTCTAATCAAAAATATAGAATTTAATTCCAAACAAAATCACGACAACGAGGAGCACGTCTATCCACGACGATCACTGATGACACCTGTCTCTAAAGTGACGTAAGGCCTGCCACTGTCTTACCATTCTCCACCAACCCGGACTTGACCCCGTGGTGGAGTATGGACTAACCTTACTGCGAGGCAGGAAGAGACATGCGCCCCAGCAGTGGGGATATAGATGGGTTGATATCGAAAGTGTTGCCGTAAATAGACACTTTTTTTGCGCTTACATTGCTTGCAAATAATGTACTACATTATTGTACACCTTAAAAAGGTCAACAAGTCCGCGATGATATATGTCTGTCACTTAAGGATAACCCACAATAACATTTTTTTATCCTTTACATTTTACGGGAAAAAAATGACTTATTTAAAAAATATTTTAAGCAATACAGCATTCATTCTTATCCAATTAAGAACCTTAAATACACTCTCCCTTTAATATAGATCAATATGGCCCTTTACAGCACGTAATTTACATGAATATAAACACACTATCACCTCACATAAAACTATTATTATAAAGATCAAAGTTTTTGATTGTGTATATTTGTTACTTCTTCACGTCTAAACGGCTGGAGCGATTTTAATAACATTTAGTATGGAAGTAGCTGACACTCTGGATTAACAAGTAGGCTGCGTTTTAATGCGAGAAAATATCTTTTACTGTTAATACACAATTTATTTTCCCTCATAAACCGCGGGTAACATCGCGGGGCACACCTAGTATTACATAAAAGCAACCATCATAGAAACGAAAGGTTCAAAAACTTAAGAATGGGACATATGAAAATGGGACATGAATTATTGCCCATGCGTGATACGTGGTCGGCAATTACTAGTTGTCCTGTCATGCTTTTTCAATGTTTCGTGAGCAATGGCGTATAAGTAATTAATTAACTGTTCCAGCTCCCTACGGGCGCGTTGCGAATATTTTGTTTCGCGTATTATGACAATATACGAACGACCTGTTTTTAGGTGCACTGGGGTCAACACCCATTGCGACCGGAGTTCTTGGAGTCCACCTACTTCCTCCACCGCGCCACTGGCGATGATCATTACCTGCACGTGGGGAAAGCGGTCCTGAAGGCCTTGCAACAGTACACGCGGGTCCCCTGCGGCTACGCGGCGGTCAACGACGTGCGAACGCGCGTCCAGGAAGACCGGATGGACTCGTTCGTACTTGCCGAGACGTTCAAGTACCTCTACATGCTGTTCGGGGAGGACAAAGACTTGCCTGTTAAACTGGAGGATTACGTGCTGACGACTGAGGCGCATTTCCTGCCGCTCACACTGGCCACGGCTGGCCGAAACGCCACTTACTTCACGTTGAAAATGGATGATCAAGACGAGGATAAGTACAGGAAGTAAGTGGTGTTTTTGTCAAAACAAAGTTAAAGTTGGGTATTAAACTAATTTAACAACACCCGTAAGTAAATCCGGACTAAAAGTCTACAAACTAATTTAACTAAAAACCTACTTAGGGGCTAAAAATTCCGCCCATGCCGGACTGGAACCCGCGACCTCTGGCTAACCGTGCCAGCGCTCTCCCAAATGAGCCAATGGGCAAGTGCCGGCATCAGCGGAATTTCGAACCTCTACAACATTCTATAAATAAATAGGTTTTTAAAATTGTCCTCAGCACGGGTTAGTGCAACAAAAAGAATTATAATAAATTAACTAGGTTATTTAAATTTTAATTTGAGGACGATAGGCTTATTTTGCTTTAAAGCGTAAGACGGAGCAAGTTTTTTTCAGCAATACCATTGATTCGACCGCCTATTATCAAGCCAGGACTCCATCCGTGAATTAATTATAATTACCTATGTTATGGTCCTAGTTTGCCGCGACACATAGACTTTACTTTCTTCGGCGCGACAACCCTTTGTGGGTCTTGACTTCTTCCACGATTAACTGCCATGCGCGACAATCCCTGGCACAGATGCTCCCAAATAAATATGCAGTGATAAAGGTGCATGATAAATCGTCCATGTCATAGTTGCCAAATAGTAGAATCTTCCTACCTTTGATTTGGCAACGGTTGCTGTTGGAATCGTTGAAGGCGCGAGTCGATTTTGATACTGTGTTGTACGTATATTAATATGTAGTTACTTTCGTTACACGTGCACCATATCTAACTCAGGCTTGATTATTCGCTACGACTTCCAACTTGCCAACTACGACTTTCCAACGCTTAAGAGATTACAGTTTACTTTAGACTAGAGATTAGATCCTTTCCAATAAGCTCATTAAGGCGAGATCAGACTGTAAATGCCATGGCCATGGCAGGGGCCTTATTGGCGGTTTGATAACTTCTGACAGTAAGGCCCGCCACTGTCTTACAATCCTCCACCAACCTGGACTTGGCTCCCGTAGTGGAGTACGACCTAACCTTGCTGCGATGCAGAGACCCTTGCCTCAGTAGTGGAGACATAGAAAAGGTTGATAATAGACTGTAGTTTTTCGGTCACTTTCGTCTTTTATACTGCATATTTTGTCCTGATTGATACGTGAATAGAGTCTGACCGCCGAAGTGGCGAATTCTGACGAATTATTGAATAAATCCAACATGTAGGAGAGAAAAAAATAAACTAATGATTGGGAAATTCCGTGAGCACCGTGTCAAGCAATTAAGGAATATTAATTTTTACGTTTCGTAGCACTGACTAGGTAGCACGTACCTAGAGTCGACAAAGTCGATAGCAAGGTACGAGACGGATTCTCGCCCCGAGAGTTCCGACTCACCATTAATAGAATATTACATATTTAGCAAAATTTTTCATTGAGCTCTTAGCGGTCCCGAAATAAAGCCAGTACGGCTCAGTTTTCACCAGGTTTTATTTTTGTTATACGTATAAGTGCAGCCCTATTATAACACCAAGTTTGGCACTTGTATCTATTAGCGCCCCTACGCACTGTCCGGTTAGCCGCGTTGCGGCTGACCGTCCGGCTAGCCGTGATCAAAAATATGTACAAAAAAATGGTTTCTATTCGCACTGTGATGCGGCTGCCGCCCAACCGCTTCGGTCGCTCGGAGCGCTGCGGCCCGACTGACGGCTAGCCGGGCGGTCGCTATACGCACTACGCGGATGCACGCCGCTAGTTTGCGGTCGCTCTCCACTGTGTCCATCTTTGTTATACTGGTTTCTAATATTTTTAAAAGTGTTTCAAATGATTTCAGACTCATTCTTGTGTATCCAAAAAACTTATCGTCATACTTTTTAAGCTCGTCGAAAAATATTTCAAAATGGTTGCTCTCAGGGTGAGAAAAGGAAAAGGATGCACCCAGAACCGTTTTCTTTGTTTCTTTTTCTTTGTGTATCGCGTGTAAATAAAATAAATAGCTGCAACTTCTTCTTCTATCTTGGAAATGTTTCGATGGAACCGCACCGTTATCCTATCTGCACTCTCCGGTTGCGCTTACGGCTAGCCGCAGCCCGGTTAACCGCGATTGCAACCGCATCCTGCGGCCAGCCGGACGGGCAGCCGCAGTGCGGCTAACCGGACAGTGCGTACGAGGCCTTAGAGTTTTCATCATACATCAAAAAGGTTTCTTCCTTTTTGCTGTATTTTGTGTATTCTGTGCTGTGAACTTTATGTACCTAAGTGTATTCTGTGTAAAATCGAATTAGCTACCTAATAGGGTTCGAGAGAAAAGCTCTCCTAGGTCAGACTGATAGTCTGCGGAACCCTAATCGATTGTCTCCCACAGGACGTGTCCCAATACGGCTTCGCTGGTAGCAGAGAAAGTGCGCCAGCCAATGCGACAGCTTCTCGGCGCAAGCGCTGCGCGGCCGCCCGCACGTCTCCGTCTGCTCAAGGACCCGCGGCAAATTCACGCACTGTCCGATATGGGGATTTCAGTGTTGTCACTGCCCGATGGACGAGTTCAGCTGCTCTATACAACCTCGACGGTAAGCTTCCTATAGACTGTACGACCCGCGCGTACGTCCATCTACCGCGTTAGTTAGTTCTTGATCGCAATACTTAATTGATTACTTTTACTCCGATGTTTTGAGTGTAATAAATTGTTGTAGGTTTTCCAATGAAATCAAACGTGACTAGTTAATTTAATTGGAAAACCTACTACAATTTATTTAAGAACTTGCGCGCGGAATATGGTGTAAAGCTAATTGTTACGTTATCAATCAAGGTCACTAATTGTTCCAAGTTTGAAATTTATCGAAAATAACCGGCAACTATAAAATTTATGAATTGAATAAAAATTAATGAATAGCCGAAAACATTCCATTTGATGAACTCATGTGACTTTGATCCATTTATTGAAAAAAAATCTTTCCTCCGACAGTTTTTTCATTTCTTGCCACATGCAAAGCATGTTAAATAAGATTGTAGATGGGTAACAATTTTACCTCAAATTATTAAATAGAGTCGTCTCTATTTAATAATTTCTAATCATAAATTTCGATTTCATATCGAATTTCTGTTTATTTCCGTACGCTTTTATACGATTGATAATGTAAATTAGCCTTTAGATTTTATAAATATAATACAGAATGAAACCCTCGGCCATCTAACAGCCACCGGCTTGATCCCTACGCGCACTGCCTAAACCCACGAATTGCAACTGATGTACTTAAGAACGTGTACTTTGTTGTGAAGGCAAAATCGGCGAAGGAAGCGGCGGAGGGGCTGACATTCATGCGCGAGATGAGTAAATGGAACTCGCTGAGCGACGCGGACAACGGTGTGGTGGCGAGCGGCGTCCGTGTGCGCAGCCGCCTGCTGCCAGCCGGGCCCAGCCACTTCGGGCGCGAGCTCACGCCCGCCGACCGCCTCGCAGCCTCTGCCGCCTACGCCGACCCCGCCGACGCCTGCTCCCCAATCCTCAACGGACCCGCCCTCGCTGGCAAGGCCGCCATCGCGCAGCGCGGCCACTGCACCTTCGCGCAGAAGGTCCGCAACCTCAAACACGCCGGCGCCCATCTCGCCGTCATCATCGACAACGTAGAGGGCTCCACCCACGAGAACACCGCGCTCTTCGCCATGTCCGGCGACGGGCAAGACGACATCGACATACCCGCCGTGTTCCTTTACTGGCGCGAGGCCCAGTACCTCGCCGAGGCTCTCGAGGAGGATCCCGATCTGGTGATCACGGTGGGCGAGCTGAAGTCGATGCAACGCGAGGACGAAGGGACGTGCGCGGCCGGCGAGTGCTCCGCGCTGCAGGACGGCGGCGCGCCCGCCGACAAGGAGTCCTTCGACCACCTCAAGAAGGTGCTAAGTCAGCTGGTGGCTCAGTTCGAGCTATCATTGTCGAGCGAGGAGGCTGCGGCGGCGGCAGCAGCGCCGCACTCATGCGCGGACGACCTCACCACGCCCGAGGCCTACCCCCAGCATGCCAAGAAGACTGCCTCCAAAGAGACCGCCCCCGAGGCGGCGCCCAATGTTAGTATAGCCAACGAGAAACTAGACACAAAAACGATCACACGCGACGAGGAGGTCACAAAAGACGAAAGCAGCAAAAGTAAATCGGGTGATTTTTGACACCCCCCCGTGCGATGAAATTATTGTACATAAAAGAACTTTAGTAATGTTTTTGTAAATTATGCACATGTAAATTTGTAAATATTCATTAGATACTCATGTAAGAGATCAACTACTAACTCGATGAATTTTGTGCCTTTTTGAATATCCGCCGCCGGTGTGATTCAGTCGTTTCAATTTATACCATTTTAGTAAAGATACTGAAATAATCGTGTCTGTTCATATTTTGATATGATGGTGATCTAAAATAAGTGAGAAGCATAATAATAAATGAATGTTTATAAAAGTCTCGAAACCGTTACAAAAACTGTTCATCAAAAACCCCTTTATTCAGTACTCTATGAATAAAAACACACTTGTTACATTTGTTAATAAATTCGTTTATTCTCCCACTCACTGTCGCTACAACAGGATTCTAACTCCCGTATGCCTAAGACGCGTGCGTGCAGTGTCGAAACAGATACTTATAGGTTTCTCATAACAACGAATTTACACTTCATTCTTAAACTGATAAACACAGGAGTAGTCTAACGTTATAACTGTTATTTGTAAAACACGAGTCCTTAAAACACTCCATTGACGCTGTTTTTAAAGTCTGTGTCTGTGCGCTTTTGAATAATAGTGTTTTTATAAATAAATAAACTTGTTTATAAAAATGTGATTCCACTAAAACACATTTAGACTGAGTTACACCATTTTCTTAAATGTGGTTAAGTAGCATTTAACTAAAATTATTAATTGAAAATTCAATTTGAAAGAGACATTTAAGAACTGGTGCACCATTTCTTACGCCTTGGCCTCTAATCTATATCTACATGTTTTCCTTATAAAGTCTCCACCACAAACTGAGTGAGCGTTTTTGGAGTGTTTTTTTTTTATAAAAATAGTAAATATATTTACTAGCTTATAGTAAATATAAGCTAGCATCAGCTCTTAACAATTTTACTGCTTCTGAAGATTACAAGCAATTAAGTTGAGCAGTTTCCAACTGCGTGTACGCGTCACGGGCGCGCGGCCTCAGCCACTCTCACATGGCCGATTTGAGCGCCGACTTGAGCCGCCTTCCGCTTATCGGGCTGTAGTCTGGAGCGGGCACGGGCGGCGGCTGGTCCCAGGGGTCCCGTCGCCACGGCGGGAGCACGGTCGGCGACGGCGCAGGCTCCTGCTGAGTCCGCGGCTCCTCCAGGTACGAGAAGGGCTGCCCGGCGTTCCCCGCCCGGCTGTGGTGCCACGAGTCGGAGCGGTCGAACGCGCGGCTGTCGGTCAATGGGTTAGGCGGTGAGGTAATGTTCACCGAACTGGGCTGTCCGCCTCTATTAGGTACCTACACAAAACACGCTTATAGATTGTGAGGATACTAAGCTCTGATAAATTATACAGAGTTTGGGAACTTATAGCTGTCAGTAGTAACTAAGGATTAAGATGAGCGGTGTGATTAAGATGTTGTTAGTTATATATGATCAACGGGTCCAATCGCGATAATATATTAGGTAAAACTGAATTAAGTTGATTCTTAAGTAGGGAATTATTTTAATAAATTCGGTATCGCGATTAGACCCGTTAAATGTATAACTATGTATGAGCGTCGTGAGTCATTAAGGAATGTTAATATTGCATTGATAATGTCCGTCTGAACGATCTGTTACATGTGAATTAACTTAGATTGCTGATAATAGGTATAGTTAGCAGGTGACTGAATTTGTGCCAAGATTATTTGCCATTCACCGCTGAAAGAGCTAGCTGAAAGAAATTTCAATTGAAATTAGTGGCTTTGGACAATTTATTTTTATTACAAGCCTGTAATTAAGGTTTTAGTTTAGGCTTCCTCTGCGAGGAACCCTGAGACGGAATGTAAGTGAGTGTTGAAGGGCTCGGTCTAATAACAAATTAAAATGCGTGTGTCGAGGAAGTATTTAAGTAGGTAGGTACCTATATGCTAATGGAGGTGTGATAAAATCCATACCCAGTGCTGTAGTCGTTAGGAGCATCCCGCCACGAGGGTATGCTGACGTTTTCACTGTCAACGTACGCCCGGTTGATTTGTGTGCTGAAACACAGGAACATTATAAATGCAATACCTGTTATAGTAACTTAATCAATTTAGTAAAGAAAGAAGCTTTGTTCAAACATAATAGCAGCGATATTAGGGTTTGACGGTTGTATCAAATAATCAAAGATTTAACGATATTAGGAGAAAGTTTATATTAAAAGAATTTAAAACACTCATTTAGTTTTATAAATAGGGGACCAATTTTCAATAAAATAAATATTATAATACTGCTTTGAGCCATTTTGACTAAAACGATATAAAAAGTAACTCATGTGGTGTTTACCTTTAATTCGTTTTTGTATCAAGACTCAGCCTAGACTTAAGTTACTTGTTACGCATGTTAAGATACAAAAAGTGTTGGTAGACCTAATATAAAAAAAAACACCAATCACACCACGTGACGTCTCGCTTCGGTGAACATTGGTAGGTAAACTTCGTTCGTGCTTTGTTCTAGTGATTACGATGTTTCTTAACCATGGCGTGACGTCAGATTCGACGCTATGACACTGCGAGCTGTTTTCCTACAGATTTATTAAGTTTAGAAAATGGCTTTTACCTTCGTTTAACTTTAGTTTATTACTGAAATATGGGTTATTTTGTAAATAATAGGTAAATGAGTCCCCACATTATGGAAGAAGATTGAAAAATCTTTCATCATGCCTATATTGGACAGTAGACAGGCGAAGATGAACTTTTACGTTTTCATGTCGGTGACTGGTGTTATTGCAAGTGCGCTGTGAACTGAAGATGTCTAGGAACCTCCGTTGTACATACGTAGAATAGTTTAGACGTATGTATGTTTACGTACCTATGTAGGTACTAGGCGGGCAAGACACCGCGTAGGACCGAGAGATGTGGCGACTTCTTGTGTGGGAGGGCAAAACCCACTTGTGGTCTCTGAGCCAGCGAAGTAAGTAGGTATGTATGCACTTACCCTCTTTCAAACGTCGGGCCGCTGAGCCAGCGGAGTATGTAAGTACGTACCTTACCTAGGTACTTACCCTCTATCAAACGGCGACTCATACGGTTGAGGTCGCGGCCAAGGGTCTGATGTTCTTTTGTGTCTGGAAAAAATATTAATTTTTGTAACCAACAAGTCTCAAATACACATGGAATAACTGAACGTCTGAATACCTACTACCTATAGTAAGGCTACGAATAAAAACAACAATATGGCGTAAAACTAGACTCGTTTTACACAATACAATTGTAATTATTTTTTTCTGATTACACTATTTTTATTTTTAATGCACTAACCCGTGCTAAGGACAATTTCAAAAACCGATTTAGAGGCCAAAAATTCCACCATGCCGGGACTCGAACCCGCGACCTCTGGCTATCCGTGCCAGCGCACTTTCCAACTGAGCTAATGGGCGACTCACCGGCATCAGTGAAATCTCGAACCTCTCCACACCACTCTCTGTATTACGTACAGGCAGCGACATCTGGCTGAAGTAAATTGCATCACTTTACATATTTTTTTCTGGTTGTGCAATAAAGTGTTCTTTATCTATATAAAATAACCTAGGTAATTATCTAGACAAATCTATAATTAGGCATTACGTTAAGGACTCATAATTGGCCGGTTCTTAGTAATTTTGTTATATATAATCATATAACCTTCTTATTTGAGTTTGGTAAAAAAAGAAAACTTTAATAAACAAGTATTTTACTAGATTTCACGTTCCATCCACTTCTAGCCAATCTTGCTAATTTCATAAATCAAAATCTGGTTAGATTGGTCGTTTAAGAATATTGTAGTTGTAGGATATATAGATTTTTTATCTAGGGTTCCGCTTGCGAAATATTAAGCTTTTTTTATGCAGCTAATATACGTCCTACTCAGGAACATTTGTGTAAAACATCCTTGGTCAGACTGCAAGGCACAGGCTTTCTCCCAAATAGAGAGAGTACCTAATGTATGGGCTTAGTTACCACACATGCCCACCGCGGAGTGGCAATTTCAAGCGCTAAGCTAGTAGAACACCTCAGACATGCATGTTCCTTTACCGTTAGCGATTGGAATTGCTCCTATAATTTCACAAATAATATAGGCTTTGACAATAACTTTTAGTCCAAGTAGGG
>OW203721.1:13294743-13486477 GCA_934045075.1 Yponomeuta sedellus
CTTTAAAATGCGCACCAAATTCTGTGAAATTCCTGACTTTTGTCAATTAGAGAATAACACGGTCCGGCCGAGCAAAATCACGTCAAAACTATTTATGATTGTGCATAAAAAGTATATTTCGTACGAAGTTTTGATAAACATCAAATATGTTTTTTAAAACTTCGAACGAAATATACTTTGCTCTGTTCAATCGAGTTATAGAAATAATATAATTTTTTGGGAATAATTAATATTATTTCGAGTGAAGCTCCTAAGGCAAACCACGTCTTCCTGCTCTCGGCCATCCTCGTCCAGTCGATACTAGGAATTTGTCTTTGATCGACGGTCCAGTGAACGGGCGTCGGGCGTCCCATTCTGTTCGTCAATATCTCGCAATAAGATTTAAATGACAAGTCACTAGACTACGTACATTGAGTACTCTATTCCACCTCAAATGAGTTTGAGCGAACAATAAGGCCAACGGGAGACCGAGTGGTGACGTAGAATAATACAATAATAAATTAAATACTACGCTGAACAGGTTTCAAGAGACAATATTTAGGACGGAGATATACCTTGATTAAGGGTAAACGCACTTCATTATAATCCAATGTGAACGAAGTCGCAGGTACACATAGTAAATAATAAGAATAATATAAAAGCTAAATGACTGACTGCCTCGATGGTCTAGCGATTAACACGCTTGACTATTGAAACAGAGTTCGTGGGTTTGATTATCACTGGAGGACGCCGTAATAAATTAGTACAACTGGCCTCAGGGTGTACTTCCATGTTCGTAATGTTCTTGCCTGGTTACCATAGCACTAGGGTATCCTCGTTCGGGACTAGGATAAGTGATTGTGTTGTGTGGAAGTAATTTTTTTTAAGCTCATTATATTTACTATCTATATCAACCGTACTTCCGCTGAATTCCAATTTTTTTTTATGAAGCACACTATATCACTACATTCCTACTGCTTTTCTCAAGTATGCACAATTTGTCGATAAAATATACTGGTTGTAAAAATAAATGATAATGATGAAAAAAAAATTGTATTCATGTACCTGTCAATCACATTAATTTATAAAATAACCACTAAAAGTTTCATCTGTTTTTAACTTAGATTGTATATAATTGTATGCTTACGTTCCATAGATACTTTTCCTCTGATTCAATGTAAATGGTACTCCTCACAGGCTAGATCGCAAGAGCAAATTCGCAGCATGACTCCGACTTCCTACTGCGACGGGGAAAACTATTTCCTACCAATCACGTCGCCTCTGCTGGGAGATTACTCTATCTACGAGTATCTACGTGGCATGTCTATTGAGTTCTGGCTCCCCCTTGCTTCAATTGAGAGAAATAAAAGTACAGCAGCTATTCAACTAGTCGTTTGAGTTTCACTGGCTGGTTTTTTCTTTAATTTTTTGTCCAAAACCGCTACCTTTACCACGTGTTTTATTTCAACAAGAATAAGGAGCATATTAATGCATCATAAAATGGAGTGCATCTTCATGTTCATTTTGAGTTCATGCTTCAATGAACTTTACTTTGTTACAAAATGTACTGAAGCGATGGGATGTATCCCACGCAGATAAGGTCTCGTCCTCGCCTTGTCTTAACGAGACGAGGACGAGAACTTTACAAACAACGTATAACGTCTTTTCCACGCCCTCGACCCACACCCTTGCTGTGTGTCCCAGGCATACGCGGCTGTTACTTCTAACACTGGTTTCGCTTACAAATTTTAACACTGATTGTAACGAGTGTATAACACCTAAGCAGTATGCATCTGAACGACACAAATGCATTCATAGACTCAATTAGAGTAACTTACCTCACCTCCGATATCCCGTACGCTGTTGATTTGAATTGAAAAAGAGATCTGACAGCCGTCACCAGTAAAACAAAACGTATTGTTAGCGTAAAACAAATCAGAGGCTTCCAAAGTTCCTCATTTGATGCAACTTTGGAAGACACCTTAACTGACACCACAAGGTTTTCAAGAACACCGTCGTTTCTCATAAATCAAAGTTAAAGTGTCTTGCGGTGCCTCTTCAATAACAAAATCTTGCACAATTGATAGAGTTACTTTGTTTCGTCCCCGGGTAACATCAACAAAATCGGGCGCACGTCGCTCCCGTGTATTATTGTAAAAAAAGCGCCACTTTTTTTACAAACGAAGTTTACAAACAAAAATGATAATATTCTGTATTTTTCTATCACAAGTCATCATCAATCCTTTATGTCCCCATCGAGGGGCACAGGTCTCTCTCTACCTTGTGGAAGGTATAGGTCACACTCCACCTCGGGAGCCAAGTCCGGATTGGTGGAGGCCTGCAAAACTAGTGGCTGGTCTTACTGTCAGAAGTTTTCAAACCGCGCTAAGACTTCTGACTTGGCTTAACGAGTGTCATCGACGGCACCCGGCACAAACTGCTTAAGGTGAAAAAAGCCACTAGCGTTAGTCTTAGTCGGTTTACCCACCCATGCACTGAACGCGCCCTGTGTTGCTTAGCCTTCGTGGTTAAGATCACTCAGGCAGCCCGGGCTACGAGCGGTTGGCAAGTCTATGCTGAAAATTGTTTTGATGAAATGGTCTTTATGAACAATGCCAAAGAAGTTAAAAAGAAGAAGAATTTACATAGTATTTTCTAAGGTTAACACGAGCAGTAGACATAATTAAAACTGTTTTTATACGGATTTATGCTCGTTTATTACATTTTTACAATTTTCCAACGTTTCGGCACTTTTTCAGGTGCCGTGGTCCCGGATCAGTCATCCGGGACCACGGCACCTGAAAAACAGTTTTAAGAATTTACATACCTACTTAAAATGTTTCAATAGTAATGGATGATGTGACTTTTACAAAATAGCATTAGAACCTATTGCCACACAACCCATAGAAATGTTTTACTTATTTTTTTAACAATATAATGATTTATCATTTGCTGCAGTTATTTTAAGGGCACTCATGATTCTCGTATTGTAACAGTATTTTTTCCTAAGATCCTCCACCTCCGTTGCGCACGCCGCCCTAAGCATCTGTGATCCCGATTTTAACAAGAAACTTATTCGCCATATTATTATGTTTATACCTAGGACCTCGTTATCAACCCTTGTATGTCCCCACTGCTGGGGCACGGGTCTCTTCCTGCATCGCGGGAAGGTTAGGCCATACTCCACCACGGGGGCCACGTCCGGGTTGGTGGAGGATTGTAAGACAGTGGCGGGCCTTACTGTCAGAAGTTATCAAGCCGCCCATAAGGCCTCTGAAATGGCTTAACGACTGCCATTATATGACAGCCGGCACCAACGGCTTTACGTGCCTTGCGAAGCACGGAAGCGCTCGGAAAAATGCCACTAGCGGTAGTCACGGGATTCTCACCCATCCCGTACCTGACCGCGCCTGTTGTTGCTTAACCAAGTGATTGATTCCAATCACTCGGTTCGCCTAGGCCACGAGCGCTTCGCTAGGCCACGAGCGCTTCAACCTAGGACCTAAAACTATTTAAAAAGAAAAAAAACTCACAGGTACAAGATATCATCTATAATATAAAAATGAATATATTTAAACATTTTCATCTTATAAATATGTTTTATTCTTCAAAATTTAGCCGACAATTTAGTCAATTTACGAGGGCTGCTACTTATGTATGCGGAATAGAAAAAAATAAACAAATGTATATGGATAAATATGCTTTTATTGTTTTTCAAAGTATTCTCCACTATGATCGATGCATTTTTGCATTCGATGAAACCAATTTGTAATTTTTCCACTCTGACTGAACGTGCTGTTTGGACGCATCTACGGCATCTTCACGGGTCGAAAATCGTTGACCACGTAATTTATTCTTTACATTTGGGAATAAATAAAAATCATCGGGAGCCAAATCAGGGCTGTACGGTGGATGACCCATCAATTCTATTTTTTGACCATCCAAAAATGTAGTTCTTTCCTGCTGAGATGTATGACAGCTGGCATTGTCATGGTGAAGTATGATTCTGCGTCGCTGGTTGTTTTGGCGTATTTCTTCAAATACTTCGACAAACAAATGGTCGTGTACCACTCCGAATTAACCGTTCTGCGATTCTCCAGTGGTATTGTAGTGTGATAAACGGGGTGTGGCCTCTTAATAAAATTAATGCGAGACGCCACCTCGTCACGAAATAAAATATTTAAACATATAAAATATAACCTGAAGGGTTGTAAATTATCTTAAAACAAATTGGCCAAGTAAAATAGTCGTGATCGTCTAGAAAAATAATAAAAGACCCATACGTTGTGTTGTGAATTGAAAACCAGAGAAAATGAAATAAAGACAAGGTTTAAATAAAATCTGCAAATTAATTAACCGTACACATAATCAGTTTAAAATAAGAAAAACATGCAACTTAGCTTCGGTCAGTAATCGTAAACGCCCCAGGAAAAAAAAAACAGCATCGAGACTCGATCAGCCTCAAGCAGTGCTCACTCTCTCGCTAGTCGCGGGCATTGAGGCTGATCGAGTCTCGATGCTGTTTTTTTTTTCCTGGGGCGTTTACGATTACTGACCGAAGCTAAGTTGCATGTTTTTCTTATTTTAAACTGATTATGTGTACGGTTAATTAATTTGCAGATTTTATTTAAACCTTGTCTTTATTTCATTTTCTCTGGTTTTCAATTCACAACACAACGTATGGGTCTTTTATTATTTTTCTAGACGATCACGACTATTTTACTTGGCCAATTTGTTTTAAGATAATTTACAACCCTTCAGGTTATATTTTATATGTTTAAATATTTTATTTCGTGACGAGGTGGCGTCTCGCATTAATTTTATTAAGAGGCCACACCCCGTTTATCACAGTAGCCACATGCCTATTAATACCAAAAAAGCAGGCCACCATTTGCTTTACAGTGCTTTTTGCACGAGCCAATTTCGTAGGGTTCGGCTCATTTTGTAACACCCAAACTGTTGATTGTTGTTTAGGTTCGGGATTGTACGCGTAGATCCAGGATTCGTCACCTGTGTGGATATTATAAACAGATTTTGAGTCGCCTCCGTTGAATTTTTTTAAGGTTTTCTTGCACCATTCGACGCGAGCATCTATTTGATCCTGAGTTAAGTTGTGCGGGATCCAACGCGAACAAATTATTTTTACAGACAAATGTTCATGTAATATCCTATGAATGCTCGTCATACATATGCCCAGAATAGCCTCTATCTCGCGATACGTAACATGGCGGTCTTGCATTATTAGTTTTCGCACAGCTTCAATATTTTGTGGCACAACCACCGATTTCGGGCGACCTTCTTTAACTTCGTCCGTGAGCTTACTGCGCCCGCGATTAGACTTACTAAACCAGTGATACACAGTCGTTTTTGATGGAGCTTCACCACCAAAAGTCGAAGTTAATTGATCTACGCACTGTTGTTGCGTTAAACCACGTCGAAAATGGTAATAAATCATAGCACGAATATTTTCACGAGTGAGTTCCATTTTTTCAGCGATATGACATTTTAAACCCAACAAAAACCAAACACTAACGTATATAAGAGAAAAATATTAGCGGCCAGTATTTAAAAAAAGAACGAATTTGACCATGGAGGTCAGACATTGTGTTTAAAATTATTGGAATCCCAGATTCCGCATACATAAGTAGCAGCCTATGTATACGGTTTTCTCATAGGTAATATTATTACGTTAATGATAAAACTAATAGTACGTTGTTTAGCTACATAGTTATATATTAAACGGGTCTAATCGCGAATGTGTAAATATTTTTAATAAACATAAATAACATGCAGTTGATAGTTACATATTAAACGGGTATAATTGCGAACAGGACAACTTAAAAAAATGGTCCAAAGTAACTACGAGTATACGCGCTTTTGCTTTTTATTTTTGTACCTAAAGTTATAATTCATGTTTTCTTTTTAGGTGACACATACTCGTAGTTACACAATTTTTATTTTTAATGCACTAACCCGTGCTAAGGAACAAATTTAAAAACCTATTTAGAGGCTAAAAATTTCACCCATGCCGGGATTCGAACCCGCAACCTCTGGCTATCCGTACCAGCGCTCTACCAATTGAGCCAATGGGCGACTCACAGCATCAGTGAAATTTCGAACCTCTTTACAATATTCTCTGTATTACGTACAGGCAGCGACATCTGACTTAAGCAAATTGCATTACTTACAGCCCCGACCACCTACTTTGCAGTTAGGTTTTAACATCGGAACGATATCACTGTACCCACATGATTACACAATTTTTATTTTTAATGCACTAACCCGTGCTAAGGAACAAATTTAAAAACCTATTTAGAGGCTAAAAATTTCACCCATGCCGGGATTCGAACCCGCAACCTCTGGCTATCCGTACCAGCGCTCTACCAATTGAGCCAATGGGCGACTCACAGCATCAGTGAAATTTCGAACCTCTTTACAATATTCTCTGTATTACGTACAGGCAGCGACATCTGACTTAAGCAAATTGCATTACTTACAGCCCCGACCACCTACTTTGCAGTTAGGTTTTAACATCGGAACGATATCACTGTACCCACATGATTACACAATTTTTATTTTTAATGCACTAACCCGTGCTAAGGAACAAATTTAAAAACCTATTTAGAGGCTAAAAATTTCACCCATGCCGGGATTCGAACCCGCAACCTCTGGCTATCCGTACCAGCGCTCTACCAATTGAGCCAATGGGCGACTCACAGCATCAGTGAAATTTCGAACCTCTTTACAATATTCTCTGTATTACGTACAGAGAATATTGATTTTTAGATTTTTAGCCTCTAAATAGGTTTTTAAATTTGTTCCTTAGCACGGGTTAGTGCATTAAAAATAAAAATTGTGTAATCATGTGGGTACAGTGATATCGTTCCGATGTTAAAACCTAACTGCAAAGTAGGTGGTCGGGGCTGTAAGTAATGCAATTTGCTTAAGTCAGATGTCGCTGCCTGTACGTAATACAGAGAATATTGTAAAGAGGTTCGAAATTTCACTGATGCTGTGAGTCGCCCATTGGCTCAATTGGTAGAGCGCTGGTACGGATAGCCAGAGGTTGCGGGTTCGAATCCCGGCATGGGTGAAATTTTTAGCCTCTAAATAGGTTTTTAAACATACTCGTAGGTGCATCATTTTAATAACCAGTGATACTTTTCAAGTATCTTTAGAAGAATATTACACGTAAAGTTGTGTAAATGTTGCGCTAAAAGCACGCTTACATTTACAGTGAATGAGGATTTGAATAATTAAATACTCAAATACACCATGTAATCTCTCTCTCTTTCTTTTTTATTATTAACTAGCTGACCCAACGAACTTCGTAGCAGCTAACAGTCGATTCTTAAAATTTCATTTATTTTTCTCTCCGTAAGAACCATCCTCGTACTTCAGGAATATTTAAAAAAAAGAATTAGTAAAATCGGTTCGACTGCTCTCGAGATTTGCGCTTACCAACACATTCTGTGACTCATTTTTATATTATAGACTGATAATATAAAAATGAGTCACAGCTGACCCAGCGAACTTCGTACCGCCTAACAGTCGATTCTTTAATTTTTTTTTTGTTTTTCTATCCGTAAGAACCATCCTCATATTTCAAGGAATATTCTAAAAAAATAATTAGCAAAATCGGTTCAGCTGCTCTCGATATTTGCGCTTACCAACACATTCAACGATTCATTTTTTTATTATAGATATATGCACGTCACCCGATACAGGTACGAAGCTCGGTTAAAAGTTATACTGGGAACATTAAGAAGACAAGTTTCTAAATTATCACAGACTCTCAAGGTAAGTTGTATTACAAGATACTGATGGTGGAGATAAAAAAGGTGCAAAGATGAGAGGTGCTCTTATGAATAGTCTCTTACTGAACCCATTTCAATCATATCTTTAATCTTTAGTTGTTCCAAACATTGTAAACCATTATAATGTATCTCAAGTCTTTTGACTACACCATTTAAAATTATAATTTTGAACGACAGGCTCTGAAACTACATTATTTCCACCAACAAAGAGTCAGTGATGTGACAATACTGATTACTAACAGCGACAACAAAGTACGCAGTATTTTGTTAAGCCAAAATTTGAATATGAAAGTCTTACCTATATAGTTTTTCGTAGGTCCATACTAAAGTACAATAATACTTTTAAATAAAACATAATGAAAACCAGAGAAGTGCGATACAAACATGCCCCCATATACATTTGTAGGTAGGTATTTACATATTACATATGTTTCAGGGACCGAGTCTCATATTTTTTCCGAGCTTTTCCCGAAATACAAACACCATTTTTGTATGATTTAATTTTTCTCTGTGCTAGTAGTAAAAAACACTTGCCAAATACTAAATAAAAAATACTTGCCAAATTTAATGATCCTAGGTCAACGGAAACGACTCTTTAAATTTTGATTTTTTTTTGCGGCATAAAGAGGCTTATCTTATCTTCACGTTAACTCAGAAGTTTGAGTTTTCGGCAGATTCAAAGGACTGAGACAGAGCCCTAAGTATATGGTATTAATTTCAACTTCATATTATAAATCTTCACCCTGCCATCCCCAACCCGCATGCACAGCGTGGGGATTATGGGTATTACCCCCTATGATAGCACAACGTGGCGCTCTTTAGAGAAGGGCTATATTCAGCAGTGTACTAGTATAGCCTGACGACGATTATACATTACACGTTCCCGATATAACGAGTCTTGAGATACAGATGGACGGACGAACGAACTAACTACAAAATGATCCTACAAGGGTACTGTTTTTCTTTTATTTTGAGGTACAAAAGCTTATAAAAGGGTGAAACAACTCAACTCAACCTTGTTCACAAAACAGCGCAAGAAAGGCTCGGGTGGCGCATCCCCCTGCTATAAAAAAATATCTCTTAAGCTAGGTTAGTTCAGACTTGGGATCTCACATTATGAAGTGACTAGATCAAGTGGAGTGCTGTACTGCTTGCTCATACTCGTAGGTTCTTTTGTTAAAATAAAATAGCTGAAGCTACTTACATAAACTTTTCGTTTGTTTATAATGTAAACATAATACGAGTAATCAAAGTCAAAGTAGGCATATGTCTCATAAGACGGTATTATATTTTTATGTAGTATCTACGAAATATAAAGTAGCACTCTTACAAGAGACTAGCTCGCACAAAACACGGCATCCTGACGTCCGAGTTAGTGTAACAAAGCGACAAAACTGTTCATCAAAATGTTGATAAAAATATTATTTGTCCCTTATGTGCTAAATCTATTTACTAATAATAAAATCTTTTTTACTAACTCTTTCACTACAAAACAGAGCAATTTAAATTATGAAAGTTACATGTGCCCTATGTGTATTGTTCATTAAATTACGCACTTACTGTACAATTGGGGTATCCATTGTACGTATTGAAACGGATAACCATCCATTTTCACGTTTCCAAAGTGTCAAAATGTGCAGGTGTATTTGATAGTTCAGAGTATGTTAAATCGGACAAATCCGTACTATAGAGAAGTTACGTAGTAACGTCCCTGTTTAAAGGTGTTATGTAACTAAGTGGGTAATTTGTGAATGACACACATAGGTAGTTTGCACACCATCTCGGCGTCAACGGCAATGTTCTGACATAGGCGCATTGACTACAAGTTGACTATGTACCTCACTTGTTTTTTGTGGACAATATTTGACGTAAATTATAATAAAATAATTAAAAAAATATATTCTATGATTATACTTATCTTTCAAATATACATCACGCTGGAATTGAGAGGCTATATGGTCCAACGAAAATATGAAACTAAAAAGAGTTTTTTTATGATTTTACAGCTGTCACTTGAAATGAATTATCCCTAAGGCTGATAAATATTATAAAAAAGTAAGCTTAAAGTATTACAACAAAGTAATACTTCGACCTACATTCAGAGTATGAGTAACGAAAAGTACTTTAAAGGCCAGCAGATGGAACGTTGACGACCGACGTCGACGTCAGAGAGACGTCGTAGGCGTATTAATTGGGTTCCGTTTACCCTCTTATGTCTCGTAGCCTCATTCGCCTCACCAAGGCACAACTGCACCTGGCAGCAGGGGCTCTAACCGATCACGGTCACTTTAATAAACATTTCTTCACAATAGGTGTAACAGATAGTCCTTTGTGCAGAGCGTGCATGGACGCGGAAGAGACAGCCGCCCACGTGCTGGTGACATGCGCGGGGCTTGCCTCACAACGGACGGCTCTCCTCGGAAATCCAGGGACACTCAGAGAGGCATGCAGCGACACTCGCAGGCTCCTGGCTTTCCTTGAGGAGCTGGGGTGGCAGGACTAAGGCTCCTTTGGGGACAACGCAAAATAGGCTCATTTGCAATCGAGTTGCGGAAACCCAAACCGTCACCAATACCAAGGTTCCGTTTAGATAACTTCGGGAGTGGAACCCAAAAAACCGAGCAGAGCCATATTTTGCAGACGAAATGCTGGGACTATTTTGGAAGTTCCAGCTGAGAACAGCGGTGAGGTCCAATGTTAAGAAGCAATCTACTTTAGACATAACATTGTGCTGGCAAATGAATAAAACGTATTGGTTTATTTTGATGTTAGCGAGCATAGTCGCGTGACTTTGCGATTGGATACATTAGGCTTTGCAGTTTCAAATTGTTTTTTTTTAAATCTTGAAATGTCAGAAGAGATTCCTTTGAAGAATCGTTTGGTACTGTAACGATACTTCTTTATAGTAGCTGGCTGGCGTAGCCGTCTAGCAAAGTTTGAATTATTTAAAAGAATACGTTACGTTTTGTTTAGGTAGGTGTCAGTCGTGTCTAGACTCGCAGCTAGGATAGGTTTTGGTGATAAAAAATATAATAAAAAAGAAAGCGTTATCACTAATCTAGCCTTTCAATAACTGCAGCACTACAGTACACTATGACGTACTTAGATGGATTGTATACAATCATACATGTGTGTCGGGAAAGACTTTATTCTGAATCTGTGGCATTGACAACTGAGAAGTCAACATGTCAATTTCAAATGAAGGAGGTGGAATGTTCGACTTCTATGAATTTTGTGGAACCAAAAGGGGAAAGGTTTTATCCCATACAGGTTGAGCAGGAGAAACGTCAAGTTCATTTAAGCAAAGACTTGGATGATTGTCACGAAAAAGGTTCGACGGGACTTTTGGAGAAGAATCGTGAACAAGTTACAATTCATAGGGAGGATATACGTCAAGGTGATGTAAATCAAAATAAGTTAAAAATAATAGACGAAATTCCGATCGATGAGCGTCCTTATAATGTGCTGAAAGTTCAAGGGAACGTCGAGGATGACCAGGTACAGGTCAGACGTGAGATGGTTGATGCTGGTGTTCGAAAAATAAGCAAATATTTGCCGCTTTTGTGGATGTGTGATGAAGAACCACAGTTTCAGCTCAATGCTGAGTTGGCTAATGATTGTCCAGCTATGCGTGATAGTATTAGAGATAAAGAGACCTCGTTGAAAGTGACAATTTGCTATGTTATAGGAAAATTTCCCATGGTACGAGTGAGAAAAAAAAGGCTACTGTTAATGTTGTTTTGCCCCAGGAGAAAGACAAAAAATAAATGTCGTTTATTTAAAACTGTTCTGAGCCAAATTTCCCCGTATGAAAAAAATCTTGAATAAAATATTAGTAATATAGTTGGGACTGTGGAAATTGTAAATAATAATATTGTGATCTAATGCCTTGTTTATTTTTCATGTGGAACGAGAGGACTTAAACTTAAAGCTTAAAGCTGTGAGGAGCTATAGAGATGGCAAGGCAGCTGCAGTGAGGAGCAGCGAGGCCGGACCATTTTGCTAAACGTTCCAGAACCCAATGGTTGCAAGACCGTATAAAAATAAACGTGATAATACAGAGTAGGTAGCTGTTAGGGTTGTTGATTCCAGGGTGCAAGTCTTAAGTTGACAGTCCCCTCACATACAAGCATAGCTTATAATGAGGAAGCTACGTTGGCTTTTGGCGAGGTCGACATGGGCTTGGATCATTGTTCAACAAGAAGTAAAGATAGGTTTTGATACGCGTTTATGTGTCGGCTGCTGGTAGTCCAGAATTTCGAAGGGAGTGGTGCATTGTGCATTTGAATGGAGATATTGGTCTTGTTTATTTAATGCGGGTTCTTGAAAAGGAAGTCCGGACCATAGAAGCTTTGCCATTTCACTATTTCAAAGGTGGAATCCTCACAACTTTAACAGGAGTAGGCAGGTAGAATAATTCGATCGGTTTTAGTGAAGTGCGATAATTTATTTAAGTTTTTAAGGTTGTAGAATGTTTAGCTAGTTTCTTTAAGTTCATGGGGTAGGCAGGTCTTTTAATTATTTAACTTGCAGCGGCGTTCGATGGTGTCTTTTCGGCTTTTTGTTGGGTTTTGCTGAGAAGGGGTCTGTCCGTTCAATCTTTGACCAATTTTCTTTTAATTTTTAATTATAAATAACTTCGAGAGTTTTTTAGATTGTCTTAATGGTCTATGAATTGTTCTGGCACACTGACCGATTTAGTAACGGAACGTCATGCGTTCGCCTGGATTGTGTGAATTCCCCGACACTGTAGGACACATGACTAACGTTAGGTTTAAGAAGTGTTAGCTAGGTAAAATTTTAATTAAAATAAAAAAATATTGATAACAGGGGGGAAAATGTAACGATACTTCTTTATAGTAGCTGGCTGGCGTAGCCGTCTAGCAAAGTTTGAATTATTTAAAAGAATATCGTTACGTTTTGTTTAGGTAGGTGTCAGTCGTGTCTAGACTCGCAGCTAGGATAGGTTTTGGTGATAAAAAATATAATAAAAAAGAAAGCGTTATCACTAATCTAGCCTTTCAATAACGGCAGCACTACAGTACATTATGACGTACTTAGATGGATTGTATACAATCATACATGTGTGTCGGGAAAGACTTTATTAAATTAACACACGGTATATACATTATACTTTAATTTGTTTGGATTCAAACGCCCGTATCCAATGTTTTAGGCAAACAGCCTTATTTATATAAAACACGATTCCAGTAAGCCCATTGTACTTTGTAAAATCTCCATAATTTTTGCGCGTTTTTAGAGTGTTTTAAGAAATTGTGTTCTTATAAGGCCGTAGTTTCTCTACGCAACAATAGAACACCAACAAGTATGTTGGCTGTCTGTTGCTTCCACTTAATCGCTCAGTGTAACGGCCTGTCCACGCTAGTAAATTGCTTCAATAATTAAACCTATTAGCCATATTGTATTGGTACGGGGAGAGCCTGGTAATCAATACAAAGTGTCTATCAACATTAGAGACCCAGCATACAACATACAACTTTTACATCGACTAAATTATTTAGTCGACTTGTGTGCTTCTCTCGAGTAACACGAAACTCATCTACCTACTTGGTCGAGAGAGGTTTTATTTGTAAATGAACCTTTTTAGCAATGGAATAGGTAATTTAATTAGTAATTGAGAAAAATAACGTTACCATAGAGCGAAAAAAAAATTATGGAAGTATCAGAAAAACCGCAAGCAGATGCTGGATGCGGCAAGCTGAAGACAGGGCGCTATGGCGGTCATTAGGGGAGCGCTATACCCGCTATGCGCTGCAGTGGACTAAAATACCCTGATGATAATGGTGATGAACAAAATGTTATGGCTTTTTTGTCTTAAATATTAATCTAATGACGCATCCACACTTTGAAGTGGAAGCTACTTGCACAATTACAAAGCATTTCCCAGTTAAGTGTACGTAAATCAAAGAGAAAGAGAAAAAACATTAAAGTAGCCTAACTGACATATTCCGCCTAGGTTTTCGAAAGTACCCATTTTTAGTTATGACAAATTTTAAGCATCTGACTGTAGCTTCATATCTCGATTACTACCTTACCAATAGATTGTTCTAAAGTATAATTAAAAGCAGTTTGATGTTTAGATTTTCATTGCAAAGTCACTCTTAACGTACTCGTAATAGAATAGATGTGGACGTACGTTAAGTTGTTTGCGGAAAATTGTACCTACCTTAGAACAAATTCACGAAGCTTAGGCAAAGCATTTTCTATCTTTAAAAACTTCATTCTACTAACTCATGACTGTCTGTAATTGAAATTATAACGAACGCGAGATCAATGAATCTAGATCTGAAATATGTGGAAAAACATTAGATTTAGGCGCATTTTAGTTTAGTTAAGGCGGCCTCGCTGGCGCAGCGGTTTGTCACGCTGTGTGTAAAACTGAAGGTCTCGGGTTCGATCCTCGGCCGGGTCAAACATGAAAACGAACTTTTCTAGTTTGTCTCGGGTCTTGGATGTTATCTATGTATCTATTGTATTAAATGTATCGTCGAGTTAGCACCTGTAATAGTTGTACTTAGTATGGGGCTAACGAGATCTGAATATGTACATGAATATATATATATATAATATATATATATATATATATATATATATATATATATATATATATATATATATATATATATATATATATATATATATATATACATATATATATATATATATATTTATATATATATATATATATATAGCAGTGGGACACAGCCATGGCTAAAAAATTACCATATAAAATTATTAGCTGTGCCTGCTATTTTGAAGGCCTGTCAGTGACTATCGATCTTTCTATAATGCAGTAAATTTTTTATACACCATTCCGTCCATCATCACCATCATATATATATATGATGGTGGTATATATATATATACATATATATATATATATATATATATATATATATATATATATTACATAAATTCATCAATGACTAGTGCGAGTAACAATTACTAAAGTGAAACTTACCATCAGGGAGTAGGGGTTGCACTTCTACGTCGGGCCTTCCCGCCGGACAAAGCGGCAGAGCAGGAGACGACGCCGAAGCCCCGCCTTCGGCCTCCAACTGCAAAAAAAAAAAATTATGTATAAAGTGGGTACAGTGATATCGTTCCGATGTTAAACCTAACTGCAAAGTAGGTAGTCGGGGCTGTAAGTAATGCAATTTGCTTGAGTCAGATGTCGCTGCCTGTACGTAATACAGAGAATATTGTAAAGAGGTTCGAAATTTCACTGATGCCGTGAGTCGCCCATTGGCTCAATTGGTAGAGCGCTGGTACGGATAGCCAGAGGTTGCGGGTTCGAATCCCGGCATGGGTGAAATTTTTAGCCTCTAAATAGGTTTTAAAAAAATTAAGTATTTAAAAAAACAGAGCAGGAGACGATGCCGAAGCCTCGCCTTCGGTCCAAAAAATTAAGTACATATATCAAACAAAACAAAATTACATGAATGCGTCATTGGTGAGGCGGTTTGTATTCTCATTATCTACGTCTTCATGCCTAATGGCGAAATACGAATACCGAGATTACACTTACAACGGTCAAGACCTACATAGTGGTATTTAGTGCGGAAGTTATAGACAATAATAACTGTTATATTTTATTTCATTTAAACTTTTTAGCTTTACTGCATTTTTACTGTTATTATTGTTTTTTATGGGGAACACGCTATTTCCATAGGTCAACTCGGTATTTTTGTTAATTTAAATCTAGTATAACTTTATTGCGTCGGTATATAATTTTATTGGATTTCATTTTTGTATTACCAGACCAAGGCGGAGATGGTGTGACGACTTGACCAAATATTTACCTGGGTGGGAAGCATTGGCCGTAAACAAAGAGGAGTGGAAATCTGAAGGGGAGGCCTTTGCCCAGCAGTGGGACACAGCCATGGCTAAAAAATTACCATATAAAATTATTAGCTGTGCCTGCTATTTTGGAGGCCTGTCAGTGACTATCGATCTTTCTATAATGCAGTAAATATTTTATACACCATCCCGAACTACCTTTATTCATGCTTTAAAAATTTATTAATAATAAATCGTTATTTACTTAGGTGAGACATCAAAGTACGAGTATCTATACGTAAAGTGAAAAGTGTATGTAAGCCATGTAAAATGACTTAATTTTTCGCATGTTTGAACCATGTATATCTATTAAGTACTCCATGAACTTGTCATCGTTAATTAGTCATCATAATTTATATATCGTATTATTATTAGCAGAAAATTACAAAATAGTTACCAGAGTAATTTCACTAGCTTACGTCCTTCCCGACAACCCAAGATGCTACAAGATGCCCAAAAGACTACAACCCAAGATGGCGCATCCCTTTCTTTAATGACGTCATCACACGAATGTTTCATGCCTCCATGTTGATCTAAATCACCAAGTAAATTTCAGTGGTAAGTTAGTGAAATTTTATATGTAATGTTAAATGATTACTAATACAATAAATTTAACCACTAGTATTTAAGTTTTATAGCGTCGCTGCCAACAATACTCGTATTTACCGATATATGATACTCATTTTCACGGCGGCCCCACACTAATCACATAAGATTTTTGGTTTTACCAAAAAGTTTCCTGTTTTTCAGTGCAATTAGAGTATAACCCATACTGACGCTTAAATTAGTTAACATTAATTTACACCCTTTTAGAGTTTTTAGTGCCCAAGAGATGCAAAAACCCCCCATTTGCATACGACGTCTCTTTTTGTGTCCGTCCAACCTATATTAGAGGCTTACGCTCAGATTCTCGTACACCAACAATCTGTTAATTTACTGTTCACAGCTGTTAAACGTTTTTTTTTGTATGCATTTTGGCCAACTGACGGCTGTTAGATTAACGGTTTGTTACTGTACTTGAAACCGGGGCTTTATCTCCTGAACCGTAACAGGTATAGATACCATTTACGGTTCAGGAGATAAAGCCCGATAAACCTGTCACGGTGAAATTTTCACAGAATATATATATATATATATATATATATATATATATATATATTTATTTATTTATATATATATATATATATATATGTATATATATATTATAATAAGAAAGTCGTCGTGGATTAGCCTAGTGATATCACGTCTGATCCTATGCTGTATATAGGTCGTGGGTTCGATTTCTATTGGGGGCCACTGTACATTTGTATGGATGGCCTCAGTCTGGGTTTATTCATGTTTCTGATGTCCTTTCTTGGTTACCAGAGCTCAGGTATCCTTGTTTAGTACCAGGCTACGTGATTGTCTTGTATGGAAGATACTATTGCGGGGTTTTACTCAATAAGTAAAAAATAATAAAATAAAGAGCCATTCACTTAAGTAAAAATGTTTATTTTAGTTTTTTGTGTCAAATAAGGTGTGATTTAGTGCAGTCTCTAAAGTATGACAACAAATAATTATAAAAACCAGCTAAAAGTGTTTTGCACTCCTGCTAAAGCTCCCGACGTGAATCTAAGAAAAAAGTTTTCCTAAGAAATGTAAGACGAATATGTACGAAACCCTTGATACACGAGTCTCTAAAAACCTATTTAGGGGCTAAAAATTGTTTGCTAAAAATCGTGCCAGCGCTCTACCAATTGAGCTCAATTGGTAGAGCGCTGGCACGGATAGACAGAGGTTGCGGGTTCGAATCCCGGCATGGGTGAAATTTTTAGCCTCAAAATAGGTTTTTAAATTTGTCCTTAGCACGGGTTAGTGCATTAAAAATAAAAATAGTATAATACACGAGTCTCTTTCAACTCTCTGAACAGTATATAGCACTCGTACTTAGAGTAAGCGAGATTCGAGAAGAGAGCCGTTTAATTTCATCAAGAAATAAGCATCTGTTAAGCTGCTTTTGAACTCGACAAGCGTCTGTCGACGAAAATTAACTCACGCTTCAAGCCACATTGTATTTGCACTGAAATGAGCCATGCATGTTTCAGTTGAAATCTGAGGTTAATACGGCTAACAACACTCGACCACCTCGTTATTATTTCCTTATGTAGAGTTTATTGCTCTGAATTAAACATAGGGTATTCCCGCACTGGCCACAATTTACGAAAGTTTCAAAATTTAGAAAAGGAATATTTTTTCTCATTAATACGAGTAGAATGATTGCCTTAATCATTATCGACATTAACTTCTAACTTCGTTTAGGCATTACAATTCATATAAGAGTTTTCAAAGCTTACAAATTTTACTATCAAGAACGAATATTGATTGTTTTACTACTTACGTAATAAAATTTGTTTATACCACACTTTCTTAGAAAGTGTGTCATTGCATCGCTTGCACAAAGTTCGTCATTTCTCCCTTAAAGATGTGTGGCGGGAAAAGTTAAATGGAATTTCATTTCTGCCCTCCGTAGATGAGTAGGAATAGGAATGCCTTCTTCTTTTCTTTTCTGCCAGCTTTCTTTTGTTTTTAGCAGCGAACATAAAAAAATACCAATACAAAATTAGAAAGACCAAAGACCAAAAAAAAAGCGTCAATATCGCTAAATATGTTTCGACTTAATTGATAATTTAACAGTACATATGCAAATACGTAGTGTTAAATTATCAGTTATGAATTTGAAAAAATATTCGAAGAAATGTTATATTTTATTTTCCTCGTAAATTAATGTAGTATAAAGCGCTATGTATCACTCGGGAGAAAATTGTATTTCTATTCAAGACTATCTCCAAATGAGAACCGAGAGTCCTTTTTGACCGCGCGGAGTACAATGTCTTATTTTTTGTTTTATTATTTGGCTCGTTCTTAGCATCATCAATTGGAAACCTGTCTGCCCGTGCCAAGATTATATAAATGCATCGAGTATATTTCATCGCTGTTTCAAGTCTACGTGCGTGCTCGTATTATACTTTGTAGGGGCCATTGATAGGCAAAAACACGTCATATGACTCAGTCGTGTTTCTGTGATTGTGGTATAAATGCACTGAATAGAGGCCCCGGAGCCTGTCTGCTTGACAACCGGCCTGCCTGCCTGGCAACAGGCGATCGAAATCAGAGCTCGCCCACCTTCAATTGTTTTGTGACCTTTTGAGAAATTTAATTTAGTGAATGACCCGCAAGGTTCTCTACTCTTTTCAATAGATTTTTTCTCGTTAGTACTTTCAGGATCCAAGTCAACTCTAGCTAAAAGCACTTCATAAGAGTGAAAAGGAAGTCTTAGAACTTTATCTATGCCCTTTGCCCTATACCTTTATGCCCTTTGAAAATACACAACATAATCTCACGCTTGTATCTCATAGGGATAGGCAGAGATCAGGGACAGCCACTTACCACGATGCTGACGGATTCGCTTACCAGTACTTCACAAGAGTAAAAAGTACGAGTAGGTCTTAGAAATTTATTTAAGTCGATTGTCAATATAATGTGACTCAAGTGGAAATTTGAGGCATTCTCCTTATTTTTCACACAATATCTATGTTATTAAATTGACCGTACGGTAAGCCGCTGCTGAACAAAGTTAACTTCCTCAGGTTACTCGTTAGCACCTCTTTATCCTCGGTCATTTCGCATCTGTCCACGAGAATGTCAGAAGAATATGTTGCAACTTAGTCGCCGAGATTTAGTGTAAATTCAAAGAAGGCTCAAGGTGGCCCAATGCGCAATGGAGAGAGATTGTGATTGTGGCGAGCACATGTCAAGTCTGCGCGCGCACTACAAACTCCAACATTCCTGCATCGCGCAATCAAAGTGTTTCACATGACATACCATAAATATAACGTCCGCCTAACAACAGTTGGACCGGCCGTCCCCAGGCATACGATCTGCTTGGCGGGAAATTTCCCTTTATAGTGGAAGAACACGATTCCCGCTCTTCCCTATAGTGGTGACCGCGACGTTGGTTGTAATTTTGCAAATTCCAACTATAATATAAAAATGAATCCCCGAATGTGTTGGTAAGTGCCAATCTCGAGAACAGCTGAACCGATTTCGCTAATTCTTTTTTTAGAATATTCCTTGAAGTACGAGGATGGTTCTTACGGAGAGAAAAAATTAAAGAATCGACTGCTACGCGGTACGAAGTTTGCGAATGTTTGGATGTTTGTTATTCAATCACGCCTCAACGGAATACCATGAAACTTGACGTACAGGTAGACAACAATCTTAGAAGTAATCGTAGAGAAAGAAAACTGACAAGGATATCTCGTCTGTTTTCTGTTGTCTGGCACTGCGTGCCTGTGGAATAATTTCTAAAGCTGGTTAAAGCTAATTAAAAGAATAAATAATTTTGCCGTAAAATTTATAAATAATATAGCTTAAATAGCTGGTAGTTCTTTGAAAGTATATGTAGATAAATAAATAAATAAATAAAATCAATAGCGACCTCTAGATTTAAAGACCAAAAAAGTAGTTAATTTTTTATACTAAGTTTAATTTTATACTAAAACCTACCACTTTTTTTTTCAATCACTACAATATGCCCGTAGAAAATGCATCTAGTTTATTGGTTACATTGCTGTTTAATTTGCTGTTAAAGTGGTTGTTATTACTTCACAATGGTATTCTGTAGTTTGTTTGCCTAAGCGGTAAGCAAAAGAAAAAATCTGACGGAGCGTAATTATGTCAAATGTATATTTTGTAGACTTTTAGTCCGGATCTACTTACTTTATTTGGCATTGACATTATTACTATAGAACCACATCTTGAAAGTAGAGTATGAAATGATTTTTTAAAACGTTTTGATGAATCTTATTGAGTCTTGTATGATTGACTATAGTTTACTTTAGTTAATCAAACTATATTTAAAAGCACGATTCTAAATGATAATCCAAGTATAACTGAATTCATAATCATATAAATCCTATTATTATGAATCCAGTTATACTTGGGTGATCAAGGAGCAGCCCGCCTATCTTGAAGAGAGGTTATTGTGCCGGCGTCACGTACGCTAACGTCCCGCACAAAGCTCGGGAGGGCGAAAAATGTGCGAGTACTTTATCCCTTTACCCAAAGATCTCTTGGGAGCTTACCCTGGGGAGCTTCTTTATGGCCTCATTGGTCCGTTATACAATAATGTATCAACCAATATTCAAGTCTTGATTACATAACAATAGACATGACGAAAGATTTTTTCATACTCTTCCATAATGACACATTTATTATTTGCATAAAAACCTATGTTTCAGTAATAAACTAAAGTTTAACGAAGGTTAAAGCCATTTTTCTAAAATTATTTTAAATGGGTGGGAAAACCGCCCGCAGTGTCATGGCGTCGAATCTGACGTCACTCATAGGTAAACACACATCAAACGGCAAACAAAGCACGTGTGAAGTTTACCAATATTACCTAAGCGTGGCGTTACGTGTGTGATTGCTGTTTCCAGTCAAAATGCAGTATTTATAGGAGGTGATATACGCACATGTATTGTCCGGTTATAATCCTATCCCGATAATGACACCGATTTGATTATCGCTAGGTTACTGTTTGTTTGTTGTGATGTGTAGCACTTGCAGAAAATATATCAACCGAGCATCATATGTAGCGGCTTATAGGCCTCCAAAGTAGTTTCCAATAGTATTGTAATCTTTTATTTTATTGAAAATATTGGGAATCTATTTTTTTTATAAAACTAAATGGTTTTTTCCCTAATATCGTTAAATCTTTGATTATCTGATACTGTCGTCACGCTTATTCTACGTACTGCATTTGTTAGCACAAAAACAACCTAATTAGGGGTGTTTTCAGTATTTCTGGTGTCTTTTGTTGGTAATAAACGCATAGTGGGAGTTATAATTAGTTAGCCGAGTCAGTTTTAAAAACCCGAGTGAAATCACAATAAACCATCAACACAAAGCAGTTTCTTAGGGTTCTGTATAACAAATGGAAAAATCAGATCCCTATCGGATAAATATGTTGTATGGCTGACGGTCAAAAAGCCGTATATAAAGAGCCAAGGCTGTTACATCTGTACTGTCAAATCAAAAACATCTGTATGACTTCCTTTTTTGCATCAATAAAGTCTTTTCTATCTATATATATATATCTCTACTTTTATCTTTTTCTCAGAAATGGCTGAAAATGTCAAGTTGAAATGAATTAAGTATTCTGAAGGTGGCGACCTCTGTGGCGCAGCGGAAGCGCATCTGCCTACTATGCGAGAGGTCCCGGATTCGAGCCCCGGCTATGGACTAAAAAATACCCCAGGTCTTGGATGTTTACATATTTATGATGTCACTGTTTCTGGTTACCACGACACAGGGTATCATGGTGTGGGGCCAGAAGCAACGTATGTGCCTGTATGTAAATGTTTTAAATGTTAACTAAAAAAAAAGTTTTAAAACTAGTGCTTGGTTAAAAGTGTGTATCGATAACTTATACTCTCTTAACTAGGATCGATTTTCTCAAAAATGGCCAATGCTATCAAGTTCATATTATTATTTTATAGATACTTAGTTAAACTTAGTTCCACGGTAGCGTATTTCTAGTCTCAAATCTTATTATCTTATTCTATGGGAACAAGAGCAACTCGCAACTAAAATAAATCTTTTTCATTTTATAACAACACATAAACACGTTAGTTTTTCCTTAAATAGTGAAAGTTTACTCTTCATGCGTCCGAGTAAAGCCCTCGTTATATTTAAAAAAGCTTCTCAGGCTTACAAAAGCACGCATTATTTTTACAGTCATGCTCTGGTTGGCTTGTATTAGTTTTATTTAGAATGTTTGCTGTGAACCCCGACATAGGCCAGTCATTTTGGAGATTCAAAACTAGGATCTATGTTTAACTTAAGTCATAAAAACTATGTTTTTATGCATTTATCTCTTATAATATAAACGGGTGCAACGAGGGTGCAACTAAGTAAATACGCAACCTCATTCTGCGGTGGACTGGTAGAAAATGCTTATGGCATTAAGTTCGCCGCATTGTACGATTAGATTTTTATAACTTAGTGCAGTAAAAGTATTAATAATCGAAAATGGTAACACGAGATATTTCGTGACAACTTTTGACAGATAATAAACCACGAAAACATGGGACTTTTTTGGTTTCTTTCAGAATTTTTATATGGTGCATAGCGAAAAAAATGGTTTCTTACAATATATGTGAACACAAGATTTAAGGTAAAACGTGATAAGACGAAAAGTTGTAAAATATATGTATCAATAGTTTACTCATTATTACAATCGCAAAAAATGTTATTTTTGTAAGGGAGACAGCAAGGCATAGCCTATACTGTATTTTAATTTTATGAAGTCCACTGGTGTTTAATCAGTTAGGTAGAAACTCTTTCTTTAACTTCTTGCAGATAAGTTTTTCTCGCCTGTTGAGGCCATAAACTATAATCTATGAGGCCCTGTTTAAGAAATTAAATAAGTTTTTTTGGACAATTAACTGTTACCGAATTCGTCTACGACGTATAATTTTTCCTTATTTATAATAGGTACAATAATAAAATCTACTATGATACAATAACTAACAATTTATAACTTGCGCTTTTCACAAAAACGTTCGCGCCGCAAAAGACTTAAAAAGACTGGCTTATTTCTAGTGACGACATAACGGGATAAAGAGCGCATGCAAGCGTTTGCTTGCTCCGTCAAACGCCGGAGATTCCCTCTAATACGGATTTGCGGAATTATGGTCTACAAATCTACTACGGAATAGAAACGACGCAAGAATTGATAAGAAGGCGCGAACTTGAGTCAACTTTGTTTAAGTAGTCATGTAGCGTTTTTAAAGTTTGAGGTGTCATAAAATCAAAAATAGCTAATTTAATTTTTTTCAGTGAACCATTTATTGTAATTTTGTATAATTATACCCAGATAGCCCAGATAGGTATAATTTAGTTTAAGGAAAGGACTTGCCTGAGAATCGGCAAGTAGTTACACACTGGTGTACATTAGTTACAAGCCGTGGCATATACCCTTTTATCTTCATTTGTAATTCATATGCTGTTAAAGAAATGTCTCTTTAAATTTGTCATTAAAGCGAGCGAGGCGCATGCGCACACTTACTCTACTATCTACTACTACTAGCAAATGGGCACAAACCACTATAAATGAGATTCGACAAAAAATATGCACGATCACGTTATCATAACCCTTAAATGGTAACCACTAGTAAAACGAGATACTACGCAAAAAAAATTACCGAATTAAAATTTTCGTAAAGTCTTAATATTAGTCGCTGCCTGTACGTAATACAGAGAATTTTGTAAAGAGGTTCGAAATTTCACTGATTCCGGTGAGTCGCCCATTAACTCAGTTGGAAAGAGCGCTGGCACGGATAGCCAGAGGTCGCAGGTTCAAATCCCGGCATGGGTGGAATTTTTAGCCTCTAAATAGGTTTTTAAAATTGTCCTTAGCACGGGTTAGTGCATTAAAAATAATATAGTCTTAATATTAGCCAATTATTAAATGCACAAATTGATAAAATATCGCAATAACTTAAGCAAAACACACATCTCACCTGCGAAAATAAAACGGTGAGACACTCTTGCGGTTTGCACCCTCTTGCTTGAGTTACACAAAACGAGGTTTACTAGGTTTTTGATATACAGTTTTCGAGATACCACTATTTATATTTAGCAGCTGCGCACGATTGGCCCACGCGACTATACTCATCAAACGACGGCGTGCCGTTACGGTTGTCGTCCAATACCTATATAACCGCCCATCGGTAATACTCGTATTATGTTCATGAACATGAAGAAGCGCTCGTGGCCTAGTCGAACAGAATAAATGGAATCAATCACTTGAGTTAAGCAACAACAGACGCGGTCAGGTGCAGGATGAGTGACCGTCCTAGTCACGGGACGGTCACTCATGCCCGCTAGTGGCATATTTCCAATCGCTTTTGTGCTTTGCAAGGCACGTTAAGCCGTTGATGACGGCTGTCATGCAATGACAGGCGGCTCATGACAGTGAAGCCCGCCACTGTCTTACAATTCTCCACCAACCCGGACTTGACCCCCGTGGTGGAGTAAGACCTAACCTTCCTGCGATACAGGAAGAGACCCATGCCCCAGCTGTGGGGGGGGGGGGGGGGGGGGGGTATCGGTGTTCCCGATATCAGTGTTCATGAACTGGTCCAATACCATAGGGACCTATGTACTTCCATCATACCTTGTTTGCAATTCAAACTAACACTGAGCAGTTAATTTCCTTTCGAGATTTGCACTACTATTTGGACAGTCACACACACCTGAAACACACACCAGAAACTAATTGGGCGTACTATGACGACCGCGGAAAATGTAGGTACTATTAATGTATTGCCAATGATGTATTTGTAGCTTAAACCTATTGTTGGTCGAATGTAAGATCTTGATTTTTTTCTGAGTCTTTTGGCTGGCAATAAATAATGGTGGAACGTAAACACCTAGTTATCAAATTTTCAGAACCTGTTTCAGGTTCAGTTGATTCATTTGATTAAATAAATATATAATGAGTGAAAATACCACAGACAGGCGCAATAGGAGTAAGCAGCTAGATCTGGATTATTAAATAGATTGGTGCTATGCTTCCTGCGATGATTGTACCCACCTCAATTACGTGAGAACTCGGCACTGTGATTGGCAATATCGCAAGTCAATTGTGTTTCAAATAAGTAATTAAATTCATTGAGCAACCCTTCTCGGGTACCAAGACAAATAAAGCACTCCAGTTGTTTGGTATTGAATATCTTTAAGGTAGTCCTCGTTGAGTTGAGAAACGTAACCAAGATTGATTCAGCACCTTATCGGGTCAGGCTTCTTAAGCGACCGTGATAAACGGCGGTCGCAGGACCTTCCCAGCCTGCTAAGAAACGGGCTTGCATTATGATTCTTCAGTATTGGGGTTCAAAGTCTGTGGTTGCCAGTGTGTATGATGACTGGTATAGTTAGATCTCTAGTTCCAAAGTTGGGTAGCGCATTGGGAGGCCTAAGTGGCTGGTTTTAAAGACAAAATAAACAGGCGGTAATCAACAATATTGCAGAGACAATAGGTCGAACATACATATCGTATTCCCCTTGTGGATTCCTGCTTCCTTCTCAACAGAGTGTCCTCCAATTAAAATGTACTCATTGTTTGACTTCGCGTAGCGTCGCGCTTCGCGTAGAGTTTGTTATCAGAGTTTACAATTTTGAATATTTAAATAAACATCTTGGGATAAGTTGCCTTTTTATGGTTTTCTCTCTCATCACATGTCTCTAATACAGAATCTGAGGTAAACGTAACTAATTTGGAAGGTACCTATTGATAATAATTCGAGAACTTTGTGCTCGGATGACCCGGTCGGACGCAGCAAATAGTCGAATAATACGAGTAGACCCATCAGCCTTCCCTTCCTTTCTGTAGGTACATAGGGTCATATTTCACATTATGTAAAGTATTGAGCCATCGGTTAAAATTGTTGAAGCTTACGCTTCGTTAAAAATTATGGTACGTTATTTACTAGCGTAGTCAAGAAATCATTCATTTCTATTTCTATGTATTATTTCCTATGTGCAAACAAGCTTGGAGCCACAGTATTCCGAAGACGTCTGTAAAATAAATGCAATTCTTACTATGTCACATTAAATAATCTGTAAATCGCTTCATCAGCATTTCAAAATACGAGTAGCAGCAAATGTAAACATACAGAAAAAAGTAACGTACGTTGAAGAATGCCCATTTACAGCAGTGGACAAGTACTCCTACCTACGGGTTGATCGACTGATTGACACATCTTTCGAATGGTGTTCGAAACCTTTCGAAACGTGAACCATATCGCGTTTAAGGACAAATCAGCTTTATTCCTGTTGCGAGCTAATAACACCGAATTCATAATTACACTATTTTTATTTTTAATGCACTAACCCGTGCTAAGGAACAAATTTAAAAAAAATTTTTTTTTTAAATTTTTTTTTTTTTTTAATTATTTTTTTTTAAATTTTTTTTTTTTTAAACCGAATTCATATCCATTTATCGCGTTGGTTCACAGGTCGACACAGTGATGGACACAGGTCGAATCTTAATAGGAATCGGGGGGCACGGCAGCGACCCCGCCAAGTCGAGCGCGAAGCAAACACTGCCGTACCATCTTTACAGGAACCATTTCGCCGCATTTTCAGGCCCCTATTTGAGAGCCTCTGGATAAGACCAGAACGCTGGTCACATATTTAAAATCCAAAATTTCAAGTCGGTAGGACATGTAGTTCAGAGTGCTAAGTGCGAGTTTTTTAACTACTCGATCGCGTTAGCGTAAACTCATATTTCTATGGCATCGAGGAAGCGCCACCTAGCGACAAGTATGGAAATTAAAATTGCTGAGTGCGAGTTGTAATGGTTTACGTTGAGAAGTGAACACGTTTACTAGCCAAAACACGAATAAACGCGAGTGCGAGCTGTACTGTGACAGCGTTTTGCCAGTTCGAACAGTTAACTTACTCATACTCACTACTCGATGCTCGATTAACGCGGTAGTAAAGTTATTCGATTGGATCTGTCAAACTCGCACTAAGCACTCCGAAGTTAAACGAAGGCAAAGTTTCGCATTTTCGACACTCACTCACTGATGATCATCAAAATAGAACTAGTACTACTCATAAACTCAGAGAGCTGATATTTGGTACGGAGTATGGGCTTAATCACCACGCGTGCCCACCGCGTTTAGGTAATTTGAAGCCCTGAGATATGACACCTGGGACACTCAGATTTTCTCACGATGTTTTCTTCAAGGCAGCGAGTGGTATTGCCAGTACAAATACATATGTAATTATTTGTGATTATCGATCTTGTAATTCAAAACTGTACTCGTAAGTAGTAAGAAGTTTCGTAACGTCAAAAAATGTTTTCTATTCAAAATAAATGTTCAAGTACCTATCGTATTGCCTAAGTGAAAGAACAAAACAATAATTGGCCGATGCCGACCATAAGACTCTCAAATCATTGTTCTTTTTCTATTTTCGCTCTGCTAATGTGGTTTCAGTATTTCACTTTGCGTTCGGGTAAAAAAATTGTTTGACCTGTAATTTTGTTAAGCTGTAATTTGTAACTCGCGTTTAGAATGTATTCTTAAAACCGGCGAACAAATTCGAAGTCAGTCAACAGTTTGACAGTGAGAAACTAGAAAGTTTAATTTAAACTTGCACAAACTTTAAAGGCTTGCTGCAGGTTTGAAACAAATTTCTTAGTTTGAATAATGAACAGTGCGCTACATACCCAGTTAACAAAGTTCAACAAATTCTACCTATCTTTATATATATAACTCCTCTTACTCCTCCTAAATGGGAGGACAGATTTGAATATTTCTTTGGTATGCGTTTGGGTGGCGACCTGGATTCACAAATCAAACCGGCAGATGGCGCTGCAGTCGGTATAAGGGACATCGTCTGTCGGATCTGCGCTCGGGTCGTAATTGATATTGTATGTACATCTATTTCAATGTATTTATCCAGTCCATCCAAAGGTTGTCTGGAAGAGATCTCTTTTAGTGATAAGGCCACCGACTGTACTCTTAGGTTAGGAAATATCTGTGTAATTTCCTTTTTTATGTACAATTCAGTGGTCTTACCTTATTCTCTATCCATCTAATTATACTCGTACAACAAAGTTGCTTAGTTTATTGTTTTTCGTGCTTAGAGCATTGATATATTTGTGGTTTCATGGCATGAGGTAAACCCGGTCTCTCTGGTCCTTCAAGATACCGGCGTGAGTTTACATAGGTTAACTTTTAGTGGTCTGATAAACAAAATTCCCATAGAAACCAACTTCCAGGCCGTAGCGGGAGTTGGACACAATTTTGTAAATGACCTGGAACTTACATCGAAAAGTCTATTAAAACATTGGTTCCCAAGACCCATTTGGATGTCAGAAAAAATACAAAGTGTTCCTCACCATCTTTTACCTGCCAACAATTTAACAAATTGTTATAATTTTTATTCACACCGAATTTTATTTTTGTCCTAGGGAGCGGGAACGCGACGTGAGCTCATAGCGCGCTCAAGAATTACTCCGAAATGGAAAAAGTTTCCAACAAATATTGGCACAGCGGATGTTTGTGTTGTTTACACGAGTCTTCTCCTAGCGGGAATAGAGATCTAAATAAGTATCATCATTATTTTATGATCATGTTAAGTTGCTGGGTATTCGCCATCATGCCATCTTTCCCGACCTCTTCCATCTACGATCTGCTGACGTTAACGCAGCCTAAGAACCCACTATGTAGAGCGTTTAGAATCTACTAATGTTTTCAACCTTACTATCCTAACTAGCGTCGCTAAGCCAAGTCAGAAGAATTAAGGCGGCTTGAAAACTTCTGACAGTAAGACCAGCCACTAGACTTGCAAGCCTCCGCCAATCCGGACTTGGCCCCCGTGGTGGAGTGTGGACTATACCTTCCTCAGGGAAGAGACCCGTGCCTCTCGGTGGGGGCATAACGGGTTGATGATGATGATCCTAACTTACGGTGCTCAAACCTGATCTTTGATCAAACATCGTCTTCGTTCCGCTTTTTGCCGTTAGATGTCGCTGATAACCATTACGTGCCCGGCGCCGCTAAAATCATAACTTAAACAAACCATAGACAATCTAAACGTTTTTTAAAGAGCTATGGAGCGCAGCATCCCAGTGGTAAGAAGGAGTGACCGAATCCGGAACAACACGCTGCTCTTCAAAACCAAATCACAGATGTTTGAGTTGAGACCGCAATGTTAAAATGGGATCGGGCGAGACACGTAATTTGCGTGGACCCAGTCGGATTGGCCAAAAGTGGCCACTGGATCTCACGCGTCGGATACTGCAAAAATGGCCAACTAAGACGGAGATGGCGGAACGTCGTTTAAGCCGAAGTGGCTGTGGATGGCCGGTGACAGGGTGGAGTGGAGAGTGATAGAGCTGGCTTCTGCCTGGCAGTGAGTCACTAAATCGTCGAGCAAAAAAAGACTCGCTGGTCTAATAAAAGGCAAGTGGGTAGAAAACAAGTTAAGTCCTGATTGCTATCATCCTCTTATTGAGGGAGACAAGTATTTAGATTACGTTTTCTGGCCGTGGCACGTTAATAACATTACAATTAAATTGCAGTGGTTCATTTTAATATTTGTTGCGAAAAAGAGGTGTTAGCTGAAGAAAAAAAAAAAATTATCTTAATTGCGATTCATTCGAATCGCAATTAAAATAATTTTTTTTTTCTTCAGCTAACACCTCTTTTTCGCAACAAATATTAAAATGAACCACTAAATCTTGAAATATTAATTCATAAAAACCTATTTACAGGCTAAAAATTCCACCCATGCCGGGATTCGAACCCGCGACCTCTGGCTATCCGTGCCAGCACTCTTTCCAACTGAGCTAATGGGCGACTCACCAGCATAAGTGAAATTTTGAACCTCTTTACAATATTCTCTGTATTACGTACAGGCAGCGACATCTGGCTGAAGTAATTTGCATCACATGATATTAATCTACATGACATAGACAGCTAAAATTTTAACTCTCTTAGCTCAGCTTTACTATGAGTTAACTTTACTCAATTACGGGATTAAGATGCAAGGTTGCACATTTGATAGTGTTGAAAGGACTCGAATGTTTTAAGCCCTTTCAGAGAGACTCCTCTCAATTTTCGTGACTCAAAAGACTAACGTGTGCCTTTAAGCTCTAAATTGCCTTTAAGTGCCTTTGAGCCTTTAGTATTTTAAGAAGCCATTCAAGTATTTAGTCCTTTAAGTCTTTTGAATCGTTTTTATTACAAACTCAGTGGAAAGAAAAATGCCTAAGGTTGTTAGAATCGAATCGATTCGTCTCAGGCGCACAGAGCCGAATGGCGTACATTGCTGTCTATGATGAGCAGATAGTGGATATACGGATAAGTTAAGATAATATTTCTTTGTTTATACGGAGTGATATATTCTTGACGAATGGATGGCTCGCCACTGGTTTCTCCCAGAGTTTGCCACATAGTTTTAACCTCAGCCATGCTCATTCAACCCCTATCGGTGATTCGTCCGAGATCGTCGGTCCAGCGGGTAGGCGTCACATGATACGTCACATTATACGTAATAGATAATCTTTGTATGATGTGTAATATAGTATAAACAATATTTTTGTAGTTCTAGTTAGTTAGCTCTTAGTTAGCATAAGGAGTAATAAGAAAAGCATCAGAAACGAAAAAAAAAGGTTAAGGTAATCCTCAAAATTTGAGCTTCAATCCTATGGTGCCATTTCTAGGTGTACGCCACAGTTAGAAGTCTTTTCTTAAAATAACTTATTTTAATCTCGGGACTTAAACATGGAGGCTATCTTTAATAATAAAGGCTTAATAGGCCCAAGGTTTAATTACTATAATTAAGACAGGCTATGGACAGATCGAAATTTGAAATTTGACTCGACATTACAATTTTGTAAATGAAGACGAATGTGTATTGTATTCGGATAGCTACTACAATAAGCAGGGACAGCGTTCGCACAAAAAGGGAGCCATTTGCATAGTGTATCCCGGATAATAGTCATTGCGATGGGCTTACCTCTTATCGCGTTGGGGCCCAGCCAAATTGCAGGCGCAACGTGACTACGCAAGTCTAGCGAAGCAATTTTGAACAAAAGAATATTTCATTATCTTTTGCAATTCTCGCGCCAACGTATTTTTTTGGGCAGTATCTACCTATACACAAGCCAATATATTGGTTTTGTACTAAAATAACGAGGGAAAAGACAATGTTTTCTAATCATCTATTATTATCTGTACGTTACCTCATTATTTTTTTAACAATATTATTTGCTAAGTTAGCCTAATGGGCATATTCATGAAAAGAAAATCTGTTTGTTTCTACAAATAATCGGCAAATTTGAGAGCCTGGGCTGAATATTTCGATTTTGGTTGCATTGATTAATTTTTAAAGAGTAAAAGAATAACCAGTCTTCGAAATCGGAAGTGCGTCACAAACTGAGAGAAAAATGGAAAAAATATAAAACTAATTTTAAATTTAAAGATTTAAAGCGAGAGACATGGACGAATCATGAGCAAAATAAGGATTTTAACGGCTGAATCACGACTGATGATGATTGAATCACGACCGCAGCGAGTTATTCAATTGTGACTGATTCAGGGCTCTCGATATAAATCCGTTTTTTTTAAGAGTTGCATACAATCCCATACCACATGCCATGACTACGAGAAAAAAAGATTGAAGCTAAAAGATACATGTAATGAAAAAAAAGGGAACTTAAATTTATGTAAAGGCGTATTGAAATTAAACTGTACTAAAATTATACCAATAAATGCAAATATTAAAAATAAAAGAATTTGTTTTTCATTGAACTTTTAACTTTATCTGGAAAGGGTAAAAAATCATTAGTACGATTTGTATGCCGCGATCCCATACAACGCGACTAGAATGACTTTTCGACAGGTCATATCATCAAAGGCATTAGTCATAGAGGGGATAATTAACCACGGTTGTAACACACCTGGGCTCTTCGATTATATTAAAACTTTTTTTGGTGTAATTTCTCCATTTTAGCGCTTAACGCTATAATTTAGTTTGCGGTGAGAAAGCGGGCTTAAGCGCTCCGCGCCGAGTGATGTTGTGCCAACGCAACACCATGTTCTTGGAGCTATATGCCACAAACACGGAACGAATGTCACGTAGCATGGAATTAGCGTACAGGAGGGCGCTCTAAGCGTAGGGTTATTTCAATTATTGTGCGTTTTGTCTGCGATCTATACCGAAAATTCCATATTCCCTGTTCAGACCGGCGTGGTTTTCGGTTGTGATTGAGTTATCCATGAATGTGGACCCGAGACCCGCATTGCCTAGTTACTTGCCTGTTTTACCCATTTTTAGGGTACCTTAGTAGCCTTAACCCTGTAGCGGTGCAAACCTTGTTACACCGTTTTTATTTCTTTTTCTATCTATCATTTTCTTATATTTAAATTATGTCACACATTTCTAAATTTCTGAGTATATTACCTGCTTATCCGTTTTTATCCAGTTTTTCTGCTTTATTATAAAATAATAACTATCAAATAAAACAACACCTGAAGTCGTTCCAGTTCTTATTATTTATAAAAGATATACAACATTTCAGGCCAGTAGCAGCCCAGGTAGCGTTCGGGGTTCTATATAAGATGTCTAGTCGTTCACATGTACTCCACAAGTTGTGTAAGATCTATACCAAAAATTCCATATTCCCTGTTCAGACTGGCGTGGTTCTCGGTTGTGATTGAATGTGGATCCATGAATGTGGACCCGAGACCCCATTGCCTAGTTATTTGCCTGTTTTAACATTTTAGGTTACCTTAGTACCCTTGACCCATAGTAAAGGATGACGTTAAACGGATGTTTGGTGAAACGTCAAAAAAATTAGGCCAGTAGCAATAGTAATGGAGTAAAAAGAAAGCTATGAATATACCATGTTTCATCTGAAAGTTTTTACTAGAACGAAAAAGTGTGTAAAAAATAAAATGAAAATGATTTCGATGAAATAAAATTGAATTCTATTCATATCAATAAAAAATCCCTCATTTCTAATCCACATATAAAGGACGGCCAACACTACGGAATCCTGGTGCGTGGCCCGACCGGTTTTACTACTTAGAGTACTTGTTGAGGACATAAAAGGGTGTTAAAGTCTTCTTAGTACTTCTGTGTTGACACAGATCCTTCAAAAATCGGTCCAAAATGTTTTTGACTATCATAATGTTATTAAGAGACAAACTGAGTCTGACTAACGTTCGTGTTATTTACATAATATATTTTGTAAAGGCAATCACACCCACCATGTAACGCACGACACGTCAGATTTTCTGTCCGCCTGCCCGCCAGAGGCAGATTTTAACAGACAGATTTTAAAACCACTGCGTCGCTACAGTCGACAGTAGACCAATCTTTACGTTTATGTTGCAAAGTATAGTTGTAATACAAGCATACAAATGCTGGTGAGCTATCGAGTATATGATATATACGTTGTAAATAAAGCTCAATCCGAATTCGTCCCTCGCTTTTGTGTACTTTAGTTTGATATTCGTTTCATGGTCCCCTAATGATTTTCTCTAAAAGCGCACAGTGCCATATCGTTACCTGGACGTATTCAGCTGCGGATTATCCCTGGAGGGTCGGCCCGATAGCACAGAATTTACAGTGATTCACTTTGTTACAGCGGTCATTTATTAATTTAGCGGATATCTGTTTAAAGGAAGGGCTCTTACCATTGGGCTCACACTTGAGTGCGTTAGCAAGTTGCCTTTTGTTTCGGACAGAATCTTCAAATGGACACTCCATTAACCTTAAGGTTCTATCTTTAATGTTACACAATAAATAGTATTACTCAGCCATCTCATCCTATGTAGTGAAATAATTTATCATTTTTAAAAACCTATTTAGAGGCTAAAAATTTCACCCATGCCGGGATTCGAACCCGCAACCTCTGGCTATCCGTACCAGCGCTCTACCAATTGAGCCAATGGGCGACTCACGGCATCAGTGAAATTTCGAACCTCTTTACAATATTCTCTGAATTACGTACAGATTTATCATGTACTCGTAATTTTGAAGTTTCGAACAAACTCGTTGTTGGTTTCAAATTGTAACTATAATTATCTGGCCACTATACATTATAATAATATTATGACGGCAACTCCCAGTTTCTAATAAACGAAGAATTTATTTATACATAGTTAATATCACCGACTACCCGTCTCTTATTTCCTTTAGCAAGTTTCATTTTCTGGACTAAGGCCGCCAATTGTACTTTGTATGTTTTATAACATGTGCTCTGGTGTACAATAAAGAATATTTTTATCTTATCTTAATATCTGCAAGTTAGCCCAAGTGCATACAATATAATACATTGTTAGCGTACGAGAAAAAGGGGGTAATCGTGCCTACTTTGTGTTTGTTGTCTTAATTTGCAAGATTTTAATGGACTTTATTTTGACACAAGAATTCCATGATAGTCAGCCAGGGGATACAAAGGAACCTTGTGTTGTATTGGTCAGCGAGCTAAATTCACGTAGGATTTGCAGCCGATTGGATCGCTACTGCGATCACGTCATTTGTCAGTAATTGGATAATATTGCACTGTCCTAGATAGCTTTTTCCACTTTGCGCCGTTTCATTGTGCAGACTCAGACCAGTACATTGTTGCTTCAGAGATGAAATCGCCTTTGCTCTTAACTTCCTGGGACCAAATTTTGGGAAGTATGTTATTTCAGTTACAAATAAAGGAAAAGTTTATGAGAAATCTTAAGAAAACCCTTCATAAAGAGATATACATGTAAACGTAGTTTGGTGTTATTTTTAAACGACATGCCAGATGTAATTAAGCATAATAAATAATGCTTATAGTTTTGATTCCCACTTTTACAAAACGCTAAACCTTTAATTTGTGACCTATAAACTTCTTTGACGTCTACATTTGTAAAGTTTCATTGCTATCCGGCCTGTCGTTTGAAAATAAGACTAAACAAGTTCTTCGTGAGAGGCTTTCTTAAGTGTCCTGAAGCACTAAGATACAATAGCTAAGTCTAGGCACTGGACACACGTGAAATGAAATGAAAAGGTTTTATTCAAAGTAGCGCAGAAACTGCGGCTTAATGAAAGTTACAATTCAAAGTGGGTGTCCAATTCTAAATCTAGATCATTTCGGAGAAAAATGGAACAAAAAACTCCAAAATTAGTCTTTTCAAAGTCCTTAATTTTAACATAGTTTACATAATTATTATAAAACACAGAACTCATGCATTGTACTGGCTTTAATTCCAGACCTTATTGTCATCTAAATAATCCTTTATGTTATAGAAGCCCTTTTGGCACAAATTCCTCTACTAAGACCATTGCCTCTATAACTCTCTCTCGGGACGCGACTTTTTATGCTATGTTTGTCTATACCAATACATGCATGCATGTTACTCCAAATATTTTTCCCGTACCAATAAAAATAACAATAGAAGACAAAATAACGTACTTAATGATACAGTTTCCTTATTATGAAATTGTTAACAGCTAGTAGCCTACTATCTACTGGATGTGACACAAAAATTCGTTGTTAATTACAGCGGGAAAATGCGTCGGCGATTAATACTCCCCAATTTGTTAACAAGCTCTGGACACAGTGACAAGTGAGAGGCGGAGAAACATAATGCTGGTTTTAAACAACTGCCTGAATATGAAATGAGCGTAATATTTTCAGCGTTCACGTAAGTATTTTTATCCGTTTACATAACTCTACCATAACATCTAAACCTATTAAGAAAAAAAGGCTTTATAACTTATCTATTTACATGGTCCTCAGGGAAGTATGTGTAGTGTTACTTTGAATGGATACGCTATACTCTGATTAGAGAACGTTGTGGACTGAAAGAGGATGTAGTGACTAGAATTGAGAAAGGAATGTTGCGTTGGTTTGGACATGTGGTGAGGATGAAGGAAGAAAGATTGACGAAACAAATATATATTGCAAATGTGAGCGGAAGGGCTGGTAAGGTACCTACGGACATACATCGACTTAATAATGGAGGTATTAGCAAAGGGGAAGATAAAAAGTACCCGGAACCGGCGCGCGTGCATGCAACGACTTATGAACGTTGATGAAGCGAAGATGGCAGTCCCTGGTCTCTGCCTACATTTCTGGGGTACAGGCGTGACGTTATGTATGTATCTATTTACATGGTGGTAAATGGGAAACTAAATGTTAACGCAATCACGTCGAATAACTTATTTAGTGGCCAGGCTATTAACAGGTTCGACAGAGTACCATCAGTATTCGAAGTAAACGTATGGTATTACGTAATCTTTATTATATTTATCACAGTAACAAATACTCGATGCGCTGTTTGACTGGCACTTGACTGTTTTTTTTATCGGCACACAAAAAGACACGCAAAAAAGTGACACACATTTTTGCCCCAATTCGCTTAAAAAGTGAAAAATAATTGCTTTGTGTAGAAAGTTATTAAAGAAATTATATAACTTCTAAAGACTTTTCAATAGACAGAGATTTTAGCGCCAAATAACGCTGATATTTTAAGACCGGAAATAGGAAATTAGTTTTTAGAATGCAAAAGTTATACAAATAACAGTTTTATAACTACTACCTCGTAAATGCTTGTAACATCTACAGGAAAAAGGTAAAGTAGTAAAACTGGTCTTAAATAAATGGAGTATCTATTGTTTATTAAAGGTGCGGTGCGGTACAACAATGGGCAATACCATATTGAGAAGAATACCTGTATGTTAAAAATACTAGTATACATAATAAAGAAATATTTTTCCGAGTGCTTCCGTGCTTCGCAAGGCACGTTAAGCCGTTGGTGCCGGCTGTCATGTAATGGCAGTCGTTAAGCCATGTCAGAGGCTTTATGGGCGGCTTGATAACTTCTGACAGTAACGCCCGCCACTGGCCAACAATCCTCCACCATCCCGGTCTTGGCGCCCGTGGTGGAGTATGGCTTAACCTCAGATCATAGAAAGAAGGGCTTAACCTTCCTGCGATGCAGGAAGAGACCTGTGCTTATTCTGTCTTAATTAATACTATTCAGTTTTAATTAAGTGACAGAATAAGCTACAAAATATACAAATAAAATCATACACAAATAAGATACGCCACTAAACCCGACCTTCAGCTCTCCTCTCCATACGTCCTCGTTCGCTCCTCATCACACTATTTTTACGCCTTTGCTTGACCGTGCGTACAGTCTTTAATATTCAATTCAGCTATTGTATCCTTATACAACGCATGAGATTGACTATTAAGCGGTGCAATAATACCTTCTGGACCTTTTACTGGTGAAATGTAGCGATCTAAACTGAATTTTCTATGTTAATTAGCACCGGGACTCAACGTTATTAAGTTTACCTAATAAATACTTTACCTGGTATAACTATATGAACATCCCAAGTTATGAAAGGCCTAGCATAGCCGGCTGTATTAAATTCATAGTTTATTTAAGGCCTCAATTTATTTGTGCTTGTTTATCTTCGTTCGTTCAGTTATAAAGTAAAGTTCGACACTTTGGCAATTGACAAAGGCACCTTAATGAATGGTGAAATTACAAAAAAATAAAGGATATTCCTACAACTTTTATACTTTGGAAGAGTGAAATTTTGTACAATTATAGGACACCAAAAGATGTCTAATAGAATAAATAGGTAGTTTTATCTAGCTTAGAGAAGGCCTGTGCCCTTCAGTGCGACCTTATAAATGTTATTAGACGTCCCACTGAAGGGCACAGGCTTTCTCTCAGAGAGAGGTAGAGACTGTAGGCTTAAATATGAACGTAGGATATTTGAACACCTCAGACACTCACTCCTCAAGATGTTTTCCTTCACGTTTAGGAAGTGGTAATGCTATTATAACTTCACAAATGTACATAATTTAGAAAACGAAGTTATTGGTACATACGCGCACTGGGAATCGAACCTGGGTATCTCGCGTGCGAGTCCATTAGGGTTTCAATGTTTTAATATACTCTTATTAACGTTTTCTAGATGAAGATTCATTGGACTGGTTAATATTAATTCTGTTTATTCGGTTAGAGAAAATAATAATTAATAAAAAGCAATTAGGTTCGCTTGTATGGGATTTGCTTCACGAGGCAGGCTTAAAGGTGTAACTTATTACTTATCCATTCCCCTTCTCATAAAAGCAATGTTATGTTTACTGTTGTTTTTCGACTATCGCTCATTAAGCGATAAAAGTTGTTACGTAATTACCACGCCCATCCCAAAACTCGTGTAATCTCGGCATCATTACTTTTTCCAGAGGAAAAAGGATTTTTTGCCTGGGAAAAAAGAATTTGCGCTGTAGGAGATATGTTGAAGTTGAACAGAGTATCACTTCTTATTGCATTTCTTTGCAGTATTGCGTCTAGGATCTTGTACATCGTGCCCGAGGAACTTTATTGATTTTTTTAAGCTTCCAGAAATTACTTTGAAGTTTCAACGTGCAATATATTCCAAATATTGGGATATCAACCAGACGCCGATATTGGTTGTCGGGACGCGCGTTGCACTGGTTTACTCTACATGCTATAATAACGCATAAAATAACTTCAAAAATATAAGCATATAATATTGTAGCACGCGATGCACAATTATGTTATTTCACACATCGTAGCACATTTTTGTCATTTTAACAGCATAACATTGTATGGATATAGTATGGTTATCTAAATAGGTTTTTAAAAATGGATAGTAGTTTTTTTTTGTGTCCGGTAGAGGTAGTTTTCGGGTCAAGGGTCAATATTTTATCGGACTGTGTATGAAATTGCTATTTACGAGTACAACGACTCGTCGGTATTTTCCAAAGCGTAAAGCGTCCTTAGCGATCCAGGAAATTTGACACTTAAAAGTTAGGCCGAATAAGTTTTTCACTTTCAAGCCATGTCGTATGGTAATACGAAAACAAATTATAACAGGTTACTTAATACCTCGGCCTCGTTTATTTGTTAAATCGTAATATTTTTTTCCATTCCTTTTTTTTCAAATAGCTTACTAACGTAGTAAGTAAATGTTTACTTGTGTATGGGTTCGTATAGGGATTATATAATATCTGCTTTTTTATGATCCCCTCTGTGGTGGCAGATAAATGTTATTTTTTCTGATTTCAGGGTATACCACCAGACAGGAAAAATAGAGGTAAACTTCCAACACAATGAAACATAACAAAAATATGGTCTGAGTGTGCCTGTGATTCCATGTTTGTGATGTCTTTGCTAAGTTACCATAGTATAGGATTTGGGACTAGGACCAAATCCTACGCTATATATGATTGTACTGTGTAGATGTTGTTATTATGAAAATTATGATAGCTTCAACAAATTTTAAGAAGAGGCATCCGATATATCTTATGCAATAAATACTAAAAACTAAGAGTAAAAACAATAAATATTTTTTTCCTCTGCTAATAATACGATAATGTGTAAAGGGGAGGAGTGTACAAAATAGAAAGAAAATGCAATTGCTATTAGGATAATTCTGCACGGTACCTGACCTTGCTTTGTGGAATCTGAGCTGTTGAACTGTTCGACTGCCCATCTTCGATTTGATAAGTACTACCAGTCTAGTCCATAAACTCTACCAGCCTCCGAGGAACCTTTGGAGGGCCATAAATCATGAGACGTAAACCTCTTGGTTATTTATTATTGTTCGAGATAAGCCAAGATTGCTTCAGTCCAGAGTTCCTTGCGATTTATCTTGGCAAGGCGGAGTTGGGGCTGTCATGAAAAAAACGAAAAAATACGACTAATTTAGCTAGTTTAACTTCAGGAAGGAGTACAGTTGAGGAAAGTATATTTGTTTTTTCCTAATGTTCAACAAATAATACTCGAATCTTCTTAACTAACAATGCCCTCCATGCCCAGAGACAGCAATTCCTCTCCATAGACTCGAAAATAACTACTCCAAGATAAATTACTGCAATCATGTAATGATATCGCAGTCCGCGTTGAAAACAATTTGGATATCTAGTATTTAAAAATGTGTCGTTTTAGCATCGTTGAAAACTTTGTAAGAAACGGTCTATTTATAAAAACACTACTTCAGGGAATAGTCTTCGTTTAATCTGTCTGGGGTTATGTTTTTCTCATTACGACAGAATATTTGAAGTGATCTCAAATGAGGAGTGCTTTAAAGAATCGTGTTTTCATAAATACACTACACTTACGCTCTAAGTGTTCAGATCAGTATACTTAGCAAACATGCTGAAAATAATAATGCCTGGGGCATTTTATAAGGGAGCTTAACTTCAGCTTATCCAAAATACAACATCCTCTCTTGAGGTCATACTTGAAATAGACTAACTGAACCTAAGGCTCCTAAATACTTGACACTTGCTAGGAACAACTGTCTAGTGCCATAGTAAAAAGAAAACTATTTTGTTCCCGTTGAAGTTTACTGACTGATTACCATAGCAAACAGATTGGCTTCTTAGTACAAAGAGCTCATATGTTATACAATATTGGTACTCCTATACAGACGGCTAATGTTGTAACTTTTTATATTTATTCGATGTCACTTTTTTGGCACCGATTTTAGGGGCTTAATGTTTACCGTTTGGAATATAGTGACTGGAAGTATTAATTTATTGTATTTTATTTTATTTAATATACATCGACCGAATAGGGAATGTACTAGCGAAGGGGGGGATAAAAAGTACCCGGAACCGGCGTGCGTGCATGCAACGACTTATGAACGTTGATGAAGCGAAGGTGATCTGTCAGGATCGTGGCAAGTGGCAGTCCCTGGTCTCTGCCTACCCCTCTAGGATATAGGCGTGAGGTTATGTATGTATCAATAAAAGTGTTGTATTATTATCTGATAACACTGTATAAATTGTTACTGATATATATTTCTATGTACTAAGCATTGTGAAGTTAAGAAACAAAAATCAAAAAGAAATGATAATACAGCAAGAACACAAAAAAGATTAACAAAATTTGTATTTTTACCAGACATGTGTCGGTCTCATATGTTAATAATGGTGTCTATCTCGGCCGAAATCATCTCGGCAATGCCGTCATGTTCCCCAGTTGTAGACAACAATCGGTCGACTCCATCTCGGTCGCGGTAGCCATGTTAGTGTCGAGACATTTCGGGGTCGACAGAGAAATTGCAATGTTTCATAGCGAAGGGCCTTTTTCAAGCGTAACAGGTAAGCGAAATGGCGAGATGCCCTATATCTAATTGGTCATCTTTACACTACAAACAAAATATATGTTTCGAATTTCATATTATTATACTCCTTATGGTTTTGGAAACATTTTTATTTTAAAACAATTCCGATGACTGGAATAGTTGAATGAATTCAATGTATGCGCAAATTTTCAAAATGTGTCAAAATATAACAGAGTGGATCGGTAAAGCTTGGGGTATATGACAAAATGAAATCATAAAGTGTTCTGTCCAACAAAATGAGATAGGAGTTATTGCCCGATCACAGTAGAAAATTTAATAGAATCGTGAAAATGTTAAGGGAATAAATTTAGATCGGAAATAGACCTTGATTAATGCACAGCTAGTTACAAATAATTTGATGATAGATGGGGAATCTGCAGTGTTCGCTATCCACTACATTGAGTAATGAAACTTTAATTGATTGATTGATAAACCGACCTGTACCGCGTCCACGAAATGGTCGCCTGTATTAAATGAGGTAATCAGAAGCTATTTGATAATTTCTCAGGAAGACGATCTTACATATATAACCTATATATGCATATATACGTCCCACTGCAGGGCACAGGCCTTCTCTCAGAGAGTACGGGCTTAATTACCATGCATGTCCACAGCGAATTGAAAATTCAAACGCTGATGTATGTGAAGGCCTTCATAGGCCTTATTTCGACTGAATTTAGGTCTTGTTCTCACTGAACAGAGATAATAAATTCGATTATTGTCGTTAGGGTTTGTGGTCTCTCAGGGCATCGATTCTGTATGATTACAGATACACGGTAGGGTCGGTGTTTTATAATACTATTGATGCCTAGACGGTTTGATACGTGTGGGCGCATATACTTGAAGCGGCAATGAATAATTTCATTGCCGCGCTTCCATGTAGTTCCCGTACTCATACTCGTAATATGATTTGGCGCTGAAACTTAGACTCTGCTGGAGTTACAGATGAATAATATGCGGTGAAATACTCAGTTAAATTGTTATTTACTGTGTCGTGTGTAACGAAGATTGGTCATGGTGACCAGCTCAAGATAAATGCTGTAAATAGATGGTACTTAGATTTTAAGATAAAATTCAAAGCTTTGTTATGTGGATTTTATTTCCTAAGTGTCGGCAGCTGATGGATCTAGGAAATTATAAAAACGTATATATAAAATAAAAGCGTATTAAAAAAACTCCGAAACTCACGATAGCACCGTTACAAAGTAAAAAATAAGTTTCAAATTATTAATGACCCCTAAAACCGCTATGTTAACTACGTATCTAGGTAGTTCAATCAGAGAGCTATAAATCAGAAAATTGTAGACTTTTAGTCCGGATTTACTTACGGGTGTTGTTATATCGGAAAAGTCCGACCAGGTTTCGCTCCGATTCGCAGAGCTTAATCATGGCGATATAACAACACCCGTAAGTAAATCCGAACTAAAAGTCTACAATGTGTTGTTCTTACGAAAGTTTTAGTTCAAAAATCAGAAAATTTCTTTAAATCAGCTAACGTGAATGAACTCCGAGTCTAGCATTGAGCTTTGCAGCTTTTTTTGTATACTCTTAGTTGGATTTGATTTATTCTGTTCTTACTTTATTATTATTTTTATACTTTATTGCACACAAACATTTCACAGGGCATTACATAAGAAATAACATGTACAAAGGCCAGCTTATCTCTGTAAGAGATTTCTTCCAGCAAACCTTAGAAAATAGGAAAAGCAGTAAAAAACGGGTCTATGTGTGCACAAAGTAAACTACATAAACTATGAAAGTCCTAAATTACAACCTATAAGATAAGAAAAGAAAATTCTTTATTGTATACCGGAAAATTGATACAGAACAGCAGATACCTACAGAAGATAAGATACAATTATTTTCACAAAACAAAGAATAAAATAAACTACTTTGCTAATAGATAAGACGTATCATAATAGGAAGTTTCTTATTTTAGAAATTGATAATTTTTACTTCCTAAGATACCTGGGGCTCATCAACATTTTTAGTTTACTTTTAGCCCATTCCTTTGCTAACAAATAAATACTTTAAAACCGGCCAATAGCGCCCATTGAAGACTGCCCCTCCGATTGCTCGCTACAATTGCACCTGCAACTATTATTTATTTCCTCTCTTTGGAAACGAAGCTGCGTTTTCTTTTCCCTCAATGACGGTCCTGCCTGCGCTTTTATGCAATTTAAGAAGAAGTGGTAAAGAAAAAGAAAAATGTTTCACAAACGGGGCGCACTGGTACAGTATGGGTGACCGTCCCGTGATAACCGCTAGTGGCATTTTTCCGAGCGCTTCCGTGCTTCGCAAGGCATGTTAAGCCGTTGGTGCCGGCTGTCATATAATGGCAGTCGTTAAGCCATGTCAGAGGCCTTATGAGTGGCTTAATAACTTCTGACAGTAAGGCCCGCCACTGTCTTACAATCCTCCACCAACCCGGACTGGCCCCCCGGGGTGGCCTAACCTTCCTGCGATGCAGGAAGAAACTCATGCCCTAGCAGTGAAGACATACAAGGGTTGATAACGAAGTCGAACTTTCATACAAGTGAAACATGTTGAGAGTCTGCCCCTAGGAATAACCATACAAAGGCAACTTGGTTTTTATTTACATACGTCAAATAGGATCGCAATGAAACTTTGGCAGTACGAAAGGACACAAATTGAGGTTTTATGATCGTGTTAAGGTTTATCAATAAACTTTATTAAACCACTTCGGGGTGCTAACCAGTGCCACCAATGGAAAAAATACCATAACTTGTTTAATAATACGTTTTTATCTAAAAATGAACGTGACAACACAACTATGTTTTGGATTTAAAGTCTAGAACCTAGGATCGATAGACTAGAACTTCAATAGATTTCCGCTAAAAACGGCAGTTTTTTTGCGGAAAGTGATTAAAGTCCTTTGTAAAAATTAAACAACGTAGTCGATTAATTATAAAACTATTTTGTAAATCTGGCTAAAATATATTATTTAAATTAGAATGTTGAGCCATTTTCAGCACAAATTTACACAGAACTGGAATACTGCTGTCAAAATTTATCTGTTCTAAGCAAAATTTGACAGACGTGCCCCTGTACATGTACGTGCTCGCCTGTAAGCGCCATCTATGAAGTAATTTGTACTCACAGAATTCTGATTTAATAAATTGGCGGTGACATAATAGTATATTTCATTACAAGTGCGGAAAGGCTGTCATTGCAAAGAGTTCGGACAAATGTCTACCCGAGCCGAGGCGCAGCCGAAGGCGAGGGTTGACAGTCGGAACAAGTTGCAATGACGGACGGTTCCGCACGTGTACTGAACGACTAATTTTAATACAGTTGCGAAAAAAATAAGCAATTTAATTAAGAAAAAATATTTGGAAAATGGCGCCAACCGTAAAAAAATATAAGCAGAGATTTTTTTTCTTCACCCACTCTAGTAGGCAAAGGGAACTATGCTCATACAGCCAAGTCTTCAGTAGAATTTTTTTATTGATATGAAATGAAAATGAAATTTTATGAGATGAAATGAAATTAAACCTAACTTAACTCATTCAATCAAATCATTAAATCTGATATTGAAACAGGTTAGTAGCTCATAAAAACTTCTATGAATATTTTTAGTAAAAACTTCATGGTTGGTTTCCTTTTTAATAGACATTATTTTGACAGTTGGGAAAGAAAACGCACGAGTGCGGGAAAGGTAAAAAAAAGCACGAGTGTGCCCACATCCCGCACGCTATACGTCCCTGTAATACGCCACTTTTTGAGCAACTGTATTAATAGTACATTATGACACTAGTGAGCTAAGTTGGTCACTACAGACGAGGTGGGTTTACTGCTCGAGCCGAAGGCGAGAGCAGTTATGGAACCGAGTCTGTAATGACCAATGCTCACGAGTGTCATACGACGTTTTTCAACACACTTGTGAGGAAAATAAAAAACAAGCACAGGTAAATAAAAATAAAAAGTACGCTAAAAATACTGACTCAGAAAAAGAGTTCGCGTTCTTTTCCGTTTTCCATGTTAGGAAATTTTCATACGCTGCGACATATTTTTCCCTAGATTTCTCGGGTATCAGACTTTCATTGGCATTTTGCGCCTCATTAAGTATGTCTTGCGGAGTTAAAACCATATCCTCTTCAGTATCAGTACTCGAACTCGACATTTTCACAATAAACAATGAAAAGTTTTATTTCTTGAGAACTGAGATTGAAAATGGCGCGCGCTTACTTTTTTAATTTGCGCGCTGTCAAATGTAACAACTTCCATACAGCCTATAAATCGATATTTCTGAATTACAAGTTGGCTTTTAGATATGTCTATCTTTTTCTTATTTGGATTGCAATTTGATGAAAATAAATGTTTAGTTATCGTATTTTGATACTAACGTGCATAAAATATAAATTAAATTATTATTTTTAGATATGAAAACTCTTTGCTGTCATTATTTGTCTGTAGTTGAAAAAATTAAAACTATATTCATTACAGCACTTGTGCTGTAATATTATTACGCACGCGTGTATAATGGACAGCATTATGGTTTTTAAACCGGTGTTATAAGAGTCACTTTACGAGCAAGTGTGTTGAAATAGTACATTATGACACTAGTGAGCTAAGTTGGTCATTACAGACGAGGTGGGTTTACTGCTCGAGCCGAAGGCGAGAGCAGTTATGGAACCGAGTCTGTAATGACCAATGCTCACGAGTGTCATACGACGTTTTTCAACACACTTGTGAGGAAAATAAAAAACAAGCACAGGTAAATAAAAATAAAAAGTACGCTAAAAATACTGACTCAGAAAAAGAGTTCGCGTTCTTTTCCGTTTTCCATGTCAGGAAATTTTCATACGCTGCGACATATTTTTCCCTAGATTTCTCGGGTATCAAACTTTCATTGGCATTTTGCGCCTCATCAAGTATGTCTTGCGGAGTTAAAACCATATCCTCTTCAGTATCAGTACTCGAACTCGACATTTTCACAATAAACAATGAAAAGTTTTATTTCTTGAGAACTGAGATTGAAAATGGCGCGCGCTTACTTTTTTAATTTGCGCGCTGTCAAATGTAACAACTTCCATACAGCCTATAAATCGATATTTCTGAATTACAAGTTGGCTTTTAGATATGTCTATCTTTTTCTTATTTGGATTGCAATTTGATGAAAATAAATGTTTAGTTATCGTATTTTGATACTAACGTGCATAAAATATAAATTAAATTATTATTTTTAGATATGAAAACTCTTTGCTGTCATTATTTGTCTGTAGTTGATAAAATTAAAACTATATTCATTACAGCACTTGTGCTGTAATATTATTACGCACGCGTGTATAATGGACAGCATTATGGTTCTTAAACCGGTGTTATAAGAGTCACTTTACGAGCAAGTGTGTTGAAAAAACACATTGTCAACGCATTCTAATTTTAAAGCACGTTTCCCATTAGTCCAACACTGGTTTATCTTTTTGGCTTCATGCCCGTGGCAACCGACGGCCTCACAGCGCTCGTAGGCCTTTGATAGCGTCGGCCGTCGCTGCTGCCAATTAGGCGGTTGTTTACGTTCATAAACTCGATATTGGCTGGCTTCCCCTTCCTGTGGGTAGGTACACTCTACATAACATGCGACAGCACATCGTGCTTTTCACCAGCGATCTAAATCTAAAAGGCTCATCAACGATTCCTGCGGTGCGCGATATTGTGTGGTTTACTGGAGGTGTAAGATTGCACTGTTGACAATAGTGGTATCTGCTGTATCAGGACATTCCACAGTTATTATTGGTAATCTAAGTTTGAAGTTTTTTAACGTAATGTTTTCGTAATCCGGGCTATCTAATGTTTGTTGATGAAGCGAAGGACGTTCGACAGGATGGTGGCATATATGTATGTATGTATGTATGTATGTATGTATGTATGTATGTATGTATGTATGTATGTATGTATGTATGTATGTATGTATGTATGTATGTATGTATGTATGTATGTATGTATGTATGTATGTATGTATGTATGTATGTATGTATGTATGTATGTATGTATATGTGTGTATGTAGTAACTAGATCCGTCTATGTTACCTCATAACTCCTTAAGCAATGGTCAGGTTAAACTCAATCGAATCACCTTGTTTGCGCTTAGACTGTATGAAAATTGGTATTACTCATACACGCCATCTTGAGAGATTACTCTCTAAAAAAACAGTCCTTAGAAGATTGAGTGTATGGTAGGAAATATTGATTGCTATAGTACACAGGGAAGAAAATTTATACCTTAGTCCGGAAAATATATTTGATTATTCCACACAAAACCATATTTTCATCAGTTACATCGACAATAAGGATTCTGATGATAATTATGTTAACCCTTTGTATATCCCTACTGCTGGGGCACGAATCTCTTCCTGTATCGCAAGAAGGTTGGTTAGGCCATACTCCACCTCGGGGGCCAAGTCTGGGTAGGTGGATGATTGTAATAGTGAGTGGCAGGCCGTACTGTCAGAAGTTATCAAGCTGCCCATAAGGCCTAACGACTGGCTTAACAACTGCCATCACATGACTGCTATCACCAATGACTTATCGTCCCTTGCGAAGTACAAAAGCGCATGGAAAATATGCCACCACGGGATGGTCACCCGCCTGCAGTTGCAAACCTAAGAGATTGATTCCAATCACTCGGTTCTTCTAGGCCACGAGCGGTTTAAAATTCGAGATTCTTCTATTGTTATCAATATCTGGCCCACATGGTAATTAAACCAATTAAACTTGCACGGTACGTATCTATCTGCAAGAAATCAGAATATTGGAAAGGTTACTAATGCCGCCGAATTACATGACATATTTGAAAAATAATGACAATGAGTGATGTAAGTTGCGTTCACATCACGGCGGTTTATAAGCAGAGTGTTTAATTATTAAATTATTGTAATTTAATAGATAATTATTAGGGAAAAATGAAACTACTTAATATGCCATTTTAAACTGATCTTCTTCGTCTTTGTCGTTGCCTCATCCCATTATTTGGGTCGGCTCTCCTCGTTCTTTCGTTTCAACATTTCTGAATTTTAAAACGGATATTACTTAATATCTTTAAGCATTAGAAAACATTTCTCACTGCGTGATTATTAAGTTTAGTTAGAAAAATAATAAGGTTTCATTAAACGTTCTAACGCAATGACACAAGCAAGATTTGTAGCTAGACTCATTTGTATTCTATTTAACTGCACAAGTGTTTCAATAATATTCTAGTATCTAAGCAAATCCCTGCAGATGAAGTGCTCAACAAGGGCATACTTTGTACTTCACTTTCCATAGACTCCTCTCCCTTAAGTGAATGCTTGTAATCCCATGCACTCAAATTGCCATTCAGCCCACTTTTTAACCGACTTCAAAAAGGAAGGATAACATCAATTCGACACGTATAGTACTTTTTTTTAGAGTTTAACTCCCTTGTGGGGTCACTTTGACCATTAGCATTTCTGTCCATGCATCAAGACTTTCCTCTAGAAGACGGGCATGGACAATAAGCTATAAATTCTATAGTGTCCAAGGTACCTTATAATTGTAACCTTTGATAGGAACTACTTATCCAACTCTCTAAGGTTTACTGGAAGAAATCTCTTTCAGAGGTAAGCCCGCCTTTGTACATGTTAATTATTATGTAATGTCCCATTAAATGTTTCGTGTGCAATAAAGTATAATAATAATAATAATAATAATAATAATAATAATAATAATAATAATAATAATAATAATAATAATAATAATAATAATAATAATAATAATAATAATAATAATAATAATAATAATAATAATAATAATAATAATAATAATAATAATAATAATAATAATAATAATAATAATAATAATAATAATAATAATAATAATAATAATAATAATAATAATAATAATAATAATAATAATAATAATAATAATAATAATAATAATAATAATAATAATAATAATAATAATAATAATAATAATAATAATAATAATAATAATAATAATAATAATAATAATAATAATAATAATAATAATAATAATAATAATAATAATAATAATAATAATAATAATAATAATAATAATAATAATAATAATAATAATAATAATAATAATAATAATAATAATAATAATAATAATAATAATAATAATAATAATAATAATAATAATAATAATAATAATAATAATAATAATAATAATAATAATAATAATAATAATAATAATAATAATAATAATAATAATAATAATAATAATAATAATAATAATAATAATAATAATAATAATAATAATAATAATAATAATAATAATAATAATAATAATAATAATAATAATAATAATAATAATAATAATAATAATAATAATAATAATAATAATAATAATAATAATAATAATAATAATAATAATAATAATAATAATAATAATAATAATAATAATAATAATAATAATAATAATAATAATAATAATAATAATAATAATAATAATAATAATAATAATAATAATAATAATAATAATAATAATAATAATAATAATAATAATAATAATAATAATAATAATAATAATAATAATAATAATAATAATAATAATAATAATAATAATAATAATAATAATAATAATAATAATAATAATAATAATAATAATAATAATAATAATAATAATAATAATAATAATAATAATAATAATAATAATAATAATAATAATAATAATAATAATAATAATAATAATAATAATAATAATAATAATAATAATAATAATAATAATAATAATAATAATAATAATAATAATAATAATAATAATAATAATAATAATAATAATAATAATAATAATAATAATAATAATAATAATAATAATAATAATAATAATAATAATAATAATAATAATAATAATAATAATAATAATAATAATAATAATAATAATAATAATAATAATAATAATAATAATAATAATAATAATAATAATAATAATAATAATAATAATAATAATAATAATAATAATAATAATAATAATAATAATAATAATAATAATAATAATAATAATAATAATAATAATAATAATAATAATAATAATAATAATAATAATAATAATAATAATAACGGACAAGACAATTCACTACAATAGGCCAGATATCACAATTCACGACAAAACCAACAAAATCGCGTACTTAATAGATATTGCGTTCAAGTCATATCTGGTTCAAGTCATATCTTGAAAGGCGCACCCAGCTGGTATTGGTTAATGGCTATGAATCTCGATTGTACTATGCTGACTCTGGAGTACCTCAAGGTTCTCACCTGGGGCCGGTTCTTTTCTCACTTTTCATAAATGACATTGTATCACAACTTGTACATTCCAAATGCTCTTTATTTGCCGATGACCTAAAATTGTTCAAACCTATAAACTGTCCCGCCGACGCTTACCTCCTTCAAAGCGATCTCAGCAAACTTCAGTTGTGGTGTACAAACAATGGCATGACTTTAAATGCTCAAAAATGCTACCATATTAAATTTACTAAAAAGAAAATGCCCCTAGCCTCTTCCTACAAAATTGGTGATGACACTCTGGTTGAGGTCACCGAAATAAAAGACCTAGGTGTCACCATGGACTCCAAATTAACTTTTATTCCTCATGTCAACAACATTACTAAAAAAGCAGCTCAGATGCTGGGTTTTATTAAAAGAAATTCTAACGGTTTCAGTGTTCGCTCTAAAATACTTTTGTATAATGCTTTAGTTCGCAGCCATCTTGAATATTCATCTACAGCTTGGAATCCATCATACACTGTGCACTCCCAACGTCTTGAAGGTATTCAAAGATCATTCACAAGACATTTAGCTTTCGTTTCATCAGGCATATCTTGTAGATGCCCTTATGCACAACGACTACAATTTTTCAATATGCGATCTCTTAAAAGTCGTCGCACTAAGCGTGACCTTACTTTTCTTCACAAATTAATAAATGGTAACATATCCTGCGGTAACATCTTAGAACACGTATCTCTTACAGTGCCTTACAAATACCCTCGTCAAGCTATCAGTAAAATACTATGTGGTCCCTATAGTAAAACTAACACCGGTGCTGGCGCACCTATAAACAGAATGTGTCAAAGCTACAACTATATAATTTCTAAAGATCCCAGCATAGATATTTTTTGTGATAAAATTAACATATTTAAGTCAAAAATAAGTAAAGTTATTTAAAATTTAGATTGTTTAACATTTAGATTGTCTACGTTCCAGAAGTTGATTTTTGTTTTTAATTATTTTTTGATTAAGTTTTAAGGTTTTTAGTTTGTGTTCCTTACTTTTAAGTAATTTTCCAGTGTTGCTATATTTAATGTCGAACGCTGTATACATTCCATTGGGTGCACAACAGACTTGTTATGTCAAATTTCAATTTCGTATTCTATTTGTGTAGCCCTGCCTATGTATCTTAATAAATAAATAAATAAATAAATAAATAAATATTGCCATACCAAATACTCACAACATTCAGTCCACAATCACTGACAAACTTAGCAAATACACAGATTTGGCAATAGAACTGAAAACGCAATGGCGTGTCAATGAAGTAAAAATAGTGCCAATAGTCCTTTCAACTACAGGGATAATCCCAAAAAACACTACAAAATAGTCTCAGTACACTAAATATTCCTAGCACCACAGTTACATATCTACAAAAAGCGGTAATCCTTAACACCTGCCGCATTGTAAGAAAATTTCTTTCTACTGATTTAAATTAAAACATAAACAGCACGTGGCTTAGGTCCCTGCTCTTTATTAAATACCTTTTTATGAAAATAAAAAGAGACAAAGTATCAATGAATAATAATAATAATAATAATAATAATAATAATAATAGTAATAATAATAATAATAATAATAATAATAATAATAATAATAATAATAATAATAATAATAATAATAATAATAATAATAATAATAATAATAATAATAATAATAATAATAATAATAATAATAATAATAATAATAATAATAATAATAATAATAATAATAATAATAATAATAATAATAATAATAATAATAATAATAATAACAATAATAATAATAATAATAATAATAATAATAATAATAATAATAATAATAATAATAATAATAGTTGGAATTTAAATGAAAAATATGACTTGCTTGTTGTGAAATTATATTTTTGAGTGACAATAAAAATAGAAAACACCGAACACTTCATAAAATTCAAACTTATAAGAGGTTTTAAATGCATACCAAAAGAGGATTTACCAACATCCACCCTCAATTAAAACTAACTTAATACTTAAGGAAAACAGAAAAAATCAAAAGAAACTACCTATCTTATAATCGTGCTAAGCCTAAACCCTCTACACACATTTTATGTATATTACGGCCTAGTGGCTTCGTCAGCACATCGGCATACATTTCTTGCGATTTTACGAATTTTATATCAATAATTCTCTCCTCCACCGTTTCCCTAATAAAATGATACTTCGTGTCTATGTGTTTAGTTCGCTCATGGTGAACAGGGTTATGCACTAGACTTTGTGCACTCTGACTGTCACTGTACAACTTAACACAATCAGACTTACCACAAAGTTCCGATACAAAACGCCTTAAATATATAGCCTCTTTAGCTGCAGCAGTAAGCGCCATGTACTCCGCCTCAGTTGAAGACAAAGCTATTGTTTGCTGCTTCTTAGCTTGCCACGCTACAGGGCCTCCTGCCAGAACAAAAAAATATCCAGTGTACGATTTTCTATCAATTGTGCAATTAGCCCAATCTGCATCCGTTTATCCTTTTAGATAATCTCCGGTCTTTCGAAAAGTAAGGGCATAATCAATCGTACCTCTCAGGTACTGCAATACTCGTTTTGCCGCTAGCCAATGTTCTTTCCCGTTTTTAGTATTATACTGACTGAGGTAACTAGTTATGTACGCTATGTCTGGACGAGTGTTTACAGCCAGAAACATTAAAGAACCTATAAGACTTTGAAATGGATAATCTCCTTCACCAGTTCCAACACTCAGTTTCTTCAGATTTGACGGTGTTTCAACAGTCTTACATAAATCCATATTAAATCTTTTCAGCAAATTTGAAATAAACGTTTTCTGACTTACCTTTATTTCATCATTGCTTTTCTGGATATTCAATCCAAGATAATATTGCAAATCACCTAGATCTTTTAGGGAAAAAATATTTTGCAAATCTTGTTTGACACTGTCAAGAGTCAGTTCATTCTGATAAAAAACAATTAGATCATCGACATATACTGCCATAATGACCATTTCATTACCAAAAAGTTTCTTATAGACGCATGGTTCCGAAGGAGTTTTTGTAAAACCTATTTTCAAAAGAGTTTTATTTAACATCTTATTCCATGCACGAGGAGCTTGCTTGAGGCCATACAATGATTTTTGTAATAAACAGACTTGACCTTCTTGTTCTTCTTTCACGAAACCTTGAGGCTGTTCCATGAACACTTCCTCTTCCAAGTCTCCGTAGAGGAACGCGGTGTCAACGTCCAGATGTCTCATCTTTAGATCCATCTCCGCCGCTAAAGCAAATAATGTACGCAGTCAAGAGTGGCGAATCACAGGGTCAAATGTTTCATTATAGTCAATGCCTTCTATTTGTTTGTAACCTTTTGCCACTAATCTAGCTAACGTTTTGTTGGAATTTAAATGAAAAATATGACTTGCTTGTTGTGAAATTATATTTTTGAGTGACAATAAAAATAACAAACACCGAACACTTCATAAAATTCAAACTTATAAGAGGTTTTAAATGCATACCAAAAGAGGATTTACCAATAATAATAATAATAATAATAATAATAATAATAATAATAATAATAATAATAATAATAATAATAATAATAATAATAATAATAATAATAATAATAATAATAATAATAATAATAATAATAATAATAATAATAATAATAATAATAATAATAATAATAATAATAATAATAATAATAATAATAATAATAATAATAATAATAATAATAATAATAATAATAATAATAATAATAATAATAATAATCTTTCAAATCACATATTTTACACGTGCAATTCCTCAGTATTCAAGCGTATTTTTGTCGCCAAAGCGGCCGAAAAGAATTCTTTGTACGCAACCATGTCGCGCAAAGACAAAGAGTTACATTCTTCACAACTTGTTGCCAAAAAAGAAAATAAAACATGTTACACAAGTGGTGTCGAAACTTTTTTACCAAGACGGTCGCAAAGCACAAAGATATTCAGTATCATATATCTTCTGTACCAATCTACTCTCAATGCCGCGACCGCACTATTATGAGGACTTAAATTAAACTCTTCAAGAACAGTTGCTTTTCGTTCTTTTATTTAAAAGAACTAAAAGCAACTGTTGCGATGAAGACCAACGTGAACGTCTTGATCACAGAAACCAAACTTTGCTACTAGCCATGGTCCAGAGTGCTTAGTGCGAGTTTTTTAACTACTCGATCGCGTCAACGTAAACTCATATTTCTATGGCATCGAGGAAGCGCCACCTAGCGACAAGTATGGAAATTAAAATTGCTGAGTGCGAGTTGTAATGGTTTACGTTGAGAAGTGAACACGTTTACCAGCCAAACCACGAAGAAACGCGAGTGTGAGTTGTACTGTGACAGCGTTTTGCCATTTCGAACGGTTAACTTACTCATACTCACTACTCAATGCTCGATTAACGCGGTAGTAAAGTTATTCGATTGGATCCGTCAAACTCGCACTAAGCACTCTGGTAACTACGTCAAAGTTGTAGCAAGTGGAAATTTTATTATGCGAATACTTACAGTGGCCAACCCATCGCCATTTAATAAGTGCCTATGACGCAGTCACTTAACTTTCCAAAAAAAATTAATGTTTATCAGTGGTCGGTTGCACTAGCAAATAAACTAAAATAATTTTTTTGTGTTAAACAATACCAACGATCCGTGTTCTCAATGGTTGACCTACGTCGGGTGATCCAGGCAAGAAAACAATAACTGTAAGCGCTTTAGAAAAACAAAAGCAATGTGAAACAAAACTTGTTTGCGGGAAAAACAAAACAACGAACGGAGCTTACGAGACTATTCTGTACCTTCGGGGCTCGTCCCAGCTAGCCTCATTGTTACGATTCTATGCATGATTTTTGAAAGTTAGGGAAATTGTAAACTATCTTGCTTGCCAAAATGTTAAATTAAACTTCAAGACATAAAACCCGACTGCCAAAAAGTATTAATAAGTCAGGTGTTCAGTTAATTAAGGCATTTTGAATTTTCATTTAGTCTGTAGAATTTTTAAACTCACCATCGCCTCTCATTCAATTACTTTTAAAAAGTTGAATTTATTCTGCTTTATAAGTTTGACAGAATCATTTAGGTGTTATTTAAGACTTTTGCAGATTTTTTTGCTATTGTAAGAATCATTAGATAAATCAGACAGATAGATTGTTTATTTGGTACCACTTATCATCTAAAGATTTAAAACACTAGATGAATAAATAAGTATAGTTTTACATTTTAAGTAACTTTTAAGAGTAAGTAAGACATAAAAACTCCAGTGGAGCTTGCGAAATTCTACAAAATCTGAAATTTGTCATGAACTGGGTAGTTATAAGCCATGACAAATGAAATAGGTACAAATCCGAGGAATAAATAACATGAGCGTGTCAGTTTATATGTATTTATGCGCGAAAAGCCTACACTCCCAAATCAAGAGGATACACAAGAGAGGTAAGGGAAAGCATCAACTTATACGCGAGATGGGAGATTATAACAGTGAGCTGTCTTAATTATTCTCGCGTAGCAGCGTAGTACCGCATTGCGTAGCACTGTCTACGCCGTAGACTTAGCGTAGCACGTCGTATGAGACTACCTGCAGTAGTGTTGTACGATCAGGGTTGAATGCGCATAAAAAAAATTATTAGGTAAAGTTGTAGGACAAAATATTTTCTATTTATGTCATGTTCTTTAGTGTACGATAAAAAATATGCTTATTTTAATTAGGCAAACGATGAAAATTATACATTTTAGATGTGGTTTTAATTAACTATTTATTATATGCATTTAATATTCCTCCTATATCTATCATTCCATTGTATAACCCGAGATAGCTTAATTATATTGGTTTGTATAGTATTACTTATATTGTATCGTACGTTGTGGGTCTCGATGCGACTTTCCGTAAGTCACTGGACCAGACCCTTGGTGAAAATCTGTGCTGTAGGCAATAAACCTGCAACAAAAACTGAGCCTGAGGCCGTTTTACATGGCTCGTATGACCTTGCTTTGTTTTGTACTGCTTGCTTCTTTTTTATTTTATTTAGTTATTATTTTACGTTTTGTATAATGTCTGTGTGGCGATAAAAAAATTATTTTTTCTTAGTCTTCTTCTAAAGCTCTTTTTTTAGTACAATTTTTTTTCGGTCATCTATAAGTTACAAAAATCTTCTGTCAATTATACTAAAGAGATTTATAATTTCCAAGTGTTATTAGTTTAAAATTAGTATTAGTTTATTTTCGGTATAAAAACGTTTCTTCCGATTGTATTTTTTTTAGTTTGACTGAAAATTCTGCTGTAAAAACTTTTGGTGTGTATTTTTAATCACATGGTTATACAATGTGTGATATTCAATGAGTCTATTCTTAGTATATTTATATGACTACACTTTAGCTATTTTATGTGCGATGTCACATTTTATAAAAAGAAACCGTTTGCATTTAATTGAACACCTGCCACAAAACCTGATGCTTAGTATATTAACAGATAAAAAGGTCGTTGCCGAATATCTCGCTAAAATAAACTTATGGAAATTATTACCTAATTTATTATTCACGAAGCACTCGTAACGTCGAACTTACTTTACAAATTCACTCCAGGCGATATATTACTAGAAATATTACCAAGTCCCACCCATTGTGCAACGTTTGGAACATTACAAAGTTAACCGCACACTGAAATGGTTATTGCATCACCAAACTAAAGGCACAGATTTAAAAAGAAAAAACAAATCGAATCTGTGACTAAATTGTTTGTAAGAAATTGTAATAGATTGTTTACTTCATTACGACAAATCTATCACAGTATGTATTTGTGTAGTTATATGTTGGTTATATTAATTCACACAAGCTTGTGCAAGCTATTTTTATGTAATAGTATAGCTAGATAGAGAACACTTTACTGCGCAACCAGAAAAAAGAACACAACCATGTTTTCTTTTGATTTGAGTATAGACTATTATATTCTATTAAACGTAAAAATGTGGTATCTATGTAATATTGTATAATAGGCAGGTTTATTTAATTTTAAATATATTTGATCCATAATAATAGTTTTGCTGTTCGCACGTTAATTCTTAATTGATATATATTTGGAAAAATACTATTTTGTGATATATATAAGTTAACCCCGAATAGAGCACTGTATCCCAATACACAATTTAATTTAGTTTGGAGTTCAGAATTAATTTATACATTGTTAAGTTTTTTTTTTAACCTGCCAATTCCTGCTGAAGTTAAAATATTCAAAAATAAACTTATGGCCCGCATAAATAGGTATCGACTCAGTGTGTCTGAATATTTGCCGTAAAAACTGTTTGCGCAAATAAAATCCGCGCAAACAGAGATCAGTGGTTGGCTTCCATGTGGAAAATGTCAGTGGTCTGAGGCGGCTTTGTAGATCTCAATTTGCGTTCTTTCATGTATAGTTACAACGTTTTATTGTCACTTTACCTCCGCAACCCTGTGTTACTATGTAGGATAAAAGCTCGAGGTTATTTCTATGTTTTATCGTTCTGGCTTTATACAGCAATCAATTTTTGTAAGAGTCGTTCACTTGACGGTATAATGTACAGGAAACATAATCATTATAGTTAGCTATTATTATTTTACAAGTGATGCATCTTTAGTGTAGACTGATTTTTTTTGTGTAATAATTGTTTCTCTGTATGACGAAACTGTCAATTTTGGGTCCCCTATTCAAAAAAGTCGTTTCGAATTTGCTGTTTAAATCCTCTTTTGATGAATCGAATAACCAATTAGGCTGTCCGATGGGTTATGGGACGCCTTACTTTTTTTGGATAAGTGAAAAAAAAATTAACACAAAAAAGAGTAAACATGTAAGCAAACTAAGTCATTCGATAAACTTTATACTATTAATTAAATTAACTACAAAAAATTATTATTTTTCTATTCCCATGTAACGAAAATATTTGAAAGTCAAAAAGTAGATAAAAAATATGCTTATCTAAGCTAAGGAATCTTCCTTAATTCTTGATATAAAGGCCTTCTACCGTTCCTCTAGCACCACTATGCTGACTAGCTAATAAAGAACGTTTAATATCAACCAGACTGCATTCTGTTGTGTGTGTCGGCCTAGAGAATAGCACCAACCCAAATTCTTCCCGCGGGTGTCGTAAAAGGCTACTAAGGGCCACACACAAGGGGGGTGGGCAGCAGCGCCCCCTGCAGTACAATTTCACCGAGCTGCGATCGCCAACCCGCATGCCCAGCGTGGGGATTATGGGCACTACCCCCCAATGATGGCATGACCTAGCGCTATAGCGATCATTAGGGGAGGGCTATGTCCAGCAGTGGACTAATATAGCCTAAAGAAGAAGAAGACCGCATTCATCTACTGCTGGGCACAGGCCACCCCCAAGGCGCCTCGTCGACCATCAGCTCTTAGGCATATGTGACCGGCCCACTGCCCTTTCAACTTGCTAAGTTTATATAGGTAAGTTAGTCATAGTGCTTACTTAGGGAACTGTCTCTTTTCTGACGAGATCCATCAAATAGACGTGTGCTGTGGTGCGTTTACCGTTCCATAGCTCGCTGAGTGACGTTGAACCGATAAACACAGTCAATGTCCACAGTTAGGCTCCGCAAATATTTTAGTTCGAAAGTATTATCAAAAATCGGTTTGTTGTTGTGACACTAATGTTATAAAGGTGAAAGTTTGTGAGTGTTTCAGTATATAATGAAGTAACAAACGTATTATGTTTGTTACTTCTTCACGTCTAAAAGGCTAGAGCGATTTTAGTAAAATTTGGTATGTAGTTAGATGACATCCTGGATTAACAAAAAGACTGCGTTTTACTGCTGCAAAATATTTTATTTCCATAGGAAAATCGATAAAACATACGCGGGGCACAGCTGGTATTTTATACAAGTTTTATTTTAAGTATTGTGCCGTTCAATAAATATGTATTATTTATCTAGTTAATAAATGAAAATAACACTGTTTCACCGTGTCTTACTTTGATGTGCTAAAAACAAGCCGTAATCAACAAGTGCATTTTGATTAACCTACCTTTTTATAGTATTTTCTAAGGTTAACACGAGCAGTAGACATAATTAAAACTGTTTTTATACGGATTGTTTGGGAAACTAGCGCCATCTATCGACGTTCTGAAAGATCAGCGATCAACGATCAAGAACAGCTCCCTCGACGGACAACAGCGGAACTAATTTTTTGACACATTCGAAAAATCCTAACCGATATAGACGTTGCTCAAAATCTGTATTGTTACGAATAAATTAGATTTCTGTTCTCTAACGTAATTAGAATATTCATTTTTCATCGTGTACGCATTATTTACACCAAAACCCTGAGAACATATAAAATCCAACCAAAGAAAAGGACTAGACGAGACCTGCCTGGCGAACATTTTTCCATCGAGCCGCATCTTCGCTTCAAGATCATCAGCGCAACGACCACGGTCAGGCCTATATCCTTTTCTTTTCCCTTCCTACTCGATTTGTGCTAAAACCGTGCTGAAATATTACATTCCAGCACCATCCACGTCGGTGCAAAATTCTACCCGCTATCTACCGTCGGAACGAGATTTTTGTTTGTGAGTAGACCTTTGTTTCTTGTATTCCCCCAAAATGAGTACTAATAATGATGATGTGCAACTTAGGGTTCCGTCCCCAAATAAAAATGCTCGTCTTAGTGACTTAAAAAGACAAAGAGGTAGCTTGAAAGCTAGGCTGACTCTCTTCGTAAAGTTCGTGGCGCGATATGTAGATCAACCCTTAAATAAAGCTCAAAAGGCTGAACTTCATGTGCGAATGCAATCGGCTAACGTCTTTTTTGAGAAGTTTAATGATGTTCAGGATGAGATTGAATCAATCGTTAGTGATGACGATGGTAGTCAGTTGGAGTACAGGGAGTCTTTTGAGGAACAGTTTTACAGTTGCATGGCCACTGCACAATGTCTAATTGATGGCGAAGACGAAAGTCCTAAATTAAATTCCTCAACAAATCCAGTTAGGGCCAATGTAAAACTACCCGACATAAAACTGCCTGCCTTTGATGGTTCCTACGATGCTTGGTTAGAGTTCAGGAATTCATACGAGTCCATGATACACAGTCGCACAGACCTTGATCCGATCCATAAATTTCATTATTTAAAATCATCATTATCAGGAAGTGCCCTTCAGGTCATTAGTGCTCTGGAGTTCACCGCTTCTAATTACCAGCACGCATGGGAACTTCTAACGGCTAGGTTTCATAATCATCGCCTCCTAGTACATAATCACGTCAAGTCGTTGTTTGCCATACAATCAGCAAACAAAGAGTCGCCCATTCAAATTAGAAAAATAATTGATTCCGTTTGTCGGAACCTACGCGCACTAAAAACACTAAACGAACCGACTGATACGTGGGATACATTAATTATTTATTTGTTGGTCTCCAAACTCGATTCCTCAACTGAACGCGAATGGGAGAACTTCAAAGGTTCTTTAGCGTCCAACGTTGGTGCTAAATTAGACGATTTACTCACTTTCCTAAGAAACCGTGCCGACATGTTAGAAATGATAAACTTAAATAGTAATTCGAAAAATAAACAGAACGAATCATCTAGTACTAATAAAAAACCTGTTACGCACTCACATACCCACAGCTACGCAACTACAACAAAACCTAAAGCGAATAAAAATGCGCGTACCTTCAACTGTGCTATGTGCAAAGGCAATCACGCGTTGTATACGTGTATCTCATTTCTAAACCTACAAATAAAAGATAGGTTAAAGTTCGTAGAGGAAAAATGCCTCTGTCCTAACTGTCTACGAACCGGACACACTATTAACGATTGTTTCTTTGGGCCTTGTTTAAAATGTCAGCATAAACATAACAGTTTACTACACATTGACTTAAACGGAAACAGTAGCGAGGCTTCAACTTCGACTTCACAAACACAGGCGACAACGGCACCGTCAACACACTCTGCCACTGCGCTTCATTCTTTATCGGAAAGTCGAAATTCACAGTGCAACCGTCTCGGTACCGATGCGCCGCTAATGTTTCCTCAACAGGTTTTATTATCAACTGCCCTCATAGAAGTGGCTGATAATAATAACAAATTTCATACAATTCGCGCTCTCCTAGATAACGGAAGCCAACAATGTTTTGTTTCACAAAAACTCGCTAAACGATTAAATTTGAAATTAATACAGTCCACAGCTCAAGTCTCGGGTGTGGGACAATCGGTCACACATTCAACTCAATCATGCGACATACTTATTCGATCAAAACTAAACGATTTTAACACGCGCGTCAAATGTTTGATCTTGCCGTGTATCACGTCTAGTCTGCCTTCCATAGACATAGACGCTGATACTATACGTATACCTGACAATGTTCAGTTGGCAGATCCGACATTTTTCGTTCCCGGAGAAATCGACCTCCTAATAGGTGCTGACAAATTTTGGGAACTATTAAACGAAGGGAATATACGATTATCAAACGGCCCATATTTGCAAAACACCAAGTTAGGATGGTTGATATCTGGGCCACTTTACACTAAAGGCTTGCGCATTAATCAGGTCCAGTGTAATTTCACACGAAATTTAAACGATCAATTGGAACGGTTTTGGGAATTAGAGGAAATTCCTCAAAGAACCGTTCTGACAGAAGATGAGCTTCAGTGCGAAGACATTTTCTTAAAAACGACTAAACGCGAAGATAACGGACGGTTCTCGGTCCGTATGCCTCTTAAAGAATCAGCTGATGCGCTCGGCGATTCGTATAAGATGGCTGAAACTCGTTTCTTGTCATTAGAAAAGAAACTGAATCGGTTGCCTCAGTTCAAACAAATGTATACCGAGTTCATAAACGAATATATTGAACTAGGCCACATGAGTCGACTAACCAATACAGGTGCGATTTCTTACTTCTTGCCTCACCACGGAGTGTTCCGCGAGGGTAGTAGTACCACTAAACTACGTGTAGTTTTTGATGCTAGCGCGGTCACTACCTCTGACAAATCACTAAACGACATTCAGTTGCCGGGGCCAAAATTACAAAACGACATATTTTCTATATTGCTGCGATTTCGCCAGTACAAGTACGTGGCTTGTGCTGACGTAGAAAAAATGTTTCGTCAAATTTTGATACAATCAGATCAAAGAAATATGCAGCAGATTATTTGGCGTGAAAGTCCCTCAGAAACAATAAAAATCTATCAACTTAATACCGTCACTTACGGAACAGCATCCGCACCCTATTTGAGCATGCGTTGTTTAAAGCAACTCGCGCGGGAATGCGACGATGACGTAATCGCCCAGGTGATAAGCGAGGACTTTTACGTAGACGATTTGATAACGGGGCATGATGACCAACAGGAACTTTTGAGAATTTGTGAAAAAACTTCGCAAGTTCTCAGATCTGGTTGCTTCCCATTGCGTAAATGGACACTAAATTGGAATGTGTCAACTGAAATTTCAAAAGAGTTGTCAGTAGGTGAACATACGCAAAGCAAAACGCTTGGGCTTGGTTGGCTTAACGACAGCGATAAATTACATTTCACTTCAAAGGTAGAATTAAATACGGCTATGTTGACTAAACGAAAAATGCTGTCAATAATCTCACAGATATATGACCCTTTAGGTCTTCTCGCTCCAGCTGTAATTATGTCAAAAATATTGTTGCAGCAATTATGGCTGAGCAAAATTGGATGGGATGACCCTATAGGTGATCATATTCTTGAGAGTTGGAATAAGTTTATAGACACGTTAAAATACCTACATGCGATAAGGATTCCGCGGTACATTAAGGGCGAACATGCACAGTACACAGAACTTCACATTTTTACAGACGCATCCGAGAGCGCTTACGGCGCTTGTGCCTATGTTCGCACTTACAGTAACGATAGTGACATTACTGTCAATCTTCTTTGTGCCAAGAGCAAAGTCTCGCCACTAAAGCGGGGTACAGTTGCCAGGCTGGAACTTTGTGGTGCCCTTACCGGAGCTAAACTATATAAAAGCATTGTAGAATCACTTCGATTAAAATTCGATGATATTTATTTCTGGTCGGATTCAACTATAGTTCTCGGCTGGTTGCGCTTATCGCCCCACTTATTAAATACATTAGTTCAAAACCGAGTAACTTTAATAAACGAAATAACTTGTAAATTAAAATGGTTTCATGTAAAAAGCCAAGACAATCCGGCCGACCTAGTGTCCAGGGGTCTTTATCTCGATTCACTAAAGGATTGTTCATTATGGTGGGAAGGTCCTCCATTTTTACATGAACATGGTTCAGTTTGGTCTAACAGTCATGTAAATGATCAGTTGTGCGACTTACCTGAGCTGAGAGCTAAAGCTACAACTAGTTTGGTCTCAGTTCAGCCGACCGATCTAATCGATTTTCAAAGATTTTCATCTTTCACTAAATTGAAACGTACAGGCGCTTACGTTTTGCGTTTTATATATAATTCCCGTCTCAAAGCGCACGGAAAGCCGGACGACCGCAGAACCGGTTTGTTATCGGCCGATGAGTTGCTATTGTCGCAGCGTATGCTAGTTAGATTCGCACAGCAACAATCATTCCTGGATGTTTATTCTATTTTGCATCAAAATAAATCTTTAAACAACGTAAAAGGCAAAGAAATTAGTAAAGTGTCGGCTTTAAACGTGTTTTTAGATGAACATAAGCTCATTAGAGTGGGTGGTAGATTGTGTAACTCGGAAAATTTTAATTTCAATAAAAAACATCCGATACTTTTGTGCGGTAAACAGCGACTTACGAAGCTTTTATTCGAATTTGAACATACAAAGTTACTTCATGCTGGACCTCAGCTCCTGTTAGCTAATATTCGCGAGTGTTGGTGGACGCTTGGTGCCAGGAACTTAGCCAGAAAGGTGGTTCGCGAATGTGTGAAGCGTACTCGTATGAGAGGACAAACCTTGACTCCCGTTATGGGAAACTTGCCGCCTGAAAGGTTAGAAGCTACTTTTCCTTTTTACCGTGTTGGAGTAGACTATGCGGGACCTGTTTATATATTGAACCGTAAAGGCAGAGGTGCAGTGCTCGTGAAGGGTTACATTTGCCTTTTTATTTGCTTTGTAACACGCGCTATTCACTTGGAACTTGTAAGTGGTTTATCCAGCGATGACTATTTGTTAGCTTTAAAGCGATTTATTTCTCGTCGCGGCAAACCGCATGAAATATTCTCAGATAACGGAAAAAACTTTGTCGGAGCAGAGAAAGAATTTCCTTTGTCATTGGACGACAACAACATAACGAAAATTGTTGATTTTTCGGCCAATGATGGCATTAAATTTAGATTTATTCCACCTTATGCACCTCATTTTGGGGGTTTATGGGAGGCAGGGGTTAAATCCTGCAAACACCATCTCAGACGAATAGTGGGTAGTGCTCATTTAACGTACGAAGAGTTCAGCACGGCGTTGGTACAAATCGAGGCCGTCCTGAACTCCCGTCCTCTATCTCCTATGTCACCAGATCCCAACGATTATTCCCCACTCACTCCCGCCCACTTCCTTATCGGCCGACCGCTGACAGCACCTGCCTGCGGGGACTTGAGAGTGGCGAAATTCAGCAAGCTGGCACGATACGATCGCATCGAGCAACTACGTCAGCACTTTTGGCATCGCTGGTCGACAGAATACATCTCTGAGCTGCAACTTCGGATGAAATGGAAGACGAAAGGAGACGACATAACTCTCAACAGTGTGGTACTTATAAAAGACGACAACGCGCCACCACTAAAATGGAGAATGGGGCGCATCATACGTATTTACCCTGGAAAAGACGGTGTCTCCCGGGTCGCCGACGTGCGGACTGCAACGGGCGTTACACAGCGAGTTTTCTCGAAGATCTGCCCGCTACCGCTAAAGCCGGAGACCTCAGACGAATCATAAGACGAATCGAATGTCCCTTGGAGGCTCCAAGGCCGGGGGCATGTTTGGGAAACTAGCGCCATCTATCGATGTTCTGAAAGATCAGCGATCAACGATCAAGAACAGCTCCCTCGACGGACAACAGCGGAACTAATTTTTTGACACATTCGAAAAATCCTAACCGATATAGACGTTGCTCAAAATCTGTATTGTTACGAATAAATTAGATTTCTGTTCTCTAACGTAATTAGAATATTCATTTTTCATCGTGTACGCATTATTTACACCAAAACCCTGAGAACATATAAAATCCAACCAAAGAAAAGGACTAGACGAGACCTGCCTGGCGAACACGGATTTATGCTCGTTTATTACATTTTTACAATTTTCTAACGTTTCGGCACTTTTTCAGGTGCCGTGGTTCCAGATGACTGAGGTGACGGGCGTCTTTTAGGAAGCATTAAAGGTTAGTTTACTACCCTCGGCAAAAATTACAAAAGTTAATTATGAAGTTACGTTCCAAAATAGGCAAAGCAATTATTTTTTATATAAAGTCAACAATATTTATTACAAGTAATTGAAGTTAAAATTAAATTTATAAACTAATTACTTACTTTACATGAACTTAAAAATACTGATTATTAATTGAAATAAATTTTAATTTTTTTACTCTACAGTCACACTTCTAGCAAGGGGGTCTCATGCACTTAAGCACTGGTTCCCATGCTACCGGTATGTTCCAACCACGATCTCTATTATAAAATATATAAAATAAAATTTGGATGCCGGCGGATCTCTATTGCCTCGCGTATCATTCTAGGGAAGAAACGAAGAAACGGTCTTCTCGGGCTAGAACTTTAACTTTATCGAAATGTATAAAGTGGTAAATGTATAAAATGTACCGCTAAAGGCCTGGCCAAACCAACGCGTCCAGCTCGCGTCCGCAGTGGCGTGCGCGGTAGCGATCAGTTGTTGCGTACGAACTTGTAGCGACGTGTTCACATCGAGGCGTCCTCTGTTTGGCCGCGGCGTCCCGGTGCAGCGTCTGCACGCAGCGGTGACGCTTGTTACATTATGACGCTGCACGCAGCTATTTTTGTTGGAAATAACTGTGTTTTTCAGTTTTTAAAGTATTCATGATGGAACCGGAAGTAATTATAAATGAGGTTCACAAATACCCATTGTTATATGATACGTCGCAGTCTGATTATAAGAATAGGTACCAGAAAAACATTCTATAGTAAATGAAAAATCGCTTTTCATCTTCACCTAATTGCCAGTGCAAGGTATGGAATTCACCTTCCCTTTCTCTGGTTTTACTGTGTACCCATACTCTTGTTCTTCTGAAAAAAACATACCTAATGAAGTAATGAGACATTAGCTTACAATTGAGGTTCACTAGAATTACTGTGATTGTGTTGTAATTACCTTTCTTGTTCCCCTTCATCTTCAATGAGAGTAGCCAAAAGTAAAACTTCTTTAATTTCACTTTCTGTATCAGAGAGCATTGTAGTTAATGACGTGACTCCAGCCTGGTGAACGCAAGAACCAACGCGACAGTGTGAACAACTTTTGCACGCGTAGTTATCGCCACCGCGCACGCCACCGCGCACGCCACCGCGGACGCGACCTGGACGCCTTGCTTTGGCCAGGCCTTAAGTGTATGCTCGCTGACTGCAGATCTACCAGAGCGCTTATGTACGCGCTACCTTTTTTACCTTTACCTTACCCTTTTCACCTTATTCTGTTAAAAACGTAATATAACATAACATTTACATACACGCACTTAAATATGCTTCTGATCCCACACTAGGATACCCTGTGTCGTGGGAACCAGAAACAGCGACGTCACAAACATGTAAACGTCCAAGACCTGGTGTTTTATGTATATAATATTAATCGAATTAGTCGCCTCCCAAATAAGCAAAGAACTTACCGCGGTGGGGCTACGCCGGCTGCGGCTCGAGGAGAAGTGCTCTATCACCTCCCAGTTAGACTTCTTAGGTGGGGGCGGATCGGAGGAAGGCGAGGCGCGGCCGGGCGCCGGGGTGCTCCGGCCCGAGTCGCCGGCGCCGGCCGACGCCGCGCGCGGGCCGGCCGCTGCGGACCGGAGCGACGCGCAGCGGCGCCCGCGCAGCGCCTCCTGGTGGTTGAAAAGAACAGTTTAGCCTCATATACACGGACTTGGGGTGGCTGGCAAAGCTAACCTCTGGTTTCTGGTACAATAACAAGCCGTAAATCTATTTTTAACAGCTGCCAGTTGGCCAAAGTGCATAGAAAAAAAACCTTTGACAGCTGTAGATTAACAGAATGACTTACAAGTGTAAGAGAAACTGGGGATAAGTACTGCACTTATAACGTTTACACTTTTTTAAACTGTAGAAGTTGGACATTTAAAAAAAACGTTCATGAAATCAATTTTAGTAACAAAATTTATTTATTTTATTTCGAAAGTATTTGTACACTTATTTTCTATGTGTGTGCATTTGTGGTAGTTTAAAAATATGTTGTCTTTCTTATTTCTTTCTAGTTAAAAAGTTATTGCAATTTTGAAAATGTGTACTTAGTTTTGCAGGTCGATGTACAAACGTACTTTGGTTGTATGATGTACCATGGAACATTATCAAGGTTTGCTGGAAATGCTCTCCTCTTACAGACATAAGCTCGTCTTTGCACGATGTACGAGCACTAACATGTATGCAGTTCAGTACCTTGGCAAAGTCAAAATAGTAAATTTCTCATACAACTCGGTCTTCTTTTTTTCGTGTCAGCGATTCCACCAGTTTATATTTTTTTGCCAAATAGTAAGTTGGCTACGGTCCTCCAGAGTGCAGGTGTAAGGGCACAATGGGCATTGCAGCAGGTGCACCATGGATTGCAATGAGACTCCACAATCACATTGCTCCTCCGTTGGTGCAATATAACCCCACCTGCTTAGGTTTTGTCTGCAGCGACCTACTTGGGTCCGGAGTCGGTTGAGTGACTGCCACGTAGGCCATTGCAGATCGGAACCTGTTGGGAGCCTCTCTTGGGGGTTTACAAATACTGTGGGTATGGGATGTTTTAATATCCACCGCACCATCCTTTCCTCAGCTGAGTAAAAGAGTTTAATGTGACAAGGTTCTAACGTGTTTACAATTTAATGCACGTGACTGTACGTGTGTTTTTTTTTATGAAAACTCGTGTTCAATTATTTAGGTGCAATAAAATAAATTAAATATCAGTATGCTAAGAGGACAGAAATAGAGGTTTGGCAGTGTTAATACCTTGTATAAAATAAAAATTAATCGCTGAATGTGTATGTAAGCACAAATCTCGAGAGCAGCTGAGCCGATTTCGTTAAATATTTTTTACAATATTCCTTGAAGTACGAGGATAATTCTTACGGAGGTAAAAAAAATAAATAAAGAGTCGACTGTTAGGCGGTACGAAGTACGCTGGGTTAGCTAGTTACGAATAAATTCATTAAAAAAACCTAGATTTTTATAAGAAGTTTCTATGGTCTCATATTAACTTTTTTTAAAGTTCTAATCTCTTTAACATTCTGGCTTGTGAGGCACTAATTTCTTTTTTATTATTCATATATACTCATTCCAAAGTACGATTAAACCCCCATTTGAATCCTCTAAAAGTGTTTGCAAAGTTTCATTGCGATCCGGTACGACTTTTGCAAATAAGAACGAAACAACATTTGTGTAAGAATTGCTTCGCGAAGAGCTTAAACAAAAGCCTCGATTAAAAATAGAAGCAAAACACAGGTTTTGCTACAGCGTGTTTGCATCGTATCTCAAAATCGGAACAATAATATGATCACTATTTATAAGAGCGCCTACTAGTCACGCTATGATCAGGTACGGCTCTTACGGTTGGTTACGAGATAAGCTATAGTCTTGTAACCGGGTAGCTAAATGGGGTAGCTTGCTGGGGTGCTATCTGCTAGGAATGAAAGCACTGTATTGCTGTTAAACCATCACTATATTATACTGCTACTTAATAACGATAGAAATGATTTAATGAAATGCTAATGAGTACGCGCGGCGCGGCTGATTGGCAGTTGCGAACTAAAGTCTGTTTCCGCGCCAGTTAGGTGAATTGATGGAAATGATGACTGTACAAAAGATGTGCGGTTGCACCGTACACTATTTGTCGAGACTCTAATAGAAATTTCGAAGAGCCAATTCTTCGGTAGATAAACCTACGTACTGTTGATATTTATCAGAAGCCGAAAACAATAAAAAAATTAAAAACCTATTTAGTGGCTAAAAATTCTACCCATGCCGGAATTCAAACCCACGACCTCTAGCTATCCGTGCCAGCGCTCTTTCCAACTGAGTTAATGGGCGACTCACCGGCATCAGTGAAATTTCGAACCTCTTTACACTATTCTCTGTATTACGTACAGACAGCGACATCTGGTTTAAGTAAATTGCATCACTCGAAATTTCACTGATGCCGTTACAGTGTATATAATACAGAGAATATTGTAAAGAGGTTCGAAATTTCACTGATGCCGGTGAGTCGCCCATTAGCTCAGTTGGAAACAGCGCTGGCACGGATAGCCAGAGGTCGCGGGTTCGAATCCCGGCATGGGTGGCATTTTTAGCCTCTAAATAGGTTTTTTAAATTGTCCTTAGCACGGGTAAGTGCAAAAAAAATTCAAATAGTATAGTAAAAATTTTACTGCTGTGAACCATAGAAATTCGTTTTATTGACCAGCGTCCACATCACGCTACAAAAGATGTAGTAGGCTCAACCTGCCTTCTAATGTAATTCATTTCGGAACGAATACACTGCAGTGATACGTATCTAAACGAATGAGATATTAAAGAACAATATTGCCGCAAAAATACCGAATCATATTTTACTCGTTTCACTTCTAGTGTTCTTTAAACACAATAATGGTGCGCTTACACGGAGTTCTACTCGTAATATCCAATAACGAGCCCTGACAGTTCTTAAAAGTCACCATGGAGAAAAAATGTTGGTAGATTGGCTATTCAGAACGCTATCCGCTTGCTCCAGCACACTAAACGATGTCCTAGGCACCTAATTAGTGACGTAGCTTAATGTAAATCATAAGTAAATTGTAGAAACGTGAAAAAAATTGGGTTATAAGGAAAACTATCATGGCTAGGTTCACAATGAAGAAAAGAAGGCTTACGAGTTAACGAGTAATAGGCGACCAACTTGTTACAAGAAGGAAAACTTCGTATAAAATCAATTCACAATTACATTAATGACATGACATGACATTTAGATACAGGCACATACATTGCTTCTGGCCCCACACTAGGATACCCTCTGTCATGGGAACGAGAAACAACGACATCACCAACATGTAAACATCCAAGACCAAAAAAAACCCAGTTTTTTTGTTTCTAGCCGGGATTCGAACCCGGGACCTCTTGCATGGTAGGTAGATGCGTTACCGCTACGCCACATAGTTCGTCTATTCTGTAGTCTATTAATGACGTTGTTAGGGCTGTAAAGCAGACAAAACCCTCAATATAGCTCATTATGAGTAGCCACGAAGTGGGCCTGACCACGAAACTCGACGACCATTATGAAACATCACGTATTGACATTTCCATTACGTGAAGCGGGGTATTAGAGGCTCCATGCAGTTAGTGTCTGGGCGCTACCAGTGGAGAATAAACATAATTATATATTTTTCAAATAGTCCTTGGATGCGAATGGCGAGAGACCGTGAATGACGTCATGATGGGGAGAAGGTCTGTACCTGCAGAGGGGCAGAGGTGAGCTTAGGATGATGACGATGATGATATCTTTATTAGATCTTTTTTCTAAAGAGTGTCAGTACAATATCTCACTCGTGATAATAGTGATTTGTAGGAACCCCTTGCAGTGAATCTAATTCTAAAAAGGTAGGACTGGACAGATGCCATAAAAAGGCCATTTTTGGTCAAATGGATTCAAATAGATACGACACAAAAAAAATTGCGCTGAACATTTACTACTTGGCGGGTGGGACCCAAATCCAATTTTGCGATGTTGTCCCGTATGCTTAGTAGAAAGTAACTACTAGAACACTTTACTGTAAAGCAAAGTGTACTTTATCTCTATCCTTCGTGAAAACGAACCAACGTGTCAGTTTTTTTCGTTGTTAAGTGTAGTTTCGTAATATATGTCGGGACTCCATAATTCACAGCGTGACGTCATCCCCTGAAATTACATTCATGTCCGCGCGACAGTGACACAGGCAGTGCTGTCAATAGAGCGTGTTTAACTATTGTTCTCTGCACAACATGAAGTTTTCCCTGTAACAGAAATAACCAATTTTTTACAATATTTTTTTTGCCAAAGAGGATGCCTTTGTCTAGCAGTGGGACACAAAAGAAGTTAATTATAAAAAAAATTAAGTAAAGAATCAAATAGCAAGTAGGTATTTTTTTATCAATTAGATTTCAAGAAAAGCATGGAAGGTACTTGTATTTTTTTAATCAAATAGATTAATTAAATTGTTCACCGCATTGTCCAATTTATGTGCAATTAATGGTGCAATAAAGTATTAATAATAATAATAATAATTAGGGAAAAATACGAAAAAACCTGATACATTCCCTTTTATCTTTATTTTAACAATTGTTATCGACGGTTTGTTTACACATTTTTATCTTCCATCTGGAAAGTCCGTTTTTTCCCGAAATGATTGTATTACTTTTTCAAGGTTTCAAACCCACAGTCACCTTTTATATACCATATTGAAAAATAAGTTTAATGCTAGAATCACAATAATAACCACTCAACTCGACAAGATTCCACTGCAAAATGAAAAACAGTAACGTAAGTACTATGGACTTTTCTGTTAAAAAATTGTGTTAGTTTTATATCTTTATGCCTGCGTATGTATGCACTTTACGTGCTATGCAATAGTTTGAGTAAGTAAAACGATGACACTAATGTTTTTTTTAACTTTTATAGGAAGAGTAACACGGTGAGTATAAGGAGCCTGTATTAAGTCCTCAGCACGGTATAATTCATATATCTGTGCTTATATTAAATCTGGCAATTTTTTTCTGTGTCTGGTATATGTCTGTCATATTCTATTTATTGTGGGTGCAACACGGTGAAACCACTTCACGGTTATGTACAACTCACATTATAACGTGTAACATCATGAATGCTACATAACGCCACGCTTAAATCCATGAGAAAATCACCATAAGTTGTGAAATTATTGAGTAGTGGTTTTGCCGCAATTATCGATACAATTACCCACGTAGGTAATGAAGAGCTAGATAGGTTAGGTACTACCCGTCTGATGTATCTACATCATCAGAATTGCCATAATTATTGCTACATCCCTATATGATTCCGCCGGGTTACACGGTGTGTGTTTCGGCTTTCCGAAATAGACAGTATTTCGGAAAGCTGAAACGAACACGGTTTTCCGAAATACTGTCTCTTTTTGTTGTTTTAACAAACAAAGACAAACTGTTAAGATAGACACAAACTGTTAATGCGATATAAGTAAAATTAGTGCAGCACATATTAAAAATCGACAGGAAACCAAACGAACTATGTAATGTATCACTTATAATTAAAGTGTCAGAAGAAAAAATCCAATATACCAACATAACAATAATAACTTAAATAAAATCACCGCTATTTGCGGTCCGAAATAGTAAGATTCGGTGACAAAAAATCCTAAAAAAACATTCTCTTTGTTTTTTTAGGACCAGACACAACAGGGGTTTAGTTTTTACGTTTAGAACGTAAGTAAGGCCGGTAGTATTTTTTATTAGTATCGTTATTTTGGCATGTAACTTTTTGTTTTGACACGAAAAAAAAGTTTACGACGTACGAGGCGGTACGTCTAAAGATAGCCATGTTTTTTTATGTTTCGTGGCATGACGAAAGATTTTTAAATCCTCTTCCATAGTGTGGGTAAACATTTATTATTTAAAAAGAAACGCCTATATTTCAGTAATAAACTAAAAATTACGGAGGATAAAACCAGCTTTTGAAATTGGCGTTGAATCTGATGTCACGCCCAGATACACAAACATCGTAAACACTAAGGCTCTTACTAATAAACACCGTATTAGCCTTGTATAGTTACACAGTGTTTTGTTCACGTCATTTCAATGTAATTTTCAGTTGGAAGAAAAGAGACAAAAGACTGCATAGTTATACAATACTTACACCAAGTTTATTAGTGAGGCTGTAATAGTCACAACAAAGCACGGGTGAAGTTTACTAAGCGTGACGTCACACGGTTTGATGGATGTTTCAGTCTAAATGTCTGAAAGCAGTATTGGTAATCTCTTTTTTTTATAAAACTAAATCCGTGTTTTAAATCATTTCAATTAATTGTAAATCTTTGATTAGTTGATACTGTCGTCACACCTTTTACGGGCAACATGACAATATTTTAAAAACCTATTTAGAGGCTAAAAATTCCACGCCGGGATTCGAACCCACGACCTCTGGCTATCCGTGCCAGATCCTTAGCACGGGTTAGTGCATTAAAAATTAAAAATAGTATAATGACAATATTTCTTAAAATTGTTTGTAAATTGAAAGGTGGTTTTTGACTTACGACACTATTGTAACTGCAGTGCGAGGTGTGTGCAAGAAAAGATTTTCTCGAATCATCGTTTTTGTCATAAAAAGCATGTACCCCCAGCATAACGTAATGTTATGACTACCGCTAGTGGCATTTTTCCGAGCGCTTTCGTGCTTCGCAAGGCACGTTAAGCCGTTGGTGCCGGCTGTCATGTAATGGCAGTCGTTAAGCCATGTCAGAGGCCTTATGGGCGGCTTGATAACTTCTGACAGTAAGGCCTGCCACTGTCTTACAATCCTCCACCAACCCGGACTTGGCCCCCGTGGTGGAGTATGGCCTAACCTTCCTGTGAAGCAGGAAGAGACCCGTGCCCCAGCAGTGGGGACATACAAGGGTTGATAATGTAAGTTGATAAAACTAAAGTTATGGGCCAGTGCCCATAACTTTATTTTTATCATCATCATCATCAACCAGGGGGCGGTGGTAGCGGAGCGGTGTAGAACGCCGGCCTCTCAATCGGGAGGTCGTGGGTTCAAACCCCGGCATGTACCAATGACTTTGTTTTCTAAGTTATGTACATTTGTGAAATTATAGTAGCAATACCACTCGCCGACGGTGAAGGAAAACATCGTAAGGAAACCCTAGTACTGAAGTGTTAACGTACCTCAGCGATTGCTACGTACAATGGCCCAACTATGAGGTTAAGTGCGGAAATCTCAGGTCTAACTAACTAACTATCATCATCAACCATTCGACGCCCACTGCAGGACTTATGCCTCCCTCATGGTTTGCAACCTTCACGGTCTTGTTCCGGCCGCATCCAGCGACTCCCCGCCACCGTAACCAGGTCGTCAGACCATCTGGTGGAGGGCCTGCCCACGCTGCGTCGTCCGGACCGCGGTGGCCAGGTCAGAACTTTTTCGCCCCAACGGCCATCAGTTCTTCGAGCTATGTGCCTCGCCCACTGCCACTTCAACTGAGCAATTCTTCGAGCAATATCAGTGACTCGGGTTCTTCCGCGGATCTCCTCCTTGTAATTTAGATTACTTTAACTTCAAACTTAGACGTGACTGTACAATAATAACATTGTTGTGGCTGCTTAAATATCAGAGCAACTTTGCGGTGGTCGTTTCTTTTTTGGATTTAATAAGACCAATAATTAGTAAGAGTGTTAACCTCCTATAAGACACAATATAATTAATAAACCGACATAATTTAGGTGCTCCCATACGTAGAAATTATAATTTGCCAGAAACGTCGCATTAACCACAGAACTTTTTAATACAATAATTACATTTCTCAGTTTGTGAGTGCATTATGCGGTCTGCTATAATGCCCAGGCATTATTTGTAAAACAGCAATTATTCTGAGTTTCAGTTCTTTTCGTCGCTTATCTATTGTATAAGTGTAATTATGTATCTATTTACGAGTACATAGAAACTTCTGTACTATGAACTTGAATGATAACTAAAATCCGAATTTATTTAAACTCCTGCCTTTTGACTGATAGATAATAACACAACCCTGTAACCTTAAAAACAAAAGTCTTTGACAATGTTGCGTCCGGTATGACATCACGTATGATTGTGTTTAAAAACTGAACGATTGTGCGCATATAGTGTGTGCGTATGTACAGTCTGTTAGCTTTTAGATTATACCTCGGCTACTATCGGATAGAATCGGATATATTCGTGTAATTTCTGTTTCTGTTCTATTTCTGTTCTCGGCCCTCCTCATCCAGCCATCATTAAAAATAATTTGTCTTAGATTGGCAATATTTTGCAAAAAGATTTAATTGACAAATCACTATATCACAATGAGTACTTTAATCCACCTGGAATGAGTTTAAACGAGTCATAAGCTGGGTTGACGGGAGGCGGCGAGTGCTGAGGTAGAATAATTAAATAGAAAATATGAGAACAACGGCAAAAGGACCGCAAAGGGTACCGAATTTAAAACGATAGCCTTTGATTAAAGGGTAGTCTATTTATTGCTACTTGTCCAATTTAGCAAACAAGATTCTAACCTTAAAATTGAGATCAGATGCTTAAACTAGACATTTTCTCGCAAATTCATGAACTATCATGAACTATGTTTATAAGATTGGCAGCGTGTTATCTAAAAGAGTGTTCCAGGTTACTTCATTTATGGAAATATGGCAGTTTTGGACTAAAAAGTCACAGTTTAAGGGTAGAATCTTGTTTACTAAATTGGACAAGTAAGAATAAATAGACTGTAAAGGCACTTGATAGCGAACGAAGTTGTGGGCACAGCTAGCTGATGAATATTATAGATTCAATGCTGATATTTTTCGATCATTTCGTCGGTTACTAAAAGAGGTATGCCAAAACAGTGTCAAACCATATACTCGTAATACCCATCACGATATAAGTGAATAGGCTGTCACTGAAAATGACACTAGTGTATTTTTCATTGATTGGTTCACCTCAGCTATATAATGCAGCTCCAGACACCTAGAATTCTGCAGGTAATAGGCCTTCACTCAGGGAGGTAATAATTACCAAGCGTGAACGCTAGTGAACATGTCAGAAACTTCGGTTCCCTCTTTTTTTTTCCTTTACGATCACTAAGGCACATCAAGATATCAAACCATTATTATCAAAGTGGTTATTGATTGTTAATAAGTTTATCTCACTTACATTAAGTTCATTCAAACAACGTGCATTTTCTACCGTAAATAAGATAAGATAAGAATATTCTTTATTGTACACCAGAGCACATATTATAAAACATGTAAAGATACAAAGTACAATTGGCGGCCTTATTGCTAAAAGCAATTTCTTCCAGACAACCGTACGCCGGAAAGTAGCTGAAGGAAATAAGAGACGGGTAGTCAGTAGTAAATACTGTGAAACTAGATTTTATATACTAGATGGATAGTATCTAAAAATCTAGTTTCACACTATTTGAACTCTTCAATTTTTTGTATATATTTGGTAGATCTAAGAAAAAGTTGTAAGCTAATTCATATTACAAAACAACGTTTGCAATTTTATATTACTGCGGCAATAGTGGATAGCTTTGTTTTCACTAAAGGCTATGCGAAATAAAATAGACTACTGTTTATTTACCCCAAATTCATTTCCTGCACCTGTATGACGAACTTACGCAAGAACCGAATAGCGCAGGTAAGTAAATAACGTCATAATAATATATAGAGACGGATCGGCGCGATTCATCAAAGTCTGATGCGTGCACGCTTTTATTAACAACATTTACACACACTCCTTCGCGAGACAGACAAACATGGGTTAGCTTTTTAAAAAAGCCCAGCGAAAAGATTTTTTTAATGATAGGTAATTTACGTGCTTCAAAGAAAGAGCTTCTAAAATTAGCACTTTGCATTAAATTTTTTAAGGTGATTTTACAGATTCATACAAACTACGTGTATTTTACGTGTGGTTGTATTTACGAGTGAATCACTATACATATGTATCACGCAGAGCCGGGTGCAACGATACAAACTAAAATAATAATAATAACTTAACATAGTAACTAACACATCACAATTATTGAGCTAATCCCAAACTAAGATGCGGTGTTTGGAAACAAGGCAAGGACATCACAATCATTGAAATATTTCCAGAAGTAATTTTTACAAATCTCCGGCCCGCAGTGGGTATCGAACTCACGACCCCCGGCATGGTAAACAGACGTGATACCGCTAAAGCAAGGAGGCAGGCTAATATTACAGGAAAATAAAACTTAATTAATCGAGGCTACTACTACTAGAGCAATAAAAGTCGGGTTCCATGTGGTCCGGCCAACGGGGCGGCCAGTCTTTAGTTTTGTAAAGCCGCGTTTTCACGCTCTTAGTAGGATCCGACAGAATGACTTGTCTCCGTAAGGCTAGGCGCGCGCGGGTTACTTTTGTCACCGTGACGGAGTGACGCTCCGTAGATTTGTATGGAGATGCGCGAAATGTCACCTAGTTGTCACGTCGTAACATACGCGCATCTCCATACATACTCACGGTCTTGATAAGAGTGACGAAACAGTCACGGTGACAAAAGTAACCCGTGCGCGCCTAGCCTAAGAAAATCTGAAGTCTCCTCGCATGGTGGTTGCTGCCGACCGGCCACTTCTTTGATAACTTTTTCTACATTATGTCTAATTTAAAAAAATGGGACTACTTCAATGCCAAACGGAGACAATAGATGGATTAAAGATTCCTCAAAGTTATTTTCGCGTTTTCCTCAATTTTTACGAGCATACGTTTTAGTGGTGTACATGCATCTTAGTGAATTAAAATTGTTGCTTCTGTTTATAGGTGATTTGCTGCAAACGGTGTCGCTCATCCAGCAAAAAAAGATTAGAAGCGGAATCAAATGTTTGTCGTCAAACTTCGACAGAGAAGTATAAAAAGAAAATGCATTTCATAACCTTTCCAAAGCTTCAAAAAATCCCGCAAACATTAATATTTCAAAGCTTTTTCAATTTTTTTTACGAAACGCTACTAAACGTTGTAACTATTGGCGCCATTTCGTATTTGCGATTTAATCTAAGTAGCCAAAACGAGTAGAGCGCGTTCCGAGTGAAATAAACATGACCGTTTTCATCAGAGTGACATTTTTTTGTCCTAAGGCGGCCAGTGTACACGATAGTGTGATTTTCGTGTAGAAAAAAGGTCACTTGGTCCAAATCTAATAATACTAAGACGGTGAAAACCCGGCTTAATGATTTAATGATTAATCGTGCCGCACGCACGGCGCTGGCACGTTGTAACATAGATTCGACATACTTACCACTTTTACGATGAAACATACTGTTCGATTTAAATTATTTTCATCATATAATCATCATGCGGTTGAAACGTTTTAAGTGGCGTTTAATATTCTAGCAGCTGATTTAAATTTCATAAAGTATTTTGCATATTCTTAACGGTACGTATTTTTACTGTAATTATGTGTAAACATTGAAAAAAGTTCTATTTATAGAGCCATTGAAAGGGAAATGATGATTGATGATTGAAATATTCGTCTTCAGCACAAGTTCACAAATGAATTCACACATGGCGCTTACAGGCGTGGCCATAGAAGAACCAGAATACGGCTGTCAAATTAATCTGCGCTGAGCAAAATTTCCTTCGCAAGGCACGTTAAGCCGTGGGTGCCAGCTGTCATGTAATGGCAGTCGTTAAGCCATGTCAGAGGCCTTATGGGCGGCTTGATAACTTCTGACAGAAAAACCCGCCACTGTCTTACAAACCTCCACCAACCCGGACTTGGCCCCCGTGGTGGAGTATGGCCTAACCTTCTTGCAACGCAGGGAGACCCGCGCCCCAGCAGTGGGGATATTCAGGGTTGAAATCGATCAACATTTTACAGACGTGTCCCTGTTCTTGTGTAGTCCATAAATAGAACTTTTTTCAAACGGCTCATTACCTAGAATTACAATGCATTAGTTTTTTGCGCTCAGCAACCTTAACATCTAGGGCTAACATCGAAGCAAGCTCCCTGACAACTTAAAATTAGCTTTAAATAAGGTCTTTTGCAGTCTTTCAGCTCTTTTTCAGTTATTGTAATTTCTTAAATGTTTTTATATCATTAAGGCCAATTTAAATTTCAGTTTATTAGCGAAGGGCAAGACGAGCATGACAAGTAAACGAAATACAACGCGCAATCAACGAGCGACTAATTAATGTTGTTGAAGAGGTAGATACCTATTTGTCAAGACTGCGGCAAGTGGCATTCCTATGTGAAATGACTAGCTCAAGCATTAGTCTACGAGTTTGTTATGTAACTGTATTACCAAAATACCCAACTAAAAGTAAATTCCGCAACACATCATCCTTGTTTTAGTTGCTATGTCAATCATTACGTAAGTGAATGAAGTGCACGGATGTAAAGGTTGAGGTGCGTTGTTGCTGTTCTTTTATAGTAAACTTTACGTTTATTTTTTTACTACTGTCCAGTAATCTTGTAAAATACGTGTAACTTTACTGACTCTTCATTGAAACACGCTTTCAATTTCCTTTTACTTCCTATCTATTTCTTAAATAGTAAACATCAACATGAAGCCAATTAAGAGCCGTTTTCTGAATTGAGAATTTCACTGAGTAAATACTTAAGTAACGTGCTGTCACGCTTTTTGCTGAGAAATTCGAAGAGACAGCACTACAGTTAAGCATTTACTTAGCGAAATTCTCAATTCTCAAACTGGCCCTAGGCTTTGCATACTCACGGAGCATCGTAACAATCGTGACAAAATACTAGGCAAGACTTTTTATGTTTTTCTTGTCTTGTTTGTTTCATGATATCACTCACTAAAACGATTAAAAAACTTCATCAAATAAATTAATAGTATTGTCATTCATAAGTCTTGCGTGAATTTATTTCTCGTATTAGAGATTTGAGTAACTTGATTTTGCCTCGTGATCGTTATTAAAATTCCTTACTAATTTAATTTAATTTAATCTAATTCAAGTACGTAATTTAAGTAATATCTCTGAGATCACTTTGTAATCAGTGACCTGTTATGGAAACACAATGATCCATTTATACGGTTTAACGTAATAAGTTAACAAAAATAAGCCATCGTACCTCCTAACAGAGACTCTTCCTATTGAATTCACTAACTGAAGGGTCTGAAGATAATATCAAATGCACTAAAATAGTATGTAGCTAATTTCGTTACACATTTTGATGATAAAACTAACACAATCGCTTGTGGCCAAGTCAAACTGAGTGATTGGAATCAATCACTTCAGTTAAGTAACCACGGTCTGGGGCATTATTACGTAAGTCTCCACTGAGTTGCGTGACGTTGATTTTTACTTTTTGTAATCTACTCCGGCTGTGCATACATTTTTTGACACTTAGGAGTCGTCTAAATGCTTCACTCGATAGAGTGGAGTGCTACGTAATAGGAGGGCAGGTGCGGGAGGGATGACCGCCCCGTGACTACCGCTAGTGGCATGTTTTCTGAGCGCTTCCGTGCTTCGCAAGGCACGTAAAGCCGTTTGTGAAAGCTGTCATGTTATGGCAGACTGCCTCACAATCCTCCACCAACCCGGACATGGCTTCCGTGGTGGACTATGGCCTAACCTTTTTGCGATGCAGGAAAAGACCCGTGCCCCAGCAGCAGGGACGTACAAGGGTTGATGTCAAAATATTTTTTGCTGCATGTATGTCTAAAAACGGCATTCGCCTTAATACGTAATATTACAAAATGAAATTATATCTATCAGCCCACGGCTGCTCACTGCTGGGTATGTATAGGCCTTTTCCCTTCAATACCATTTATCACGATCTCAGAGTGGCGACCAAGGACAGGAAGACGGTCTGGCGGTAAACCAGTCATTGAGTCGGCGGAGGTCCAGTGCATGCCGCTGGCAAGAGATCATGACAAACAGTTGAATAATAATAATTGTCCTCGTTACCGTTTCATTTCAATCGTAATTGATTCCATTTGTAACTCATAACATAGACAATAAATGCCTCTTTTCATGATATTGTAACTAAATTGAAAAACAATTAACTTGTGTGATTATAACATTATTCTGAGCTACCATTTTCCATTTTAGATACCATTTTTAGTCTTTTTGTCTTTACTATATTCGATTACCATTAGTTCCTGCACAGAGTTATTTTTACAATACGATAGCTATAACGTTGGTAATACAAGCCTTTAAAACATTATAATACCTTTATCTGAATCCCGGAATCCATTACGACGCCACGGGCACAATTAGAAGAATTTATAACTACTCTACGCTGTTTCGCACCTCATGTTTATAAAATAGCCAAAAATAACTCCGTTTCCCGCTGTTTCCACCTTTGAGAGGCTATCACTCACGGTTAAATGTCAAAACTCCAATCATAACTGTTTACAAATGGAGCGGAATGCGGGGTAGGTCGTCGGGTTTATACCGTCTTATTTTCACCGAATTCCCAAGAATATACTCCATAGTCTCTTTGTTTTTATCTGAGCATTAGTGGGAACATTGTTTTAAAATGTCGCAAAGAGTCAGCAACCAAAATGTCTGTGTATAAAATATCTGTGTAACGAGTAGAGAACTAAATCAGCATACATACATTTTCACTAAAACATGTGGCAGGTACATACCAAGTTGTTAATTGTTGGCTAGGTTATTCGTTTTCGAATAGCTAATTTTATTGATGTTTCATAAGTCCGCACGAAGTTATTATTTTACAATTTTTTAACATAATATAATAACAGGCAAAGTGCGGACAGCGTCGTTCCTAACTTGGTTTGTTCAAAACAGATCTAAATTACCAAGGAAAGAGAGTACAAATTCATAAGTGAAAAATACAAAATAGAATTTAAGAGAGTGCCCGAGGGCCTTTGAAGTTGATAAATGTACTTAGTTTCTCATTAGTTAAGCATTAACTCACTGCTAGTACCCGTCAAGTCGTAAGATTCACTGGAAATACTTTTGACGGTATCCGTGATACGTACACGAACGTGACGGTACCGATCCTGTCCTCGGTAGATACTTATATCAGTTTATTTGTCACTACCTAAGCGGTTTTGAATGGAAATGTTGTTCTTGCACTATTAATAATAAAAATAACAAGAAGAATAAAATAATAACTTCTACACAACACAATGACTTCACCTGGTCCCAAACTAGGATGATAACCAGGCAAGGACGTCACAAACATGAAAATACACCCAGACTGTGGCCACTTGTACAAATGTGCGACAGCCCCCAGTGGGAATCGAACCCACGACCTCTGTCTTGGTATGCAAGCGCCTTAACGGCTAGACCAAAGAAGCAGTCTGTTATATGGATACTGAGTTCCTTCGATTCGAAGGTTAGAATTGTCTTGAAGTTTAAGGTTTGCCCACCATGCAACCGGCTGATGACGTATTGGCGGCATGACTTTAATTAAAATCAATCTTGAAGTATTCATGAAATTATAAGTATCACCGACCTATCGGACTATTTTAAAATGTGATTTTGAAGTTTTACAAATAGGCACTTAACTACATTGCGAGTGAATTTGTAAACAAAAATGTAGTGGTTGCAATCTCGCCGGATGAAATTGAGTAAATTCGATGTGGAGTCTATTGTGTTTTGCGTTTTTAAGAAGTGATTCGTGTTACTACGAGTATATAGAATGAGTATACCCTTCTAAGTTTGGTAAGAAAATTACAAATTAATGAAAATGATGGAGCGATCAACGATCAAGAGTCATAGGTTTATCATCAAGAGCCATCCTAACAGCGATACAAAAGTATATATACTCTATAAAATGGACGACTTTTATTACTTAATAGCTGACCCAGCGAACTTCGTACCGCCTAACAGTAGATACTTATTTTTTGTTATTTCTCTCTCCGTAAGAACCATCCCCGTACTTCAAGGAATATTCTAAAAAAAGAATTAGCGAAATCGGTTCAGGTGCTCTCGAGATTTGCGCTTACCAACACATTCAGCAATTCATTTTTATATTATAGATATATTTCATTTCACCTATACTTTACGGAATACAGGTTAATACACATAGTGACATTACAGAGGTAGCATGAAAAATCGCTCGCATGAAGTGCTTGTAGCCTAGTCAAACCGAGTGATTGGAATCAATTATTTGAGTTGATCAACCGCGGTCAGGTGCAGGATGGGTGCAGGACCGTCCAGTGTCTATCTCTTGTAACATTATTCCGAGCGCTTTCGTGCTTCGCATGGCACATTAAGCCGTTGGTGCTGGCTGTCATGTAATGGCATTCGTTAAGCCACGTCAAAGGCCTTAAGGGCGGCTTGATAGCTTCTGACAGTAAGACCCGCCACTGTCTTACAATCCTCCACCAACCCGGACTTGGCTCCCGTATTGGAGTATGGCCTAACCTTCCGGCGATTCAGGAAGAGACCCGTGCCCCAGCAGTGGGGACATGCAAGGCTTGATATCGGTGAAAAATCGAGTCGCGCTCAAATGTCAAACGACGGGACGGTTTATATAAAACTAGCTGACCCAGCGAACTTCGTTCCGCCTAACAGTCGATCTTTATTTTTTTTTCCCTCTGTAAGAACCATCCTCGTACTTCAAGGAATAATCTAAAAAAAGAATTAGCGAAATCGGTTCAACGGCTCTCGAGATTTTCGCTTACCAACACATTCAGAGATTCATTTTTATATTATAGATTCTGACAGTATTACGATCACACGTGTGACTTATCATGCTACCTGTACAGCAAGCAGTGCAAGAATACTTACAACGCTATGGCCACTGCGGCTGCGCAGACTCAGGCGCATCTTCCAATCGCGCTTGCCCGCGCCCTCGCTACTGAACGAACGCTTAATTGGCGCCGACATCGTTCCACTCACTCACTCACACCCACAACTCTAACTTAAGGCTTTAAAGTACCACTTCTTTCAACGAGATAGTTTGATGTCGAACCGTTTACACATTAAAAATTAATATATTTAAGGTTCTGTACACTATTTACACTTTACGTTTACAAGTTTTACTATTTACAACACGAATTTTGTATTAAAATGAAATGGAAAGAGACGTTTTAAACGTTCACTTCACATTGTCAACTTACGAGTGAAATCACTTACACTAGGTGCGGTTAAAACTAACAGGAAAGAGGCGATTTAATCGTTCACTTCACATTTTAAATTTACGTCTAAAATCACATACACTAGGTTCAGTTGGTTAATTTGGTTCACTATGACTAACACTTAGGACACCAAGTACAAACACTTACAGGTGGAGTAGGCTTACACGGGGACATTAGGGTAAGTTTATACAGCTCTAGGGGTACGTAGAGAAGAAATGAGGTAGAGCCACGTGCCAAAGACCTGGAACAAGAAAGAAAACTATGTTATGTTTTATAATACACAAATAAAAAAAAAATATAATTTTATAATTTTTTTTTTAAGTGATCATCTCATCTCATCTCATCTCATCTCATCTCATCTCATCTCATCTCATCTCATCTCATCTCATCTCATCTCATCTCATCTCATCTCATCTCATCTCATCTCATCTCATCTCATCTCATCTCATCTCATCTCATCTCATCTCATCTCATCTCATCTCATCTCATCTCATCTCATCTCATCTCATCTCATCTCATCTCATCTCATCTCATCTCATCTCATCTCATCTCATCTCATCTCATCTCATCTCATCTCATCTCATCTCATCTCATCTCATCTCATCTCATCTCATCTCATCTCATCTCATCTCATCTCATCTCATCTCATCTCATCTCATCTCATCTCATCTCATCTCATCTCATCTCATCTCATCTCATCTCATCTCATCTCATCTCATCTCATCTCATCTCATCTCATCTCATCTCATCTCATCTCATCTCATCTCATCGCATCTCATCTCATCTCATCTTATCTATTAGGGAAAGAAAAGTATAAGTATTCATTCCAATATACGAGATAAGAATATTCGTTATTGTAGACCAGAGCATAGGACACAAAAACTTGCAATATGTACCCTGTACCCTGTATGTATGATATAATTCGTTAATATAAAATTTAAGTACCTAATAAATAAATAAAATAAAAAAAATACATGGGAATACCTACGTCATCAAAAGAGACAACACTAAAAATAACCTTAATTGGCGCAAGCGCACAAGAGATGGTTTTCTTTTCTTTCTACAGAATACCCAGGGATTATTAGAGTATTTTTAATAAGATAAGATAAAAGATAATTTAGTCAAGTAACATTGTTTGTGTGAATGTAAAGAAAGCCTACAAGATGTCGATTTTGGGACATTAACTTCTCTTTAGGATTTCTTATTAGCTAACACATTTTACAAAAAAACGATAGTTAAAAGATGATTATTAAATAACAACATTACTTTTTGACGTACAAACATCAGTTTTTGGAATATATCTATAACGTTATGGTTTTCTAATGTTACAAGTTGTGTTTTTATGTAGCCTATAATCGTCTCGCTGCAGGAACAAGCCTTCTCACAGAGAGATATAATATGGTCTTAATTACCACGCGTGTCTACCGCGGATTAGCAATTTCAAGTGGCGAAGTAGGTAACACTTAGATTTTCTCACGAAGTTATAAGTTATAACATCTAAAACGAATCTCAGTTACATCGCACTGCCTATGTTGTGGATTCAATAAATCGAAAACTTGTCCAGCTGAGCCGTTCAGTACTTATATGATTGTTGTGTCGAAAATTATTTTCGCTCCATAGGAACTTAATTAAAGTTCCCCATTCACGCTTCTTTAGCTCTCGTATCCAATTAGCATAACAAATAGACGGGCCGCGACGACGGACCCGTTGGGAATGCCAACTCTGCCCCGCCGTATAGGAGTGGATACTGAATGGAAATGTAGAAACAATTTAGAAGCAGTTAGAAGTTCACAAACGGGAGCCCACGATACAGGATTTACCTAGTATGTGGCCCACCAGTGTCTGGTACACTGAAAATTACTCTTTTCTAAATAAATTATAATTACATTACTATTACTTTACTTTCATTATAAAACATTAGGTGTAGAAACACTCTCGTGGCCTCGTCGAACCGAGTGATTGGAATAAATCAATTGAGTTAAACAACAACAGGCGCGGTCAGGTGCTGAATGGGTAACTGTCCGTGCGCGTTTCCGTGCTTCGCAAGGCCCGTCAAGCCGTTGGAGCCGACTGTCATGTAATGGCAGTCGATAAGCCATGTCAGAGGCCTTATAGGCGGCTTGATTACTGCTGACTGTAAGGCCCTGCCACTGTCTTACGAATCTCCATCAACCTGGACTTGGCAACATCTTGGTGTATAGATTAGGCCATACACCATGATGGGGCCAAGTCCAGGCCTGCGATGCAAGAAGAGACCCGTGCCTCAGCAGTGGGTACGTACAAAGCGTTGATATCAGATATACATAGATAGAGAAAAGTTTATTGTACAATTTCTACCTGACAACCATTGGATGAAATGTACCTACTAATACATCGGAGAATGAAGTAGATGTACAAACATGCAAAATGACAAACATTACATCAACTTACGCCTGTAACCTGTAGGTACGTGTAGACAGAGACCAAGGTTTGTCACTTTTCTTGATCCGAACCCCCTTTCGCATTATCAACATTTATTAACAACCATTAATTGTTTTTCATTACTAGTTGAACTTTTCGTACTTTTAATTTCGCCTTTTGCTAAAAAAATCGCTATTTGATCAAAATGTATCCGGAAAAAAATATGTTAAACTACAATAATTTTGTTTTCCTTTTTCTCTTTAACTGAGTATTATAAGATAATTTACATCTGCTTTTGAATGAGTTAAATGAAGCTTGATGTTTGTAAACTTTAAGGAACTGATGGATAGCTTTACCTGGACAAAAACAATGTTAGGGTTTTGTTTTTTTCTTTTTAGGTACGGGAACCTTGATTATAATCACCAAAATAACACCATAATGTTTTTTTTTGCCGTCGATATTAGCACAAACCTCGTCTTTCTAGAGAAAGAAGTCGAAAACACGCCATTCATTACAGTTTTCTGGGGATGGGTCAAGTGGGTCCGAAGCCTATACTTAGCATACACAACGATAAAAGCCTGTGAGCGTGTGAATGCGACCGCATCGCTTACGTAAGAAATTGAATTTACATCTTTTAGGCACATACGTTTGCTAGAAAATAAAATGTTACGATAGGTAGAGGCCGCATGCTGAGTTAAAAATATATAACCCAAATATGGAACATCAAGGAGAAACATTAATTATGTAGGTATCATCCACGATCGAACTAATGCTAAATTACATCCATTTTAGTCCGTTGTCTATTCCGTTTGATTCCACTACATAGAAACGGCCATAGTACATTATCGTAATGGTGTTATTTGAAAAAAGAACACTAGTCAATTTAAAACACTCCATGAACACAGTATAAATTGTCTGTGGTAAAGTTTACCCGTAAAGTCTCCACCATAGGTTTATACGCCTTTTCTATTATTTTAAAGGCGCGCATGGATACAAGAACGAAAACATCTAATTAGCAAAGCCAAGGTTTGCTCTTAATTACAATTGAGAATAACAGGAACGGCAAAGTTTATTTACGATCCGGCGTGTCGTTTGTAAATAAAAATCAAATTACGTTTGTCTGGAAATTGTGCCTTGTTGAACTGCCGCAGGAATCAATTTCTGCTGCAGGGGGTTTTTCGTGTGGCATTTGTATGATTTTTATAGGTAGATCACTACAATCAACAAGTGTTAGTGCATACGCTTGCAACTCGCTTCTCAAATTTACATAGAATAATTAGAAGTCATGGTTTGAGATCATGATCATGTGAGATTTGTTTAAATTATTCAAAAACTACCAATATAAGTAGAGGTCTGGACTGATCGTGGAGGGTTTGGAGAACGGAAACGCTAGTCTTCATATTATATTAAATAATTTATTGTAAATTAGAACGTCATTATAGCTCAACGGTGACACAGAGAATCGAAAAAGTCACAATGTTGCCACAGCTACAAAACGTGATAATAACTATGCTCTGTTGGTTAGCCATGATATGCTGCGGCCTCAAGAATTGTTGAGATACATAAGCAGAATATTCTTCAAACATATTATAATATGTATTTGTATTATAATAGATACAAATAGATATTAATATCAAGTTTTTTCATTGTGCACGTGTTCACATACACGTAAAACCTTTTAAAGAAATAAATTTCAACTTATAGTAAACTTACTTTAAACCTATGAAACCTACATTCATGTTACTGATCAAATATCGAAATGAATGAAATCTATTGTATCATTAGTATTTACACAAAGGTTACATAAGTAATTCTAGAACTATAAGATGCCAGAACTATTTTCATATTTAACTGTGTGAACACACGCCCTTTAGGCTTACACTTGTGAGCTATCTTAGTAATACAGTTTTCTCAGTAAGAAACCCCTTCCGTCTCAAAAAACTTTAATTGAACTTCCTAGTAAGTACAAGTATTACCCACAAGAACCTATGTATTATATTAATAACTAGACAGTTGGCATTACCACAAATGAAAGCAGAAAATGTCTTGTAAACTAAAGCTTAATTACATACAGATACTGGACATACCTACACCGAATAGTGAACGAGTTTAATTAAATTAGATCCAGACCAAATTCAGAATTATTTCATGAACACCACAGAGAATACCACATCATTAATTGTTATGATACTGGACGTTCTTTATGTTTGAAGAGTTTTGAACGGTATGGTAGAAAAATACATGCTTGTCTAATAGGGAAAGACTTTGTGTTAGAAAAATTTATAGAATAAGAAATAATAATGGAGGTTCTGATTTGTCGTTATACAACATTTCAAGATCCGACAAAATACAAACTCATTTTGATAACGACACCGAGCAATTTTGATGAATTGATTAAAGTACCTAATAAAATGCCCTTAGTTTAGTTTTCGTAGTTTAGTGCTCTTCGCTTTTATTTTGTGTTTTATCTCAGTAGGGCCTTGTATAACTCATTTCACGCAAGATATTTTGTAATGTCACAATGCGAGAGTAAGACGATTGTCAGACGTAATGGCTGCATTAAGTAGTAAATAAGACAAACAAAACAACATTTTAAAATAAATAGTCAATCAGTGAATTCTTAAAATTAACGGTCAATTGTTTAACGGCCTTCCTTTATCAGTGTGCTAAAAAGTGTCACAGAATCAGCAAGAAGCGCGGCGTCTGTAAAGATTTTTAATTGTCTAGGGAAAAAACATTTGATTCATCATTAATCAAAAAAAGTAGGTATCTTTTGGTAAGCGGAACAACACTGATCCGAAGCATAGGATAATCACCTTGACGTCGTTTTTATCTTTGCTCTAATGGAACTATCGTGTAACAAGCCGTACACTGTGTACAAGCAGGCACTAAAGTCATTCCCGTTTTATGAAGGAAACAAAGAAACTTAAACGTAACCTTCTGCTTCTTCTATATTAGTCGTCTGCTGGACATAGCTCTCCCCTAATGAGCGCCATAGCGTAAGGATGTGCCATTATGGGCATTACCCCCCAATGATGGCACAAACGTAACCTTGTCGCATGCAAAAAGGAGGTTTTCTTATTGAGTATTAAATAATTACTCAATAAGAAAGTTTTCTAAAAACTCTGGTGTTGAACTGACTAAATTACTAGCCGACCATGTGCATATCAGAAAAGAACTGCACATCGTTTACATAGCTCACGTTTTATTTTGGAAAAACCTTGAAAAAATTTCAATTTTTTTTTTTCTTGTTTAAGTTGATTCTAACATGTGATGTGATGTGTCAGTGATCGTTTGATGTGTTAAGGATTGTTTTGATACATGATATCAAAATTACATCCAAGTGAAATAAGCCAAAACTATTATAATGTTTAACGCCATCTATCCAGCAACTACAGAAGGAAAAAATTAAAAATTTAAGCCCTTGCCTTGAAAGCATGTATAGGAAAAAATATTTTATATTTCCGTTATTTATGAACATTTCGTCGCACAATAAAATATATACATGAAACTGGCCAAATTATGTTCTGGATACAGAAAAAAGCGTGATTAGTTATTAAATAGTATTTTCTAAGGTTAACACGAGCAGTAGACATAATAAAAACTGTTTTTATACGGATTTATGCTCGTTTATTACAGTTTTTACAATTTTCCAACGTATCGGCACTTGGCAAAAATGTGATAAACGAGCATAAATCCGTATAAAAACAGTTTTAATTAGTTATTAAATACTTTATAGTCTAACAAAGAAATAAAATCTGGTTAAGTAAGAGTAACACAAATTACACCAATCTGGATTTTGTTCAGGAACTTATAACATTACTGCGCGAACCTTTTGAAATCTGTTCACACAATGCTCTCTTTGCTTACGCCCAGTAATTTGTACTTCTTTACATCATTGTACATCTGTCTGGGACAGTCCTGTATTGTTATAAATGAGCTCTTCTAACGTTGCGTTATTTCTCGCCTAAGTATTTCCTTCTGTAGACCTTTTCCTTGTTATTTTGTAAAAGGTTACATTTAGGAATTTCCCTTCTTTTTGGCTCCACTATTCACTGCTTATTACGGAACTGAATACTTATATGAATCCATTGCTACCAAAAGTGGCCTTTTTAGCGGAATACTAGACCATACTATTAATTTAATTCCCGACCACCTGCTCTTACTATAATAATTGACCGTTTTCGCCACTGCAGTCTACCCGTGACTATGGCATCTGCAACGTTGCTGAAACGTCAGAAATTAAGCAATTAACTTAATAAATAATTGCGGGTAGAACCGTTTAACATACAACTAAAAATGGTTTTGCTTACGCATTGGTTTTGTAACTACAATTAAAATATTTAAAAGCATTTTACATTCCATGACTTTCGCCAAATATTTATGTTTGTAACGTCAGCGTTTCGTAAACGGCACGATATACCTATTACCGAATAATGTGTTCATCTTCTAGCAAATTTTGTTGATGTCGTAAATAAATAGAAAAGTATATATTTATAACGGCTTTTACGCCAGTGAAATTGAAATTGGCTGAAATAAACCTCTTAGTTACCCAGTCGCAATTCAGATCCGAAATAATTATGTCCATGAGAAGTCAATATCATTTGGTCAAGTTATTGTAGACATTTTACCATGGTTGAGCCAAAAATGTAATAAAAGATATCACTTTTTCATGGATTGCATAGTTTAGGTACCTAGGTGTTCCTTAAGCCACTTTGGGGTACTAACTAGGTTGTTGATCCGAGGTTCTAGACTGTAGATTCTAGCAATACTTGTTTACTTTTTGAAACAAACGTACCAACAAGTTATGATTTTTATTCCATTGGTAGCGATAGTTCGCACCCCAAAGCGCCTTAAATAAATTAATTTTCATGTGTCACATGAATCTTTCTTGACTTAAATGTTTTTTGAATTATAAAAAAAATATATTCTGTTAGATAGCACCCCAAAGCGCCTTAAATAAACTAAAACATTGTCGTTTGTGCGACTGCTTTGAATTCGAAAAACTCGTAGTGAATGAACGATCGCCCGCTGCCCGTGAATCACAAATTAATTCACAGGTGGTTACATAAATGTTTTCTGTCGGTTAGGTACGTAAATGTAGAAACGACTAAAATCAGCGGTGGTAAAGTTAAAAGTTACCTCTGACGAGAAACATCCCTTTGATGTTTTTAGAACTGACATGTAGCAGACGAGTTGTACAGAAAAGACCAATGCCCAATGGGAACTTTGAGGCAGTTTCAAATATGAGTTAGGCCACTGAGTCTGAGCTGAAAATTTTTGTTGTTTTCCCTCTGAGGTCATCTGTCCAGAAATGGGCTTTACCTGTGTGTGCCTGATTTAAGAGCGGACTGTTCTATCTATAGTTTAAAAATAAGTGCAAGTCCGTCGTTGTTCGTCCAGGAATTATAATAGGTATGTATTTGTTGCTTTATGATATTAATGTCATGAAAAATCATAATCAAAAATATTTATCAACAATATCGTAATTAAAGTTACTTACCTTCTACAGCGTTCTGGCTAAAATATTGTATTTAAATTAGAAAATACGGTTACTTTCATCTTTAATTCTCATTACGTATTTTCTTATATTCATCCCTTTAAATAAAGTTCACCGTTCTCATTACCTACTTGTAACTAACATGAATTTTCCAATACAAGTAAACTATCCATCAGTAACAAATAAAATTTTGGCATAAGAATAAAGTAACCAGAATAGAACTAGGCTCGCTTCGCTCGGTCCGTGACACACGTCTTACCTAACCTACAAGTCCTGTGGGTGTTAAGTTCCCGTTATTCGTGTTACTTTTCGTTTTTCTGTCCATAAAAATTCAATATTCGCAAGCGCCAAAATTGCTCTCCATTTTTATTCTCCAAAATGATATTCTTTATTTTCGATGACAATCTGTCATCATTCAGAATCGTCAGATGTCGAGACAGAAATTCTCGCTATAGTTTTGATTTTTATCAACGCAATTGATAGAAATCGCGTGTCCTATCATAAAAATGGGCTAAATGGGTTCATCTGAATTGAGATACTTCATACATTTATATAATGATTAAAGACTACACGGCAGCCCTTATAGTCGGCCCCTCATTTGTCACGCTACGACAAGAGATGAAGGGGGAGAAAATAAACAATAAGTAAATCATATTTATTATAGTATGAATAACATTTTATAGAAAGTGCTCTTGCTCAAATTAAGAGAACGAAGGAAATAGATAATAAGAACGTCTAAACTCACGTTCCCCTCTCAAAAAGTTGAGACAGGTTGGTTTCTACGAATTAATTCACCCCCGCAAACACGAAAGAGAATCTTCACACGATCGAAAGTTCAACCCTTTACTTGCAAATGCCAGTATTAACACATCACCTTAACCCTCATATATGGAGGGTCGGCTTACCCCGCCGCTGTAAGCCCAAACGTATTCAATTATTCTTCTTGACGTGACTGTGCTCGTCGGCTAAAGCTTTACTTTCTTGCCAGATATGTAGCCAGTGACTCGCAAAAGCTCTCCAAAAGGATGGAAGTATGCTCTTGCCGAATATAGACGATGATCCACTTGTTTCGCATTGCCTAAGAAAGCCAAGTATCGAATCTACGGCCACCTTAATACAACTCAACGCTTAGCTACTGCAACACAGATAACAGTTCTAAAAGATTTCATCCAACGTGTCATTAGCATCATTATCAGCAGTGGACTTATATAGCCATATTACTCCACTGCTGGACATAGCCCCCCCCTAATGAAGTAAGTATATAATCAATACTAATCCCCTAAGGAAGTAGCTTCCATTGTTTATATAGCTCTACTTCACAGTGTGGATGCGTCATTAGATTAACCCATTTACGACCGATCGTTAAAAAGATCAAAATAATGTATCAAAAGTACCCTCGATTTAAAAATGTTAACTAACGGAAAACGTTCACTTATTGTTATTCAATTGTCGCAGTGATCGTCTGACGGTGTTTTAGCATAGTCATAATAAACAAATAAGTGTTATTTTGAAATGAATTTGTGGTTTACCTAGTACAAGTTGAATAAACATTTGTCATGTCTTCAAAGCGGTAAGTTTTGATAAATTTGTCTTTGAATATAATAAACTTAGTGTTTGTTATTGACAAATATATAACCCATAAAGTAACCCCATGTCATAATATTGCATAATTGCCTTCCTTTTTATAATGAGATATGATGATAACTTTCATGATCGTTATAAAGATCAGTAGTAATATGGGGATGCATTTTGTATTTCCAGACCAAGGTGTAACAAGCCATTGTCTCTGAATGAAATCATTGACGAATTGGAGCAATTAGACGTTGAAGCCCCAGTTCCAAGAAAGATAAATATATTGCCACCAGATAACGCTAATGCTGATGTCACAGATGAAGATTCTGGTGATGAGGAAAATGTTATTTTGTCCAATCTTCCAGGTTTGATATAGATCTTATAAATTTTGTAGAAATCTTGACGTATTTCTCTTACGCTGAGTTGTTGTTACATATTTTATAACTTTCTAGGTTCACAGCTAAGAGCCCATGCAGAGGTAGAATACATGTCCTCGGACATTGATTCAGACAGTGATTCGGATAGTGTGCCTTTAGCAAAAAGAAGTCGAACCACCCAAGAAGCCTTGGTTGAAGAACACCCTCAATCTGAGCCATCTACATATTCATCTTTAGACAGTTCAGATTCGGTTACTGTCAACGTATCTACAGTTCCTTTTCTTGCTCCAACGGTATCAAAAAATCAAAATTATACTTGGAGGAATCGCCATAACCCACGCGACCAACCACAATGGAAAGAAAGCCATGGGCCAAGGTACTTTCACACACCCTTGTATTACTTTGAGTGTATGTTTGATGACAATGTTATCGAAATATTGGTCAAGCATACTAACATTTGCGCGATTCAAAAGAATAAAGCAGGCAATGTTACCACGAGTGAGATGAAGTGTTTCCTAGGGAATACTCCTTTACAGTGGATATGTCGTTGTGCTCCGAAGATATATGTATTGGGAGAAATCAACTGATGCTGACTTTAGTATTATTTACAACGCCATGTCAAGGGATAGATTTACATATATTATGAGTCATAATATATGTAAATCTATCATAATATATGTAAATCTATCTTGAGTCATAATATATGTAAATCTAAGGTACCTTGGCCCATGGCTTTCTTTCCATTGTGTTAGTCATAATTTATGACTAATATCCACTGTTGCGACAATACTCAAATAACTACTGTTGGTGACAAGTTTGCAAAACTAAGACCTCTTTTCGACATGCTGAACGAAATTTTCCTAGATATGGCGCCTTCGATGTGCGCTTTGCAAAAAGAATACAAACTTTACTTGTCAAAAATGTGAGATCCATTTGCACCCAAAAACATGTTTCAATACATACCACACTGTATAAGTACCTACCTAATATTAATTTTGTTATTTTACATAATTTTCCAAATAAAAATAAAAATGTTTTGCTAGTAACATTTTCATGTTTTTCTCATACATAGGTATACAACACGTTCGCCAAACGAGTTCTTATATGGGCGATATCCTACCAGCCTATTACTACTGATCGTTAAAACGATCCTAATTTTCCAAGCTTTCCAGAAAACCCTGCTTTTTTTTGGTATTTTTCCCTTAAAGCTTTATGAACCAAAGCAACAATATCAAATAATTGTTGTGATACTAGGCAAAAAATAGTTTCAGTAACAACTGGGTATTTAAGACAAAAAGGAAGGCATGATATTTTGATCATCATCATTATCATCAGGCTATATTAGTCCACTGCTGGACATAGCCCTCGCCTAATGAGCGCCATAGCGCCCCGTCTTCAGCTTGCACGTCCAGCATCTGCCTACAGTTTTTCGCAATTCGTCATCCCACCTGATCGGAGGGCGACCTACACTACGTTTCGTCGCAGTCTCCACTCAAGAACATGTTTAAATGTTTATTCCAGCGATTGTCGGTTCTTCGAGAGATATGTTAATTTTCTGACGTCCATAATTGCAAATAATCGCAAATTCAAAAATATGTTTAGGCCTTTTTCGAAACCATCATCATCGATATGTGTTGTGTACTGTAAAGTTATTTGCAGAGCTTTATTGCGATGCAGCATGTCGTTTGTATGTTAAAAAAAACTACTTATACAATAAAAGTAGTTTTTTCGTCTACCTTTATACGGCCCTGGCTAACCCCATAAAGTCATAAACAATAACTCCCTAACCCTCACATCGTAAAGTCATAAAGCTGTTAACTACGCGCCGTAAACCCTCATGTTAACAGTTACAGTTTAACTGTCGCTATTAATTTAAAAACTAAATTGAACCGCTGATAGTTGTACATATAAACTTAAATAGCGTACTGCTATTTTTTACGTAAGCAATATTTTATAGCAGGCATCTAAACCTTAGTTTTATTGTAGCTTATAAACGTCCCACAACCGGGTACATGCCTTCTCTCACAGAGAGAGAATATAGGCTTAAGTACAACTCGTGCCCACCGCGGATTGGCAATTTCAAGCGCTGAGGTATTTGAACACCTCAGACACTCAAGTTACCTCACGATGTTTTTCTTCACAGTTAGCTAGTGGTATTGCTTAGCTTCACAAATGTTCATGACTTAGAAAACTGAGCATTGGTACATGCCCGCACAGTAGAGCGGTGGTAGCGGAGCGGTGTAGAACGCCGGCTTGTCAATCGGGAGGTCGTGGGTTCGAACCACGGCATGTACCAATGACTTTGTTTTCTAAGTTACGTACATTTGTGAAATTATAGTAGCAATACTACTCGCTGACGGTGAAGGAAAACATCGTAAGGAAACCCTAGTTTCTGAGGTGTTAGCGTACCTCAGCGCTTGCTACGTACAATGGCCCAACTATGAGGCTAAGTGCGGAAATCTCAGGTCTAACTACCTAAGTATGCCCGCACAGTGAATCGAACCTGGGTCTCTAGCTTGAGAGTATAATGTTCTAGCCACTGGACTACCGTCGCTCTGCCTACGCCGGCACCCGCGTTCTCAACTAAAATGTATTACGATTACTACCTAACCATCAATACCGTCTTTGATTGGTTTTCTGGAAACCTACCAATAAACCTTAAATTTTCAATATTTTTGTCTCGGTATGATATTTATAATACTTCAGCCAGATGTCGCTGCCTGTACGCAATACAGAGAATATTGTAAAGAGGTTCGAAATTTCACAGATGCCGGTGAGACGCGCATTAGCTCAATTGGAAGAGCGCTGGCACGGATAGCCAAAGGTCGCGGGTTCGAATCCCGGCATGGCTGGAATTTTTAGCCTCTAAATAGGTTTTTAAAATTGTCCTTAGCATGGGTTGAGCATTAAAAATAATATAATCATGTTAGGTACAGCGATATCATTCCAATGTAAAATCTAACTGCAAAGTAGGTACTTGGGGCAGCAAGTGATGCAAATTACTTCAGCCAGATGTCGCTGCCTGTACGTAATACAGAGAATATTGTAGAGAGGTTCGAAATTTCACAGATGCCGGTGAGTCGCCCATTAGCTCAATTGGAAGAGCGCTGGCACGGATAGCCAGAGGTCGCGGGTTCGAATCCCGGCATGGTTGGAATTTTTAGCCTCTAAATAGGTTTTTAAAATTGTCCTTAGCACGGGTTAGTACATTAAAAATAATTTAATAATATCTCTATTAAAATAATAATAATAACTGGGACCCTGGGACCTGGTTCCAAACCCCTAGGATATCTTGTACTACGTAACACGGCAAGGACTTCAAAAACATGAAAATTCACCCAGACTGAGGCCACCTGTACAAATGTACGGCGGCCGCCAGTGGAAATCGAACCCAAGACCTTAGTACCCAAGCTAACGACTAGACTAACGAGGAAATAAAATATTAGTTAAGGTGGGTTAGTTTATTATGCATATTTTATTATTAAGTCATCAAGAGTTTGAAATGTCTGCAACAATAAAAACTTGAGAATCAACAGTCTAGAAATATTACGTACTATTAAAGAATCTACGGTTTATGTTCCACGAAACGACTAAAATTGGTGGGATGTAGAGCCTTTACGCACTGATAGTCTCAGACACCTACACAATATCACAATACGATCTCCACATCCAGCCATCTTCAGATAACATATACGTCTTAAACTGATATGAGGATCTGAAGACGAATCTGACGTCTTATGTATGATTATCGCGATAGAATAGTTTTTTGTCACTTTTCATTTAATTTTGATTGCTCTTTGGTTTAGCCGTTAAGGCCCTTGAGTATCAAGACAGAGGTCGTGGGTTCGATTACCACTGGGGGCCGCCGTCCATTTACAAGTACAAGTGGCCTTAGTCTGTGTGTATTTTCATGTATGTGACGTCCTTGCCTGGTTACCATAGTACAGGGTATCCTAGTTTGGGATCAATTCAAGCGATTGTGTTGTGTGCATGTTATTATATTTTATATTTATATATTCATTTGAAATTGTAATTATTTTATAATGTAATTTAAGCTAAATTTCTGGTTGTTGTTACCTAAACTGAATAAATAAATATGAATATGAACATTTTGGTGCACTTTTGTCGATTGGTCCCCATTCTATCCTTTGCGCTTTTATTGCATCGTTATAGGTCGTGGTTGATATCCACTGCTTTCCACCCACGCAGTTTTAAGTGTCAAAACTATTAGAAAGCACAACAGCCATGTTTTGAGTTTAGCTGTAACACTGGTAATGTTTTAGCGTGCAAATTACAGTTTCCTTTGATCTTAAAATAGAATGAACTAGTTAAAGTAGCTAGCCAGTCTTAACTTCAGCACAAATAACAACAGTGGCTTTGAACAGAGTAGCAACAGCAGCTCTGTACGTAACACAGAGAATATTGTAAAGAGGTTCGAAATTTCACTGATGCCGGTAAGTCGCCTATTAGCTCAGTTGGAAAGAGCGCTGGCACGGATAGCCAGAGGTCGCGGGTTCGAATCCCGGCATGGGTGGAATTTTTAACCTCTAAATAGGTTTTTAAAGAGTAGCAACAACCTGTTTATATTGGAAATCTCGAAAAAGACAAACTGGTTGCCTACCACTGATAGGTGCTTAGGGGCGCTAATTAGCGCCACCAATGGAATAAAAATCATAACGTGTTTTATGCCACACCTGGCAATAAAGTGGCTTTTTCCGCACGCTGCGCGTACGGAAAAAGCCTCTTTCTGGCCAAGTGTAGACATAAAAAGATGTACACCTCACGGGAGGTAATAAAGAAAGCTCTCGATCGCATATTTACGTCCCTCGCTTGCAGCTCGGGCCGCAAACTTCTGCGATCTCGGCCTTTCTTTGTATTACCACCCTAGTTGTGTAATGTACTATTATGATACGTTTTTTTTTTCAAAAAGTAAACATGAGTAATCTTAATGTCTGTGGTAACAATTTTTATAACATATTTGTAAAGTGGTTGTAATTACACCAATTTCCATATCGTAATGTATCTCATTACGTACTTGTGCGATAATATAAGGTAAAAGGCACGTATATTTTTAAATAAAGTTTTAAGATACTCCGTCTAAAAATGAACGATACTTTTAAAAATCTTAGCAAAGAGGTTTTATGTCAAGAAAGTAGTCAATATTTTATGAATAAAATTAACTTTGGGAAATAAAATATAACAAATAAACATTTAATTCTTTAATTTAATTAATTTTGACAATAAATTACAACCATTTATCTGTAACAAAAACACAAAAATATTAATTTACTTTATTAGTAATACTGGCTGTTTTTGTACCTTTGCCTAAAAAAAAAAAGTTGATGCGCGCGCATCGCTTATTTGTGGACAAGTAAAAATAAATCCGCGCGCTTTTTCTTTTCGATGTATTGTTTTTTTTATTTGAAAATGTCGTCAAGTAGTGATGATAACAAAGTCAGAGTTTTATTAATTTCCTCGTAAATATGTTGTAAAACTTCGTATGATATACGTGCGCTTTGAAAATTACAGCCTCTGCTTCCTTATAGCCCTCGCCGATGGCTCGGGCTAGTAATATCGCCTCGGCTGTAATTTTCAACTTACCGCACTTATATCATAATGTACTATTAGAACATACAACCTAGAATGTAGTATAAACATCGTAGGGCTTTAATCTATTTCCCCTAAAAACGGCCGTTTTTAGCGGAAATCGATTAAAGTCCTAAATTGTTGATCCTAGGTTCTAGATTGTAGGTTCTAAAATAGTTATTACACTTTTTAAGAATTTTCACTATTCACTCTTAGACAAAAACGTATTAAAAAAAAACTTATCATTTATATTTCATTAGTGGCGCTAGTTAGCGCCTGTAAGCGCCTTTAAGGCATATAAATAAGAAGTAGAACAACATAGGCTATTAGACAGGTTTATGAAAATCAACTCAGATTTTTCGTCGGTGTTTAATAGTGCTGAGAAAGTAATATTTTTTTTAATATCATGTGTATTTTTTGTAAAAAAAAGCAAAAACAAATTTCATTTAAAAAAAAAGCCGCCAAAACGCTCTTGAGCAATACGGCGTCGCACAGGTAAACGACATTACTGCTCAGTGCTCAGTAAACAAACAAATGTCGAGTCAACTCGCGGGTTGTTGGATGCTATATTTACTGAGCTGTAACGTCATAATACTCATAATAGATTCGACCAATCCTGGAAACAATCCGTTTTCGATAATTGCTACAGATACAAAATAAATTATCAAGTTTTATCCGGTTTTTTTTGCAGAAATGATTTTTTTATATTAAAACTCATACCTAGTTTACACAAATTTATATAATAGGTTAAATACTTTTTTTTAAATTTTATCTACGATTTAGAGATTTTTTATCTACGTCAAAGTTTCAAAATGATCCGTCAAAGCCCCGTGTACATTGAGGAAAAAGATTACTTTACGTATACTCACGCCTATATCACGGCGGATGGGGCAGAGACCAGCGTTTGCCACTTATAAGTGCCAATTAGATTTTAAATCTTATGTAAAAAGGCTATTTAAAATCTATGGTAACACTATTGTTCATTAGATAACTACTGCTCTCACAGTCAAGCCGAGTAATTATGTAACGTGTTCTCTTTTATATTCATAAATAAATACATACATGAAGCGCTCGTGGCCTAGGCCAAGTGATTGGAATCAGTCACTTGAGTTATGCAACACCAGGCGCGGTCAGGTGCAGGATGGGTGACCGTCCCGTGACTACCGCTAGTGGCATTTTTCCGAGCGCTTCCGTGCACGAAGGCACGTTAAGCCGTTGGTGTCGGCTGTCATGAAATGGCAGTCGTTAAGCCATGTCAGAGGCCTTGATAACTTCTGACAGTAAGGCCCGCCACTGTCTTACTATCCTCCAACAAACCGAACTTGGCCCCCGTGGTAGGTCCGTGGTCTCTTCCTGCGATGCAGGAAGAGACCCGTGCCTCAGCAATGGGGACATACAAGGTTTGATAACGAAATATATACATACATGCAAACTTGCCACCATTCTGTCGAACTTCCTACGCTTCATTTAACAAACATTGGATAACCCGGATGATGACGGTCTGTGTCGTCGCACAAAGGATTGCATTGCGACACTTGTCGGGTTGTTGCGGCTGCAGCACAAATACAGCCTGTAACTAACAACCTGTATTTGTGCATCGCGCTCGTGAATTCGATAGTAAACTAGGGCATTTGTATTTTGTAAAGTGAAGCCCGGCAAATGAGAACGTGCTGGAAGGGAAGTACACAGTTGGAATAGGAAGCAGTGTTTATCGGGAATATTTCCGGGCATGTTTATTTGTCTCTCTTTAATTATTTAATTTTTAAATTTTTACCTATTTCAGTTGGAAAGAGCGCTGGCACGGATAGCCAGAGGTCGCGGGTTCGAATCCCGGCATGGGTGGAATTTTTAGCCTCTAAATAGGTTATTAATAAATCCTTAATTTTTTAATGGAATAACCAATAAAGCCTCACTATGGTTTTTGTTTTGGTATTGTGGAACATATATGAAAAACAGAAGCAAATTTTTAAAATTATTTTCAAATGTTGATATCAACCCATGTATGTCCCCACTGCTGGGGCACGGGTCTTTTCCTGCATCGTCGGAAGATTAGGCCTTACTCCACCACGGGGCCAAGTCCGGGTTGGTGAAGGATTGTAAGACAGTGGCGGGCCTTACTGATACTTATCGAGCCGCCCATAAGGCCTCTGCCATGGCTTAACGACTGCCATTACATGACAGCTGGCACCAACGGCTTAGCGTGCCTTGCGAAGCACGGAAGCGCTCGGAAAAATGCCACTAGCAGTAGTCATGGGAGGGTCTCCCATCCTGTACCCGACCGCTCGAATCGCTCGTGGCCTAGCCGAACCGAGTGATTGGAATCAATCACTTGAGTTAAGCAACAAACGGAACATTAGTCTCAATTTATTTAATGGTCTTAAACAGTCGTTGCACGGGTAGATTGAAAATTAAACCTAGAACCGCGGGTACCGGGTAGAGCGAAAACCAATAACTTGGCTATAAAAAGCGCAACACACGTCGACATGGCAATAGAAAGCAACAACATTCTAGAACGCAATCACCGTAGTGCCGAGACGTATAGGTTTTTTCCTCTGTGGTACAAGCAATCATAATAAATTGCTAGCTTTGAGGATTTATTTATTTTGGTTTTTTTCAACATACATACATAACCTTAAGCTTGACGAGCTCTGTGGCGTAGCGGCAGCGCATCTGCCTACCGTGCAAGAGGTCTCGGGTTCAAACCTCGGTGGGGACAAAAAAAAACCCCAGGTCTTTGATGTATACATGTTTGTGATGTCGTTTTTTCTGGTTCCCACGACACAATGTATCCTAGTGTGGGGCCAGAATCAATGTATGTGCTTGTATGTAAATGTTATGTTAGCTTATATTATTGGGAAGGCAGAGACCACTTACTACCATCCTTACATCATTAATTACTGGTTGAAATGAAGCATGCTGGTTTCGGGTACTTTTTCTCTTTCCCTTTGCTAGTACATCCCGTATTTGGTTATAGTATGCCGCCTGTGGTGGAGTATGGCCTAACCTTCCTGCGATACAGGAAGAGACCCGTGCCCCAGCAGGGGGACATACAAGGGTCGATATCGATGCCGCCTGGGACGTCCCTTACCAAGCCTTCCACCAACATACACTCGATATATTTATTTCATCAATGTTTCTTCTTTCATCCTCTCTAAACTATTGCGTATCCTGTCATTAAAAGTAGCACCGCACATATTCTTAAAAAGTCATACAGAATTTAAAGTACTAATAATAAATATTGGACCGACATTTGAAGCGCTTGTGGCCTAGTCAAACAGAGTGATAGCTATCAAACACTTGAGTTAAGCAACAACAGGCACGGTCAGGTGCAGGATGGGTGATCGTCCCGTGACTATCGCTAATGGCATTTTCCCCAGCACTTCCGTGCTTCGCAAGGCACGTTAAGCCATTGGTGCCGGCTGTCATGTAATGACAGTGGTTAAGCCATGGCAGAGGCCTTATGGGCGGCTTGATAAGTTCTGACAATAAGGCCCGCCACTGTCTTACAATCCTTCACCAACCCGGACTTGGCCCCGTGGTGGAGTAAGGCCTAATCTTCCGACGATGCAGGAAAAGACCCGTGCCCCAGCAGTGGGGACATACATGGGTTGATATCAACATTTGAAAATAATTTTAAAAATTTGCTTCTGTTTTTCATATATGTTCCACAATACCAAAACAAAAACCATAGTGAGGCTTTATTGGTTATTCCATTAAAAAATTAAGGATTTATTAATAACCTATTTAGAAGCTAAAAATTCCACCCATGCCGGGATTCGAACCCGCGACATCTGGCTATCCGTGCCAGCGCTCTTTCCAACTGAGCTAATGGGCGACTCACCGGCAGCAGTAAAATTTCGAACCTCCTTACAATATTCTCTGTATTACATACAGGCATGGGTGGAATTTTTAGCCTGTAAATAGGTTTTTATAATTGTCCTTAGCACGGGTTAGTGCATTAATAGTAGATTGTTAACCAAGGGCTGTATGACATCAATTGCATATGAGGTTTTTGGCGCACAAGCGCAGCGAGGGCGCTAATTAGCCCGAGTATGCAATTGATGCTTACACCCGAGGTAAACACTCTGCTTTACATATCTATTGTGAGGTAAGTAAAAAAAAAAGAAAGCAGGTTGACTTTTTTTTTTGACTTGACATTTTTCAAAACTTTTGAGAAAGAACTCCAAAACACGAAAAAAAATTACTTTCGCGCCTAGCTAGTCGACTGACTTTTTTACTCTTCACGATTTTATGGCACGCAAGCGCGTCAAATCGTGCTGGCCAGTTTGATTTTTAAATCGATTTCAATTAACATACGATGTGACTGCGAAACAAATAGTTCGATATTTAAATTAAAATCTTCATAAATTCTAATATAAATTGTCTCGATTCTGATCCGAGTAAATAATCGATACCGAGAAAAAAAATATTAACTTATAAAAAATATTCTTCTTGCAGTATGAGTATGACAGTTCTTTTTTCAAATTCCAAAACCTATGCTGTAATGTTAACATTACATGGTATGTTTTGAAACCTATGCTGTAATGATATCCATACACCCCGGCATTTAGGGAAGTAAGTGACTACTTACAGAGCAAGAGATATGTAAAAAGAATATAATTAAGGATTTATTGTTTGTAGAAATCACAAACAATAAATTTCAATTCAATGTGACCAAGAAAAAATAATGAAAAAATATTCAATATTGGTTATTCCATACCAGTTCAGAATCACGAATAAAATATATAAGAGCTTTGCTTGTATTATTTCATACTGCCTGGTTGCTTTTCTTCCAGCAGTCTAATAACGTCAGAGCAACCGGAGGATACCGCAAGAGGTCCTCTTGTGTACAGCCAGGAACTCCCGGAGAAAGAGCGGAGAAGTTATGCGATACTCGCATCTATTCCTACACCGTAACAGAGTCCTTCAAATGGTGCCGACTGTGGCCGAGTGTACGACTGCATAGAGATGCGGTTTCTCGGCAGTTATCTTTGTGCTCCAAGGAGTCCAATAAGGAATATAACTCAAACAATACGATATTAAAAATACATACTACAACTATGTTTGTTTAAGTGTAATACTTTTAGGCGGACGACTTTCTGTACTTATCACCTAAAACAGTCAAATTAAAAAGTGATAACGTGAACACTTGTAAAGATGTTTATCAGATTATAAATACGCGTGATATCGGGTTGCTATCGGGCTGTTTTACAATGAATGAGGTGAACAGCTACTATAGATATGATGCATAATTAAATTGTATCGACTTGCGTTGCAATGGCTTGCATGATCTGGGGTCGTTTTCTAAAAGTAATCCGTCCTTACAGTACTATGTATTATATCTATCTATTCAACTCTCAAATATTAACGCCGGTCATCTTATCTATCGATGGATCTAAACCGTTTATTAACTTATTTGAGCGTTATTAACTCTTAAGTTTATTTCATAACTAAATGTCTGTATTAATGGACCAAAACATCCCAAATCGTTTACATAAAGTGCCTCTGCGTTCCCAAAGGGCAAACCACTCGCAATCGTAGGGCCCGTTTATAATAGGCCACAGAACTTGTAGTTAAAAATGTACTTCATTACTAAATATTTTTGTACAAATATTTTTTTTGCGTTTTTGGACAAAATAAATGTATTGACATTTATTTTCGTTTGTTCTTTCTAAATTACCACGGAAGATCATCACGCACCTATTTTCTCTGTCTGTCCAGTGAGCTCGTAGCTGACCCACGTTGCATCTTTAACATTCTCGTGTTCGTACTCCACCTGTTTCGTTGATTATGACTACAATACCCGGGTATTGTGAAGAAACATATGAAAGCTTCTTCAATAGCGAGATTCACAGAAATTTCCGTTAAAATAAACGGGCTGCGGTTCGACGAATTTCAGAAGCGATGAAACCTTTGAAACCAACCCTGGGGTGCTGTCGCAGATCACGTAAACAGCGGCGTTGGTGTTGCCATTAGAGCCCACACTTTGTGCTTATCGGCCCAAAACAAATGCTACTAAATTAGGATTTTTAGCAAGGAGAATGCCTGCCTGCACCTCCCCGCCCCTTTCCTTGCTAAACGGTTGACATAAAAAAAACAGGGCAGTAGCACATAATATAACTTAAAAGGAAAACATTCATAGCTAAGTAGCATTTACAAAATAACGAGTTAACGGGAACCAACTTATAAAAGAAAATTTTCGTACTAATTTAATTGAAAATTACTTTTCTTGTTAGTACTGTAAGGTAACCCTTTCTTCCACGGAACCCCACATTAGCGTGACAAGACACGGCGCTTGACCGGCTTTTTACAACCACATTCTGCACTAGGAGTCTGTAAATGGTGACTACCTAAGTAAAAAAAGAGTTATAGTTGTTTTTTTGTAGTCTGACCGTTTCGCTCTGATTCACAAAGCCAAATCATACAGCTCGCTCTAAAAGCTAGCCTGAGTTAGTTAGTGTCCAAATTGGTTACTGAGGCAACCACAGCGGACGCCGCTGTTTTAATTTCCACTAAATGTTACATACGTCTATTTAAGTATTATATTTTACCTTTTTTTTGAGTCTTTGGTTGCTCGTATTCAATCTCCACCCAGCACAACTAGAGAAAACTGGACGATGTGATTTAAATTCTAGAGTTAGCTCAATTATAACAATAATTACTTCCACAGCACAAACGCTAGTTTTGGTTCGCTTACTTAATACGGTTGGAGTAAACGTGTTCTTGAGTGGAGACCGCGACTCGGCAAACGTAGTGTAGGACCATGTCTGCGAAAAACTGCAGGCTGATGCTGTATGGGGCAAGCTGAAGACAGGATGCAATGGCGCTCATAAGGGGAGGGCTATGTCCAGCACTGCACTAGTATAGCCTGACGATGATATATTTAACATCCAGGTGGGGTCTGGAGGGTAGAATAGGTCACAGTAAAAAGATTACCTCGCTTGTCTAGCGCTAAAAATCTGATTTTCGTGCAGAGGTGTTCAAATTTCACTGGGGCCCATCGTATATTTGTACAAATGGCTTCAGTCTGGATGTATTTCCAGGTTTGTGATGTTTTTATTGTCTGTTTTGCAACTGTCGCAATGTTTTCTACGAATTTATCTAAATTTATCTGCCCTATGTTTGCCAGCGTACATTTGGGAATTAAATACATATGCATATATGCAATGTTAGAAAAGCTCAGTCTACCTCATACTATGCTATGCATGTTGTTTAGTTACCAACAATATGTGACAAAGACGGTTGCACTCGGCTTGAAGCCATGAAAAGGGATTAAGTAATTGTGCTATATATTGTGGTGATTTTGATAAGAATCAAGTATCTATTGAGCAATATAATTCAGAAGGAACTATACTTGTTTAGTCATTATAATAATTAACGTTTCCATCTAAATTCATTCGTCAAAAATCATACTGTCTGACAAACCTAGCCCCATTGTGACACATAAAAAATATACTTTGTTATAATGCGGTGATAGCGGAGCGTTAGAACGCACATTCTGGAGGTCCTGGGTTGGAATCCTTGCCTGTATCAATGAACAAGTTTCTACATTAGTGAAGCTATAGTAGCATTATCACTCGGTTTTTCGCACTAATTACAATTAAAAAAAATTTGTTCTGGTACCAAATTATTGTACGCTATGCTACGACACAAACATGCAAATACGCCCAGACTGCTAAATAGAAATACAAAAGTACGTCGGCTGCTAGTGAGAATCGAACCCACGGCTTCCGCCATGGTAACCAAACGTGATATCATTAGACCTCGAGGCAGTCAAATATGCATAGAAAAAATCACAGTCAAAGATTCTGTGCATAATTTTGCAGACCCACACACGCTTATTTTAGGGGGTGTGTATTTGAGAGAGGGTCGGCCTCCGCATTGCGTCCGATATCGATCCTGAGCAGCTGCCAAGAGGGACAGAAGCCCCACGGGATAGTTTTCGTCATTGTACCTATCTTTAACGTTATCAACCCTTGTATGCCCCCACTGCTGGGGCACGGGTCTCTTCCTGCATCGCAGCAAGGTTAGGCCATACTCCACCACGGGGGCCAAGTCCAGGTTTGTGGAGGATTGAAAGACAGTGGCGGGCCTTACTGTCAGAAGATATCAAGCCGCCCATAAGGCCTCTGACATGGCTTAACGACTGCCATTATATGACAGCCGGCACTAACGGCTTAACGTGCCTTGCGAAGCATGGAAGCGTTCGGAAAAATGTAACTAGCGGTAGTCACGGGACGGTCACCCATCCTGCACCTGACCGCGCCTGTTGTTGCTTAACTCAAGTGATTGATTCCAATCACTCGGTTCGGCTAGGCCACGAGCGCTTCGTGCCACCTATCTTTAACACGGCTAGATGATTCACTAGTAATTAGGGCCGGTAGCGAAGTTGGTAGAAAAATTTACTGACGTTCGTGGGTTCTTTGTTATTATTTTTTCTAAGTCATATTTCGTAAATTAGTAATAGCAACGCCACTTGCTAACTGTAATAGAAAAAAATCGTGACGAAACAAAGTGTATGTGCGTACGTATCTCAGCGCTTGCTAATCCGCGGTGGGCACTTGATTAAGCCCATACTCTTTCTATGAGAGAACACGAGTATTCAAAGTAGCACAGAAATTGCGACTTAATGAACGTTACAAGTTCAGCTAAGTGTCTATTTCAAAAAAGCTAGAAAAACTTAAGCTTCTAGAAAAGCTTAAACTTTTGGAAGTCCTCAATTAACAGAGTTTACATAATTATTACAAAACATAGAACTCGTGTATTGGCTTTAATTCCAGATATCAATATCATCTAAATAATGCTTTATGTTATAGTAACCTTTTCGGCACAAAGTGTGTTTTTTTTTGCGCTCACATTCAAAAACTCTAAGAATAAAATTTAAAACTTCGCACCCGCCCGTCTTAATCAGTTAATCAGACCTGAGACTTCCTTACTTAGCATCATAGTGGGGTCATTGTACGTTGACACTTGAGTCCCCAGGGTTGACGATGTTTTCCTTCACGTTAGCGAGTTGAATTGCTACAACTTCACAATTGTACTAAACTTAGAAAATGAGGTCATTGGTACATGACGGAATTCGATCCTACGATCCCCGACTGAGGGGCCGGCGTTCTACCCCTATGTTACCCCGCTCTTTTCAACCGACCGTCTTGCATTTGACCGTTTTGAAAGGGCTAGCCGTGTAATTGGCTGTCGCCGCCTAATGAACGGCCTAGACAGGTAACTCGACGGCCTCAGATCATAGAAAGAAGGAGATATGCCCTAGCCGCGAAATAAGTCCGGTACCGCTGTCGCCACTTTTGAATATGTGTGCGTTTTCATTACATGCACAATATTGTAAATATAAGGTTCACGCACACGTCTGTCCAGTCATTTACTAGCGTTCTAATCGTTTAATTGGTTCGCACACTATGAAAAACAATTGTACGAATACACTCGTACACGTAAACAACAGCGTCGGTGAACTCCTTAGGGATGGAACACTTGTATCAAATAATACATCTATCGATAAAATTATCCGATGAGATGTTATTCATTTATTAACAGTATACTTCGTGTTGGGATGATACAAAAAACAGAGCATGTTAAATTTACAAAAACAATATTATTAAAACAAATAATCCTATTTTAATTTACTGTCCTGTGAAATGTAAATATTTATTAAGTACGTGTCTTTTTGACAGTATTTGTGGCTTCAATATATAATTAAGACGCAAACTTGGCTTTCTACTGAAATAGAATTTGATTATTTTGATAATGATGATGACCCCTGTACTGTATACTAATACGATATGTTAAATTTGTTGGACAGAACACCACTGAAGCATACTTGGTAGTGACTCTGTCCGGAAAGCTAGGTCTTCTGGGTTTGAATCCTGGTAATGGAAAGAACTAATATTTGTGTGAAGAGCATGTCCACGGTCAGGGACGCATTTGTACCTGGAGCTTGGATATTTCTTTGTATTTTATTTAGTATATGAATCCCAATGTAACGTGAAATGCACTTACATTACCATTTACAAATTGGCTTTAAATATTGGTAACTCTGTTAGGACTCTGTAAATTAACAGCAGTTTTTGTTGGGTGAAAGAATAAAGTGCTGACTTTTTAAGAATACAATAGCAATTACTTTCTCATTCTCTGAAAATAATTCACGCAGCTATATAAAACATAGAATAAACACATGTATAAACTCGAAAAACAACAATTTTTCTGAAGAAATTGCCACTTGTCTGAGAAACAGCGATATATTGGAAATCAGTAGCCACGCTTGGATTATAAGGATTAACTAAGGAATATGTTTATGGCTGTGATTGAAATGTATCATGGGCCTGTAAATAAAGTAACTTCCTAATTAAAAATACAGTAAATAGGAAGAACTTTTGTAAGCTTGTCAAAACAAATTTCAATGAAACTTTCGAAACATTTTAACAACAGAAACAGATTAAAAAAATAAAATCAGCCTCCGACTGAAATCCTACAGAGAATATTTTCATTATCGTCATCATTCAGCCACAAGATATCCACTGCTGGACATAGGCCTCCTCCATGGATTTCCAAAAAGACCAGTTGAAAGCGGCTTACATCCAGCGTCTTCCTTCGACTAGGATGAGATCTTCTCTCCGTCTTGTCGTCCGACGCTGCACTTGCCGATATGACATATAAGCAAGTACCGACATACCATATTGTGGTCTCCATTCGAGAACTTGTCGGATCTAAAATGGTAAATAAATTATTAAAATACTGAAAATGCTTTATTTAACTTGTTTTTCATTACATAATCGAATTTCATTTATAACATAACGCTCATAAAAATTAAATATGTAAGACTATGATTTAGTACCACAACCACATCACCTGATTTGTTTCTTTAGAATCACTTTCTTTTGGAGAGTTATGCGTCGTCCATATGAAATAAAGATTAGAATAAAGTGATAATTGAATATTAGAATATTCAATTATCACTTTATTCTAATCTTCTTTATTCTAATCTAATTTAAAATCACGATAAAATTTTACATGGTTTAGAAACCATGTAAAATTTTATCGTGATTTTAAATATACTGGTACCTTAACCTTTATGGAACTCGTTATTACTGGTATTTTCAAAGTAGGAACTGCCCACGGAAATACTTTTTCCCCCACTTTAGCATCTGGAAACACTTCTCTGTAAAATAGATGGAGCAAATGGTACTTTATTTGAGAGGAAATCAGTTATACCCTCTGTATTTTGATCCATTTTTCTTTCGTATTTTTCTTTATCTTTATTAGAAACTTTTTGAAATACATGATCGAAGCTAGGCCTGTTTTTATAAGACAAAATCCTTCTACTAAAATAAAAGCTTCCTTAGCAACGCAAGCTGAAGTCTACGCAGATGGAGTCGCGGGCAATAGTCGACGATAAGACTAGATACCTAGTCTTACAATAATTGGTTCTAGTAATTTTGGAAGTCTGGACGAACGATTATAAATGCCTCAATAATATCGATACTTAATCAGTCTGAAAAGAAAGGAACTACCCCATCACTATGTCTCCAGTTGACCTACTGGTGAATTTGACATTTCGCGGCAAATACATGCGGCCGTACCTCGAAACATCGCATTGAACAATGATCAGTTTTGCGTGACGGTTCACTGCGGGCTGGCTTTTCCTAGTTAGCAAACCTCCATGAAAATCCTATATAGAAACAGCAGTGGAGTAACTACAATGTAATAAATACGTCTCATTTATGTTGTTAGTAATGTGATGCAAATTGCACATAAAATTATTATAATTATGATTTTTCGTAGTTTATAAGACGAATATAGTGAGTAAAATAGGTTTACCGGTGAAAAGACACTCCCCTGTTTTTGAAAAGCATGTATCACAGCGATTTCTGCAAGTAATCACTGTGCAATTAGGCATTTATCTCAGATGTTACTACGACGCCTGGCGCGAAGCGATTGACGGCCATATTTTAAAGTTTCGCAGAGGTTAGCCCAAATGGGCTAACGTTGGGCGACAGTGCCACGCCCACAAGGCACTTCTCCTTATTTTTGTGTTCTGTGTCGACGGCTGATTTAACTATTAGGCGGTGCCAGATAACGACGTAGATGAAAAAGCTAGTAGACTAATAGAAATATCAATCCAAAATATTATAACGTGGTTTTACATTCTAGAAATAGTGACATGTTTCTAGATTTAGTTTCAAAAAGAACATAATTTTATTTTTCACGACAATACAACTACACCAACCAAATTTTTGTAAAAAATTGCTTATACAGCTGATATCAGCGCCTCAATTACCACACGTGCCTTGAACGTAAATAATTTTATATTATCTACAACCCCCAACGAGCAACTGCAAAGCATTTCAGTTTAATATGTAATAAAAGCAGAGTATAACAAGAAATCTGTAGTTCTAAATTGAGATAAATTGCAAACTGTAGAATGCACGCTTTCTGGTAAGAATTTTATGAAGGCCGAAGCTCATGACCAAGCGGAAGTGCGTAGGGTTTGTCAAGCGTCTCGTCGGACCCATCGTTAGCTCCGGAAGTCACGGTTATAATGCTCTTTTTAGATGTTTTTGGCCAACCCTTCGTGGTAAGCCGACATGCTGCAATGCATTAGGCTTTTAAATTATCACTTAGCGTCACTCATTTAGGACTTTTTGACAGACTATTTTGGTCCTGAATCTTCTGGAGCATTTTATGGTGGCTTTATGAAGTAATAAATAAAGAATTATTTCTTAATTTTTTAATAAAGAAATAAATTTTTATATAATAATTTAATTAATATTTTTATTATATCAATTTTCGTCAGTCCGCCAGTCCACCTAGAAATCCTGGATAGGAAATGGCGCTGAGACATACACTACGCCGTGACAAGAGATGCCTGACCAGACAAGCCCTTACGTATACCCCATTGGGCAGCCGAAAGAGGGGGCGGCCAAGGACCACCTGGAAAAGATCAAGAGGCCAAGTCGATCGGTACTAGCTGGCCTGAATTGGAGAATGCCGCGGACCACCGTCAGAAGTGGAAATCTGTGGTTGAGGCCCTATGCTCCGCTAGGAGTTAAAGAACCAAAGAAGAAGAAGATCAATTTTGGTATTAGAAATAATCATGTAAAATGTTTCTTAACGTAAAAAATCTGTAGTACCACACACCCTCATACACACAAGCACACACACACACACACACACAAACACACATATACACCCTCACACACACACACACACACCTCTTTTATGACACTGTAAAGCTACGTAATATAGTTCTATTGTACGGATTCAGAAACTGAATCCGGTGAGGTAATTATTTCAGGGCCTTATTAATAAAGCGCTCATAGATGGTTTCGCCCTAAAATTCCCTGTAAAGTTGCTGTTTTATTATTTTAAATAAAAATTATTTGAACACTAAATTGCTACCTGAGAAGTAATAGTGTTTTATTAATAGGGGATTTAAAAAATTAAGGATAACTCAGTTTTTAATTATCTGATGATTGAACATTTCACCTTTAGAATATAATTTGTATTGAATTCTTTGATGTTTCACTGTAGTGGAATGCATGAAAAGTCAGTAATGAAGAATGGTACTAGGTATGCCAAATCGCTTGAAATGCTTTTTTCAGTAAAGCCTGTATTTATACAAATACACTAGTTTTTGTTGTAGTCAAAAATACCTAGTAGTTTTGATTTTACAGGCATTCAAAGTTACGAAAAATATCGAGTCCCGCTAACAGTCACATGACCGCTTGTGACGTCATGTCACAACGCGCCGCGGGCCGCTACTAATTTATCAGGAGATTTTCTGATTTTAAGCGCTGTCTCTTTATTTTATTACCCACTCTGCTTATATTACGTAGTATATTTTAAGATATTATTATATTGGTCGTAGTTTATGTAGTATATTATTATAGGTTAGTTTATGCAGTGTATTAATATGATGTTTACATTAATAACCAAATTTTGTTTCAATATAAAGAATTTAAATTCTGTTATTTATATTATTAATATTATTTTTTGTTTTGTAACGAAACTACCTATGTCTAAGCTACATTGTCACTTTCTGAGCGGAAGTCTGGTTACCCATAATACATAGTATTCTAGTTTGGGGACCAGGCACTATTTTTGTACACTTTTATAACAATAAAGTTTTTTGTATTTTCTTGTGTTGTATTTGTAGAATTGAGTAAAATCTCCTGAATTTTGACAAATAGCCACTACATTTCTGCATATTCCACCTTTTTTAGGTTATTGAACGAACATAATGAAAGGGAACGTTTTCATTCATCGACTCGATATGCGAATACATATTTCTTATCTGAGTTGTGCTACGAATGCTATCAAAAGGGGAAAAATATTAGAAAAGAATGTCATAAAGTCGCGAAGATACACTTTATAAAGATAGTGGAATTTGGTCTTTTTTTAAAGAATGAGTGGCCTGATAGGTGCCTCGCCTGACGGGCTTACATGACTGCGTTATAGAAGTAAAGTGTCCAACCAAGGCAAACACTTTTATTACGTAGGTATTATAATAAAGGTACTATTTTAGTAGTACTAGGCAAAAAATATTATCCTCAGATACAAACACAAAATGGAAATCACCGGAAAAAAAGCCCTATTTTGTATTGCACACGTTGACTTTGAAACCTCAGGGAATGTTGATGTGAAGTAGTTTATAATAAAGAATATTGTGATGATCTTTTTGAAAAATGTGTAAAGTTTTGGAAGGAAAATATTTTGAACAAAAATAGTAAAATATCATTATTATAATGTAATATAGTTTTATTAAAACTATAAAAATCATTTTTTTTCGCATTTTAACGTCTTTTGGAACTATAAAAAATAAGTTTTCCGGCGAATTAGTAGTTGTATTTTTATATTTAGGCACAACACATGATTTCCTAGTATTTGGATTGGATATTTTTATAAGTATTTAGGTATAATTTCGACGGCACGGGTGCACGACTACGAGCGGACTGAGTGAGCCAGACTAAGCGTGTTGTGCGATGACGTCACAGCGTAACCGGCGGCCCGCGTCGTACGGTTACAACTTGTTTTACTTCTAAATCGGAAACTAATTAACGTATCGAAGTAATTCTTTCACTGGTATTGTTTATTTTTGACAGAGAATATGGAGTGCTAATAATCAAAATTAGTTAACATTCTTCATTATTATCATATTTTTGATATCCCTCCTCTCTTAGATTTAAAAAAATCATACTTGAAAGTCTGTTTTCTGGTCATGCAATAAGGTGTTCTCTAAATATATGCATTTACGTGAGTAAAGAGATTATATTACAAGATATTATTTTACTAATACTAAGAATCTCTGTATTGCCTATCGATATCAACCTCGAATGCACCCACTGCTGGAGCACGGGTCTGTTCCCGCATCGCAGGATGGTTCGGCCATACTCCACCACGGGGGCCAAGTCCAAGTTGATGGAGACGTAAGACAGTGGCAGGCCGACTTGATACTTCTGACAGTATCAGGCTTGATACTGTCAGAAGTATCAAGTCGCCCATAAGGCCTCTGACATGGCTTAACGACTGCCATTATATGACGATTTTCATTATATGCTTACCCAAGTGATTGATTCCAACCACTCGGTTCGGCTAGGCCACGAGCGCTTTGTGCCTATGTTACTTAGTTAATTGAACAAGTTAAACAAGAGTACTAATCTCTAAATGTCTTCTAAGGAGCTGTCGCGTCGCCATTTGTTACTATTATCCGTTGTTCAGCTTAACCTAGGTCTTGTCTTATTTAAGGCTTCCATTAACATCGTTAACATAATGAAATATGAACATAGTGAGACAGAATATCGAATTCCTTTCTTTGTCTACCAATTACTATTGTTTTAAAGATATTTTGAGCATCCAGATAGGACTCGATGTATCTCGTCTTAGTACGATTAGTATTATATTATGACTGTGCCCACTGTTTCCAATACGGGATTACAAAGCGCATTCATTGACCGGATAATGCATGCACACAAGACATATTCAACTAAGCAGAAATACCCATAAACGTACTACGTAGGTATTATTTCCTGCAATGACCACCTCACTCAGTAATACACGATACGTCGCTTCACCTGAATGTCCCGCAGGTCCTTCTTATACATGTAATATCGCCAAGTCTTTTATGTATTCCTATTCTAAAAGTAGCGGGTCCCAAATGTGACTTGACATAATTCCGCGAGGGCCCTAAGCCATGCTAATCTCGGTAATCCCCGACTCGGAACGGCGAATTTTCCATTAACGTTTCATCTATTTCCACATAACAAAATCACTTGACGACACATCAATGCCCATAAACTAAGACGATAACTATATTTCTTTTCATACGGCTTTGGTTTACATGTAAAGAAAGGGTTGAAATGAATAAATTTTTCCACACTTTCGCTCAAAAACTGCATTTACGAGACCTGTACGTATTGTTCGAAAGTAAAAAATTACGCAATATGGAACGGAACGTACTGTAAAGTAGTAGTTCGTTATTAGAACGTAGAACGTTACTCTCAAATATGTACATGTCTTACCGTATAGCGGCATGCGTATTCTATTATTATTATTACGTTTTTTCTTCTTATTTCCATAAAAAAGAGTCACAGTACGAGAATACATAGGCCGAACGATCGAAACTCTTTTTATCCGATTTTGCTCAATGCGTTACGTTGAGACGAAGAATAATTCCAATTTTCACCCATTTTCACCATGCTCACGTAGCACTTTGAAATTCCCGAAAAATTAGTCTGTGCTCGCCATTTCTATATTTATAACCGCCACAGTTGTTATACGACGCGATTATTCGAATGATAGTCTGTTTCATTTGCCTGTTGTACAATTTTCTAGCAATCGTGTAGAAAATCGTTGTATGACACGCGTGCGGATTGATATTTACAAACTTGTAACTATAGTAAGCCCTCACCTAGGTGTTCAACTACTTCATTGCTTAGAATTGCAAGTCCGCGGTGGGCACGCACGCTAATTGAGCCCATATTCTGTCCCTCTTACTCTGAAAAAAAGCATGTGCCCTGCAGTGGAAAGTTTAGCGGATACATAAAAAAATATCTATAGAACGGTACTAGAGGAACTAATGTGCTTTCATAGGTATGACTTGTAGTGATCATCTGACAATTAGGTTGCATCTTATTTTTTCTAAACGCCCGTTCCATTACTCCAGAAAGATACAAATACAGTTTAATCTTAATCATAGCAAAGTTATTTTTACGCAGGCACTGTTTAATTTTTCGCTTTAGAGTCATCGGAATTATGCAGAATATACTGTATTCTGCAGTTGATTCTGTTAAAGTGCTAATTAAATACACTCGACAGAGACCTCAGCTCCTTATGTTTTTCATTATATAAAGTACTGAGTTGAAGTAGAAATCTTGTAGCCAAGAATCGACTTTGTATCTACTATAGTGCTTGTCCACTACTACCTTGGCTTCACGTCACTTGGTTCGCGTCTCTGTGAAATATAAGTGACTAATATTAATTCACAATCCTCTCTCCATCCGTAGTAAGCGCAACCTACCTACACCGGTTAATTTTAATTCGTTCAGAGGATCCCAAAACTTTTAGGCCAATGCAAATTTCGCCCCTCCGGTTTTGGAAGCACTTCATGGAATTTAATAACATCTTTTGCGCAGCCGTATGACTTTTTACGAGTCAAAAATTCTCATTTTTCCCAACCTACCTAACAAAAACTTCACGGTCAATTCGGTTAGGCAGTGGAATGCACTGCCACAGAAAATATGTGCTAGAAAGCATTTGAAAGAGCAATATTTAACTAACTATTTATCATAACTTTGAGCTATATATATATATATATATATATATATATATATATATATATATATATATATATATATATATATATATATATATATATATTATATTTATATTTACAGGTATTAAGTGTATGTAGTGAATTATTTCTGCTTAGGTTATTGTTAAGGATTTTTGCAGTCCGAATAGTTTAGTTAGTTTTTGTACACGTACATAGACCCGTTTTTTACTGCTACTTCGACTCTCCAATGTTTGCTGAACGGAATCTCTTACAGAAACAAGCTCGCCTTTGTACATGTTATTTCTTATGTTATTTTTAATGTTTCGTGTGCAATAAAGTATAAAGTAAAAACTATATTTTCTTACCATTTACCAGTTCCCTCGTTCGTTTGTTCATTCATTCATAAGTGCAACTAAAATCTGCAAATACAAATTGTGCACCCTGTTTTGGGTTAGTGCGATTAATACACGATGATAGACACCCTGTATGTATGAAAGAGTGTGCGTTAACAAAGAGCTCTTCGCAGCGCTGGGTCAGTAAAAATGAGGCCCGTACGTCCCGTTACAATGCGAGCTGTGCACGTGCTCCAGGGGATCGTACTAACTGGAAAGATATTCTATTTTCATTCTTGTCTTCAGCACATTGACCAGTTACCTATTACTATTACCAGTTATAAGTGATGGCGATTTAGCCCATACTCTCTCTCTCTCTTTGAAAGAAGGTCTAGGCCCATAAAATATATATATCTCTCCATAACCGGATCCGTACTAATATTGCGGAGGCCAAGAGTTCGAGTCTCGACATATAGCAATGTCTTTTTTTTCTAAGATACGAGTACGTGCATTTGTGAAGTTGTAGTAGCAATATCACTCGCTATCGATATCAACCCTTGCGTGTCCCCACTGCTGGGGCACGGGTCTCTTCCTGCATCGTAGGAAGGTTAGGCCATACTCCACCACCGAGGCCAAGTCCGGGTTAGTGGAGAATTGTAAGACAGTGGCGGGCCTTACTGTCAGAAGCTATCAAGCCGCCCATAAGGCCTCTGACATGGCTTAACGTCTGCCATTACATGACAGCCGGCGCCAACGGCTTAACGTGCCTTGCGAAGCACGGCAGCACTCGGAAAAATGCCACTTGCGGTAGTCACCCATCCTGCACCTGGCCGCGCCTGTTGTTGCTTAACTCAAGTGATTGATTTCAATCACTCGGTTCGCCTAGGTCACGAGCGCTTCGCTCGCTGACGGTAAAGAAAAACATTAGGAAACATGAGTGTCTGACCTCGGCGCTTGAAATGCCAGTCCACAGTTAGCTTGATATTACGGACCACTTTTTTTACTGTGATACATACCTAGAAGAGGCTACGCAAAAGTAAATTAGCAGACAAAAGCAAGACTGTGAAGTTTCAAAATGTATTCCAGTCATTTTATGCTAAAATTACATTGAGGTCACCCTTTTGAAGGTACATTTTCCATGATTCGAAAATTATTGCAATATTAATTAAATTTGTAATGAAAAAACTTTATCAACAAGGTCGCAGCAAGCGACCTTGTGGTACGCGCTGAAATTAAAAGTTGTTATTTTGCTTTCAAAATATTAGCTTTGTGAAAGTATGTTTGGGAATCTGCTAAAATAATTATTTTCTGAATTTAGTGCGCCACTTTTTAGAGAACGTTACACGTTTATCTTCTTCTAGTTTAGACAACATTTGTTCTATGCGAGCCTAATTTATATCATATGATAAATTGTCCTAATAAGTGCAAAATATGTGACAAATTGTTTTAATAAACGTTAAGCATGTATGTTGCTACCTGTACATAATACAGAGAGTATTCTAAAGAGTTTCGAAATTTCACTGATGCCGGTTAGTCGCCCATTAGCTCAGTTGGGAGAGCGCTGGCACGGTTAGCCAGAGTTCGCGGGTTCGAGTCCCGGCATGGTTGGAATATTTAACCTCTTAATAGGTTTTTAAAATTGTCCTTAGCACGGGTTAGTGCCTTAAAAAGAATAGAAAAATGTTAACCATTTATCAAAATTTCATAAGATTGACGTTTTATTACAATTTGTATTTTATCTTTGGGTTTTATAGTTGAATGCATGGGAAAATTCCTTTCGGCCGTTATGGCAACTAAACTTCGCAACCGGTTGTGAAAAAGGATTTTTTATTCTTTGTCGGCAACTAGTTGTGAACAAAGAATTTATTTTCTTTATCCGGAACTAGTTGCCAACAAAGAATACTTTATCCGCCATGGCAACTGAGTTTCTCAACCAGTTGTGTAAAAGGATTTTATATTCTTTCTTGGCAACTGGTTGTGACAGAAGTAATAGGAAGTTTTATTCATTCGTTGACAATCTTTGTGGTCAATCCGTATATAAATCCTAGTTCTAGAATTACTGGCCAGGGTTATCTTTATATAAACTTATAGATCAGTGTATGTTATATTATTGTATTAGATGAGGACTATATTACTACATGGTTGCGTAAGAAGAAAATAGATTCTTTTACTGCAACTAGTGTTTTTGAAAAATTCCTGGTTGGCAACAGTTGCGTATAAAGAAAAAAAAATCTTTATTCGCAAGTAGTTGCCGACAAAGAATAAAAATTCCTTTTTCACAACCGGTTGCGAAGTTTAGTTGCCATGGCGGCCGAAAGGGGAAAATCTATATTCAAGGGTGTTCGGGTTGGTTGCTACGGTCAAGCCCGAAGGGGGGGTGAGATTGAATGCAAGAGAGGGTTTTGTCAAAATAAGAATGCACCGATGTGTCAGACGGTCTATAATGCACTAAAAATAATTATATACAATTTAACAGCGTTGAAGTTAATAGGTCGCGCGTGTAAGCGCTGTCAGCAGAAAACTTTAAGAATGTGTGAGTGGCTTACACATACTGCCACCCCAAACAAGGGATTAAAGACAAACAATTGCTGCAACCTAAATGCAGAGTTTATCTAAATATGTCATTTTAACATTGATGTTAGTAGCGATGCGAAAACAATATTGTGGTGCAGTTAGTGCTTAGCTAAACAGTAATCCTAGTCAAAAGTTACGGTACTGTGCACGAGATTTGATACCGATTTATTGAATTCATAACACTGCACTTGTGAGGCTACATTAGAATTTGGCACTACCTCATTTAACGCACTACACTCACTCACGGCATGACCTACGACGCGGTGTGTCATCTCCAAGGGGGCTTCCCCTCTGGGGCAGCCTGTTGACGATTTGAATTGACATCTTCGTCTGAGCTTGTAGATAGCGAATAGCAGTATCGCGGCGGCCATAAGAGAGGATATGCTGTAGTTAATCACGTGATGTGGAACATCATCAAGTGCAAAGTCTTCTGACGATTGTGATTTCAAGAAGTCTAGCTTCTGTTTTATATCCTGATATAATTGGGCATGATTCTCAATGCTTATGGTATCTTTCGAGAGAGATGTGTTTATGATGTCATTTAAAGGCGATGCGAAGAGCGGCGGTGCTGATTCAGCCTGTTGTCAAGTGTGTCGACCGTACAGCGTCCGCCTTCCTTCGAGTATTTGTTATAAAACGCGTCACCCAACATATGATTCGAATAATCCGCGTAATAGAGCTGTACTTGCCTAACATGTCTTGTATAAGCGGGAATGTCACCTGTACGGTATTACTTTTCTTCACCGTTTTCAACTCAGTTTGAGGATTGTCAATATGTGTCAAGTCTTTTTCTTCTATGTCATTTTTGAGCCAAGCTGGCCCTTCCCACCACAACGGGTGTTCTGTGAGTTGAGACGGAGTTAGTCCTCTCGTGGCGCAGTCGGCTGAGTTGTCAATGGACTTCACGTATCTCCACCGTGTATGTGGCAGGGTGTCAGTAATTTCCTTGACTCTATTGGCAACAAAAGTTTTCCACCGCGTCGGCTCTCCTCTTAGTCATCCTAACACAACCATAGAGTCACACCATCCGTACGTGGGTATGTCAGTGTGTTGCAGGGCTTGTTTTATTTTCGTCAGCAGTTTTGTCAATAGCAGCGCTCCACACAACTCCAATCTAGGTAGCGTAATCGGTTTTTTGAGCGGAGCTAATTTAGTCTTTGCGGCGATGAGTTTTACGGTTGTATTTCCTTGCTCATCTTTGGATTTTAAGTATGCGTATACTTTTTCCGAGGCATCACAAAAGCCATGGATTTCACATGATTTTCGGGTGTCGCCTATCCATCTCGGAATTTGGAGTTGGTCAAGGTTGTTCAAATCTTTTTTGAGAGATGTCCATTCCTGTTGCATTTCCGGGGTTACTGTGGCATCCCAATCTATTCCACTAGCCCAAACAGCTTGGAATAATAGTTTGTTTTTAATTACAATCGGGGCTAGCCACCCGAGCGGGTCATACACCTTGGATACGTCAGATAATAAACTTCGCTTTGTTAGCGGTTTTGTCATATCAGCGGAATCGGCGTCGCAGCGAAATGTGATTGTGTCAGAACTCGCGCTCCATCGCAAACCTAAGGCTTTGGTCAAGTCTGTGTCAACTTTTTTGAAATCGACCGTTGTCGGGCTGAGTTGGTCTTCCGATAGATCTTGCAGTACTTGTCGACTATTGCTGGACCATTTCCTTAAGTTGAATCCTCCGCCTCGTAACATTTGAATCAACTCTTGTTGGATCTTCTGTGTTTGCTCTATGGTATCACTACCGGTCAACAGGTCATCTACATAGAAATCTCTTTCCAGGACTTTCGCAGCTAACGGGTATTTTGTCATATCATCCTTAGCAAGTTGTTGCAGGGTTCTAAGGGCCAAGAATGGGGCTGCTTTCATGCCATATGTGATAGTACAAAGCTGATATTCCTTGAGAGTTTCGTGGGGATGATTGCGCCAGATGATTTTCTGTAATTGCTGATCTTGTTCTTTAATCAACACCATTCGGTACATCTTCTCGCAATCAGCTGTTACTACGAACTGGTGTCCTCTCCAGCGCAACAGTAGGCCTTGAATGTCCTGCTGCAGCTTGGGTCCACACTCCATGAGGTCGTTGAGACTATTGCCAGTCGATGTTTTTGAAGAGGCATTGAATACGACTCGCAACTTGGTGGTGCTCGAGTCTTCTTTATGGACACCATGATGAGGTAGAAAACATTGCGGGTCCCCGCTGGCGACACATTCTTTCATATGCCCCAATGTCATATAGTCGTCCATGAAGCGGTGATAGCTGTCATGGAGGGATTTGTCTTTGGCGAGCTTCTTTTCTAATTGCTTGAATTGAGCCACTGCTTGTGGCTTAGAGGCTCCCAGCTGCTGTTCAAAGTTCTGTTTCATAGGTAGGCGTACCTCATATCTACCATCGGGCAGACGATTTGTAGTTGAAATGTAAAGATCTTCGCAGAATTGATCTTGTTGGGTATGCTCATCAGTGGTAGTATCTACCATTTCCCAGTATGTGTAGAAGTCTTCAATGCAGTTGATCACCACGTTGCAATTAAGCGTCTTTACCCTTCCGGAAACGATCCACCCTAGTTTCGTTTGCTGTGCGATCGGTTCTGTTGCAGTTCCTTTTAATAATCCACTCATCAATATTTCCGAATAAATCTTTGCATCCAGCAGCATGTCAATTGGTTTTGAAATATTGTACAGGGGATCTGCCAGCTGCAGATGCTGAACGTGAGGGTAGGTTTTATTGGTAACTGAGTGGTTCGGTAAATTGTTAATAACTTTACTCATGACGAGTGCATCGGTTGTGAACGTGTAATCGTCATGAATAGATTTGCAGATGAGATTCACCTTCCCCTTTCCCTTCTTTGCAGTAGACGCTACTCCAGAAATCAGTGCGTTGCAGTATTGTCTTGGGAGCGTTTTCGCGCGGCGTTTTCTGTAATGAGGGTGACTTGTGACCCTTGGTCCAAAAGTGCTCTTAAGGTGATGTAGCTTCCATCTGCAGCTCGTACACGCACTTGCACGGTGGTGAGGAGGATTTCATCATCGTCATTAGCAACGTGACTAGCATTTTGCTGACGGGGCTGTTGGTTCCTTAAGTTGGTCGGCGCAAGTTGTTCACCTTTAATGGCCTCATGTAACATTGTGTTATGCGATCCGTCACATTGGCGGCACCGTTTAGTCGAGTTACATATATTATGCTCGTGTATGTGGAGGCAATTTATACATATACCGTGTTTCGAAATAGCTTGTAGTTGCATGTCTTTTGTCATATTTCGAAATTTCCTGCATTGGAAAATGGCATGACTATTGGTTTTGCATATGCCGCATTTTACCAACACAGGGTTTGCATTGTAGTTTTTATTAAAACCGTAGTTAGCTGGTTTGAAGATTTTGTCAGATCTCTCTCGATGTGAGTACGTCGTCGGCGTCTGCTTGTTTGATGATGTTGAGTCATTCCGTTCCTTCTTGTGTATGGGCTCCTAATGCGGTGAATTTCGCCTCAAGGAATTGCATAAAGTCTTCAAACGACGGCAAGTCACGCGGCGATTTGCGTGCCTCCATGTAGTCGCTGTATGTCACCGAGTCCAATTTTTTAGCGAGTAAATGGACAAGTATTGGGTCCCACGATGTAGTATCGACTCCCAAGTTGCGGATAGCGTATATGCATTCCAAGGTAGTGTCATGTAGCCTTCGCAAGTCGGCGGAGTTTTGCTTGAGCACTGCAGGCTGATTTAAGAAAGTTTCGATCAGTTTGGTAAACAGGATCTGCTCGTTATTGTATCGATGGATTAGTATATCCCAGGCTGCGTCATAATTGTCGGAGGACACGTTGAGGTGCTGTATTAGGCGTTCAGCCTCTTCCCGCAATCTTCCTTTTAATTGCTGCATCTTCTGCGCTTTTGACAGCACAGGGTTGTCATGAATTGCCCCTTTGAATAGATCAAAGAAGGTGGGCCATTGGGCATAGTCGCCTGAGAACTTAGGTATTTCCGCCTGCGGAGTGACCTGATGCTGATGAATCATAGCCCCGAGTCTCTTGTTGAGATCTCGCTTAGCCTGCTTGTATACTCGTTCCCATTCTAGAAATTCTTGCTCGTAACTCTCGTCTGAGCCTTGAAGAATATGGTTTTTACGGCCTCTGGATGTCAAGCACGGAATCCCACCGCAATTATGTGTCAGCGGAAGTCTTTTGTACTTCTACGAATTGTCACTGCACTTCCACTCTGAGTTAATTTTTAATTTGCACTGCACTCCATGCTAGTTCAGAACTACACTGCGCGGCGAATTAACAAACGTGAGTTCACTGAAGCTTTACACATTTGCCGAAATTATATACCGCGAAGCCTAGTTCGATTGCTCGAAGGACCATGTTCGGGTTGGTTGCTACGGTCAAGCCCGAAGGGGGGAGATTGAATGCAAGAGAGGGTTTTGTCAAAATAAGAATGCACCGATGTGTCAGACGGTCTATAATGCACTAAAAATAATTATATACAATTTAACAGCGTTGAAGTTAATAGGTCGCGCGTGTAAGCGCTGTCAGCAGAAAACTTTAAGAATGTGTGAGTGGCTTACACAAAGGGATTAACAAACTCAATTAAATTGACAGTGGTTCCTACTCGTCAAAGGGTCTACGCCACTGGCTACGAGCTACGAGCTACGTGCTACATAATCTCGTAGCCGCGTAGAGCTTGCTACGTATAGGTAATGTGCCTACAAGTTTTTGAACTAAAACTATCGTAAGCACTCATCAACTTAATTCCGGAATCACTTATCCTATTTTTTGTCTGAAGCATCCGAGTAGAGTTTGAGGAAAGACAGAGCTCGTTGGTTGCTCATCTTATGACGTGCATACAAGTTTTGTTTGTTCGGTGTAGATACATAGGTCAACCTAAAATAGCAACAGATTTTTTTATGTCTCGCGTCAGGAAAAGTTGTTTATGTATATATGTGTATCGAATAGGATATACATCATTCGTGTTGTATACGGGACACTCAAAGAACTTAACGAAACTCAGAAACAATGTTGTACGGTTAAGTTTAATTATTGCATTATTCAATAAAGTTTTCTCCACCAGCGTTTTAACAAAGTTTGTTCGTCTTCACCAAGTTTCAGAGATTTTCACAACATTTTACCGTCTGATTTAGATACTTCCTTTGCTGTCTGTTCGAATGCAGCCAGCGCATCTTTCATCGATAAAACTGTTTGCATTTAAGTTATTTTTTTATTTAGAGAGTAAATATAAGTCGTCAGAATTGTAAGGGATGAACTACAACATTCACAGGTTTTCTGCCAAGAAAGTCTCTCATTTTTAACGTTGAGTTGTCTATGGGCATTTATTTGGTCATCTTTTGCTTCCTGAAAAAACATATCGAGTAGAAGCCGCTTCGTTTCAGGTATTGTTTGCCACTAAATTTTATCTTAATTTATATACCAAGCTCAAGCCCAGAAAAATAATATTAAAATTTCATAAGGAACGTTTACTAAGGAAGCGCTCGTGGCCTAGTTGAACCGAGTGATTGGATTCAATCAGTTGAGTTACGCAACAACAGGCTCAGTCTGGTACAGGTTGGGTGACCGTCCAGTGACTACCGCAAGTGGAATTTTTCCGAGCGCTTCCGTGCTTCGCAAGGCACGTTAAGCCGTTGGTGCCGGCTGTCATGTAATGGCAGTCGTTAAGCCTTGTCAGAGGCCGTATGGGCGGCTTGATAACTTCTGACAGTAAGGCCCGCCACTATCTTACAATCCTCTACCAACCCGGAATCGGCCTCCATGGTGGAGTATGGCGTAACCTTCATGCGATGCAGAAAGAGACCCGTGCCCTAGCAGTTGAGCCATACAAGGGATGTTATCGAAAGGAACTTGATTTTTGAAAATGCATTCAGGTTTGTAATATGGACAATTACAAAAGAAAATACACCTGGTCCACGTTTCTTCCTATTTATGTAACAAAGTCATAATAGTGTTATCGGGCCTTTCCACACTTCCGCCCCTCTTTACCTGCCAGCTGTCAGCCCTTCATCAAATCGAAATGACGGATAGTTACAATGCTTGTACTCATAGAATCAAGGTACGAATCACAAAATCGAATAGTTTAACATCACGTCGAAATCTACGACTGACTTTGGCTTCGCACTAATTGATATTATCTTTAACAAGCTGACCCAGCGAACTTCGTGCCGCCTAACAGTCGATTCTTTATTTTTTTTTCTGTTCGTAAGAACTATCTTCGTAGTTCAAGGAATATTCTAAAAAAATAATCAGCGCAATCGGTTCAGCTGCTCTCGTGATTTGCGCTTACCAACACATTCAGCGATTCATTTTTATATTATAGATACACTAATCCGATCAAGCTGTACCTTCTGTGAGCTGAGCGAGCCATCTTAAAACATCTACCAGACACTTCATATCGTTCATGTAATGTAAACAGTTATTCTTAGATGTTGCCGAAGGTAATTTTACCTGAGAATTAAACTTGAGAATATAAAGGAAATAATCTTAAATCTCTTTACTCAAAGAGCTCTATGCAAATAGCTCTTAATACATTAATGCGAACCCTCTTAAAACAGAAACGTAGATTAGTGCACAACGACCTTGCGCTGTTCAATGCGCGTTTTGGACGGTCAAACTTAATGAATTTCATTATTTGTTCTCTTTATAACATAGTTTTATATTGCAAGGATTGAATCTCGAATTGAACGTGAATAAATAAATTGCAAATTTCCTTTTAACTTGGATTCCTTGCATCATTGTTACCATATCCACTCTTTATGTGTTTCTATAGCATAAGACAATCATTATAACCCCTTATTATAATACAAATACTATACCAAATTTGGACACGAATCTGTTGACAATGCCGTCCATGTAATATCTATTGTAATCTGCTATTCCTATAACAATAGTTGGGTGTCATTACGTATACAAATACCTATACAAGATAACGTCTGCGTCTGCGATGCGGTGTTTGCGGTGATGCGGTGTTCGACAGCAGCTCAACCTTTTCATTTTTTCAGTATACACGTGCTAAAGCTGTGTACACACGGCGGGCATGCGCCCGCGGTGAAATAATTGCAAGACCGTTCTTTGATTGCGTCGTTGCACTTTGAAATAACGCTCGCAGAAGGCTTTTAATATGTCAGTACTATCTCCTATTTCTAATAATGCAGTAAGCCTCTTACACGTAATTCGTGCAATTGCGTTATATCCACGACTGGGCTACATCTTACAACGTAACCTCACGATTTTTTCTCACGTTTGGCTTTCTATTGTACTTTATCGTATCGAGGTAAAGCTACAAAAAAAATTACACCCTGAACAAAAAAAAATCATTTCGGAATGGTTTTAAAGAAGCACTCAAATGTAATTCAAACTAAACACGATCTTAATCTCAAAAAGAGACGTTAATAACACCTAAAGAAATCATGACAAACCCTTTCGAAAGACAAATTTTAATATGAAAAAGAATAGAAACTGTTTGTATGAATATGAACCCAGGATAGAATAGTATTGGTTTAGGCCCGGACATCGCAAATTTGGCTCTAAGATAAGCTATGTGGATATTAGGATTCCGGCACGCTCAGCGGCATGTAGGCGCTCCAATTCTCTTGGATATTTGTTTATTAGCCTCCTTTACTTGAATAATTTCAAAACAAGGTGAAATTGAACCAAAAATCCACGCATTTGCGATGAGCTTGCAATAGCTATCTAAAAGATTTTTTTTCCCTTTTTACCTGAATTACAAAGAATTGTAGGTATATCAGGTTGTTCAAGTGTGTTTCAAGTTATTTGTCGGGTATGGTAACACAATAAATATTGCCACCCTACTAACTCGTTGCTATTTGCTATTAATACAGGCTACTTAGTAGCCTAGCTATAGTAGGGGACACCTACCATTTTCGTTCAAGTTTTCTGTTTTATTTTTAAGCTCAGTTTAAATAACTAGCAGACCCCGTAAACGTTGTTTTGCCATATGTTAGCCTACGACTTATTCTGAACCCTACCAAATATATACAAAAATCTTCACAAAAATCTGTGAAGCTGTTTCGGAGGATTTCGATAACAAAAGTTGTGGCACGAGATTATACAATCTATTATCATGTTAGAAGGTATTTATTTGCCCTTATTTATAAGAACATGATTTCACTGAATCACTCCTACAGGCGTTTTATTTAATCTTAGCTAATTACTTTCCTTCACACGATCCGACAGACTTTGCCCTGTCTGAATAAATATACTTTTTGTTTTCTTACAAAATTTTCTTTTCATGGCAATAATAAATACAAAAAATTAAACATTTGCGAAATTGGTATAAATGTTGACTCTATATATGTAATATTGTTGTACATTTAAGATTAAAATTATTTAGTTAGTAAAGTGTGCCTACAATAGACATAGTAACAGTAAGAGCGTTTTGGGTAACTGTAAGTTCTTATTGTATAATAATAACATGCATACATAACCTTAAGCCTGTATCCCAGAGGGATAGGCAAAGACCAGGGACCGCCACTTGCCACGATCCTGACAGATCACCTTCGCTTCATCAACGTTCATAAGTAGTTGCATGCACGCACGCAGGTTCCGGGTACTTTCCATCTTCCCATTTACAAATACATCCCTTATTTGGTCAATGTATGTCCACCTGGGACTTCCCTTACCAGCCCTTCCACTCACATCCACAATATATATTTGTTTCGTCAATCTTTCTTCCTCCATCCTATCCACATCTCCAAACCAATGCAACATTCCTTTCACAATTCTAGTCACTACATCCTCTTGAAGTCCACAACGTTCTCTAATCAGACTATTGCGTATCCTGTCATTCAAAATAATACTATTTGCTTCTATTCTTAATTCTACTTGCTTCTTTTGCCACACCCAAGCCACACCATACATAAGTATAATAATCAATAAATAAAATATCAATTTGTAGACCAAGGAAAATGGAATAAAATAAATGAATGTCTGTATTGATAGCGTAAGATATATGAAGAGCAGTATCATATATTTTTAAAACAATAACCACACAATAAATAATTTCTATTTCAAGTTTCCCTAGAGAAGCCACGACAAAACTTGTCAGACATGCCTAGATGTGCCGACCAGTTAGTAGTTTTGCTAACTAGTTTTCCGCTTGAAAATACAGACACTGATATCCTTCTGAGACGGCATCTGCAAACAAGCTTAGCATGAACGAATTTGTTTGTTGGCCAAACAGGATTTCATATTATATTTGCTGTGCAGACATAATCAAAGCACCCCGGCAAGAATAAAATTTACCTACTCGCTTTAGAATGAAAGAGAACGAGATGGTTGTCTAACGCATTTTAAGGCAGGTATATTATTTGTGATAATTGTCGTGGTATTTCACAAGGATTTTTGACGCAGTGATTTTTTTTGTGTGTAACTTCTTCATTCTTCGCCTAACATCAAAGCGACGACGTATTATAGTCCTATGTCAAGGAATCCTAGCTTTTAAGGCCCACTTGCGTCAGCCCGGGCTAGCTCATTTAACTCGAGTTGACCGGTTAACTTGAGTTAAGTGAGCTAATCCGGGCTGACGCAAGTGGGCCTTCATATGTAGCACCTTTCATATAAGCCGATCCGAAGAAGATGGTCGCGTGATGGGCAGATTTAAAGTTAGCTCAGACCGTGATGGCTGACACCTCAGTTACGCTTGTAAACGGATGCTATTATTCGTATGATTAACCTACGTTAAATATTCTTTTACATTAAAAATTGTTAGCGCTCGTGGGATTTTTTTAGTCAAAAATATATCTTCTTCTTCTTTTTCTTCTTCTTCAGGCTATATTAGTCACAGAACATAAAAAAAGAGTAGAAGTCGTAAGTGGGCGGTGCCCGCGTGCCTCACATTAGCAATGTATTGCCTATGCGTAGTCGGTGACAGTTTTGTTTACTTCAGTTGCCGTGCGCTTCTAGTAAAGAAAAACATGGTGAAAACTTGATTAAAATGCCTTGTTTTGCTGTGTTAGAGAGCAAAAATAAAAGCTGGGGACCAAAATATACCAATCATGCCGTAATATTTCATCGGTAAGACGTATTTCATTGTATTTTTAATTAAATTTGTAATGACATGAACACGGAAACCAATCCGAAAATGAAAAAGTGAAACCACCTTTATTTACTGGTTAGTAAAGCTAAATTTTCATCGAAGAAAGTGTAGCTTCTCTAGAAATTTCTGTCATAATTTGAATTCTACTCAATTACGGATGGGGGCACACATGATAAAAATCTATCGATAATTGTCTATGACTTAGTAGGCCTACATACTTAATGGAACTTAGATATTGTAAATTCCAATTCGTCTAAGTAGTTAAAATAATTGTTGTTATTTTATACCTACTTCCTAAGTGCCTTTTCACATGCATCCGGTCGCCGGGCCGGGTAAAGTAGTAATGTATTAGCTCCGGTCGACGGCTGGTCGTTGTGCATGTGAAAACTGTCATTGGAGCTCATACATTACTACTTTTCATACAAGACATGACATGAGCACATAGATCGCGATATAGTTTTTCTTTACCAGTTTATCAGTGACTGAAATATCTAAGAAACTATCGAAGTACTTTTCACCTTACTCCTTTGACAACAGGAAACCGAGGCAATGTTACAACAACCCTCTCGTAATCAAAACAATTTGGAAGTGAGTTTTCGTTTAGTTTCTAAGGAACCGGATACGAAATTAAAATGGATGGCAGCGACAGGAAGGGCAAAATTGGTTCAAAACGACGATGAACACAATATATTCCAAGCATTTTCATGAACACTTCATAAACACTAAAAATGGCGGAAGGTGGCACCTATGTGATGCAGCAATACCAGAAAAAATGTGCTTCACTTCCAGGTTAGACTCTTGCGTATAAATGAAATATATTAGTACCATCATCAATAAAATTAGTATAACGTATGAAACATGGCGTACAGATAGACAAAGATCTGAATTGAGTCGTAGAATACATTATATTTCCCGTGTAATGATTTCTAACGCCCGCGAAGCAGCGGGTTAAAGCTAGTTTTAAATTAATAAGAGATAACCTATATTATAACCTATATAAATATGAAATCTACCACATTGTTTTATTTGTGCGTCTATCTACCTTATCAGTGTTAATTCTTTTTTAATACAGTTGCTCAAAAAGTGGCGTATTACACGGACGTATAGCATGCGGGATGTGGGCTATTACACACTCGTGCTTTTTTTTTACTTTTCCCGCACTCGTACGTCTTCTTTCCCAACTGTCAAAATAATTATACTATTTTTATTTTTTAATGCACTAACCCGTGCTAAGGACAAATTTAAAAACCTATTTAGAGGCTAAAAATTTCACCCATACCGGGTTTCAAAACCGCAACCTCTGGCTATCCGTGCCAGCGCTCTACCAATTGAGCCAATGGGCGACTCACGGCATCAGTGAAATTTCGAACCTCTTTACACTATTCTTTATTTATTCTGCTATTTTAGCCTCTTAATAGGTTTTTAAATTTGTCAAAATAAGTGTTTATTAAAAAAAATCATAGAAGTTTTTATGAGCTACTAATTTATTTCAATATCAAATTTAATTGAAATGACATTTCATTTCATCTCATTAAATTTCATTCTCATTTCATATCAATAAAAAAAAAATTCTGAAGACTTGGCTGTATGGGCATAGTTCCCTTTGCCTTCTAGAATGGGTGTAGAAAAAAATCTCTGCATATATTTTTTTACGGTTGGCGCCATTTTCTAAATAATTTTTCTTTATTTAATTGCTTATTTTTTTCGCAACTGTTTTAAAAATAGTCGTTCAGTACACGTGCGGAACCGTCATTGCAACTTGTTGGAACTCTTTGCAATGACAGCCTTTCCGCACTTGTAATGAAATATACTATATTGCACAAAAGATAATGTAGAAAAGATGCAATTTTACCAGTCAACCCGCAAGCAAAAAAGAAATAGCTAAAAATACTTCTAAGTACCAGTTTTCATATTCGGCCGTTAATGTGTAAACTGTACGAGTGTAATTTGTCGACAGTTTCTCCCTATCGACAAACTAGAACTCGCATTGTCCCATCCCAAACTGAGAATGTACTTGTTTTTCTATTTTAAACTTTCTGTCTTACTAGGTAAAAGTTCTTTTCGGTCCGACGCGGCGGTAGTTCCATCTTGTGTAGAGTAGCGTTACTACAAAATGTCAACCTTAATTTCATCATTGTCATTTGACTTTGATCATTGTGTACATTACAAAAAGGTGCATATTTTAATTGAAACTTTTATGATGTACACCTTTTCGGCATTGAATTTATTTACCAATGGCAGGTTGGCATTCGTAGTGTGCGTTTGGTTTGTAAGTATCAGTTTGGTTACACTGGTTCGTACTAATGTGTCATGTCGCTACTTCTACTCTTTTTTTATGTTCTGTGGACACAGCCCTCCCCCAATGAGCGCCACAGCGCAAGGTTGTGCCATTATCGCAGTTTGGTGGAATTGTACTGCAGGGGGCGCTGCTGCCCACCCCCCGGTTTGTGTCCCTTAGTCGCCTTTTACGACACCCGCGGGTAGAATTTGGGTAGGTGCTGTTCTCTAAGCCGACACCACACAGCACCACGCAGCAAAAAATAAATAAATATTAATTTTATCAACGGTAGAATATATTAACTTCCCCTCTTAGAATATATTAACTTTCCCAACTTAAACCAAACGTAAGGTTATTATTTTGATTAAAAAAATATAAGTATAAAAACCGCTGAACGGAATCGAATAAAACTTACCATGATTATAGCTCAGCTTTTCGTGTAACTTAAAAGTCTAAAATATACAATCACGTTTTAATCTATGTGAATATCTTCAATTCAATTCTGTTATGGACTCAGTGCACTGATTGTCCAGTACAACTTTGCCAATATCACGTATTAGACAAAACTATAGCCAATCACAAGCGAACAAGGCTCGGTCAGAATTTTGAGTCAATCAGAACTGTTTCTCCTTCATAAATGTCACTCACAACTCGTCGAAAATATGTATTTCTTTTTTAGGGGTAATGCCTTGGTCACGGATGATTACATCCGTGGGCTTGGAAGCAAAGAGTATATAACCTTGGTACGCTTTTTGCCTATGGTAAAGTGAAGTAATTGAGGACCAAGGAGGTAAAGAAACAGCGATTGTAGATGTATAAAAAAGAATTTGGAAAAAGGGTTGTTGGCGATTAAAGGTTTTATACACCTCTTTGTACATAGATACTCTTTCTTGTAATGCTGGTTTTGAAAATATAATTTAGTTGTCACAAAATCCGTCTTTAAATGGTATTTACAAGGGTATTTACAAATAGTTTATAGGTATCTGCGGATTGTTACTTACATCTATTTAACTATCTTTAAGGTCTTACATATATCTGACTCAATCAGCTATTTGTGTGCACAAGCATAAATCACTTATAGAAATTGAATAAAACCTATTATGATTATAGCTTAGATTTCCATGTTACATTTAAATTCCCATATTAACCTATTTTGGTTTTTATTTACAAACGAGATACCAGATTGGAATGAAACTTGGCCAATATGTTTAGACGACACTGATCGAGGTTTGATCGTGCGTAGAATTACAAATAAAGTTGTCGAAAAAAGAAGTTATAGCCTTGAGACTGGTTTCTATGAAAAGTCTTATGAGGATAATTTCTTTTTTATCAGGTGACTCTCACATAGCGTAAACATGATTTTCAGTTTTATGAAATAGTATTTCTTTTAAAGTTAGTATTTTACAAATTTTACCATGACAACAGAACCAGATTCTTTAATTTGCGATGTTGTTTTTTTAAGTAAATGTTTTCGGTCCGACCTTATAATTTTTTTTTTCAGTGTCAGAAGTCAAAGTCAAGATAGACAGCATAATAATATTAATTTTTTTAACCTGTGTTCTAATAGTAACAAAAAATAGGTGATATAGGTTCTCTGTGGTGGTATCTTCTCTCTATCAAAATGAATCGCTGAATGTGTTGGTTGTGTGAAACAGTAAAGTTGGTAAGCGCAAATCTCGAGGGCAGCTGAACCGATTTCGTTAATTCTTTTTTTAAAATATTACTTGAAGTACGAGGATGGTTCTTACTGAGAGAAAAATAAAAAAAAGATAGGTGGTGTAGCAACATACCTTTCTTCGATAGCTCAATGGACTTAATAACCCCTGTGCTGGTCCAAGCATGTAAAACCACAATAAGAGACAATCTTTCGTACCTTGAATGACTGAATGCTCCGCTTGGTGGGTAGTTAGCCGCCGCCGCCACCGTAAATCGCCAATCCTCTTGATATAATAATGCTCTGGTTAACCAAACACGACAACCAAATAGTCCCAATGTTCCCAGGGTTTTCTAATGTCCGATAACACACCAAACACAGATTTTCATATAAAAGTCCAGGAAAAAACAAGCAGCGCACACGACGATCACAAGTATTTTTGACCGACCCCGGATGACGATAGATTGTTCCAAACTCTGCCGCTTGGCGCTAGTATCGCCCGCGGCGTGAAGGCGCGGGAAGCATATGTTGCCAGATTCAAGACACTCAAATTATCTCCCATTGAAAGAGTAACATGCTTGGACATACACTCCCCCCCCAAACCAAGATGTAACTTGGTTGACCTAATCATCCACTGGTAGTTTGCTGAGTTCAGAAACGGGTCTGATTAAGGTACTCCTTTGCGTTCGAACCTTAACTACTCTTACAATCCCGTCCTTACCAGGCATAAGACTTACTATTCTACCCCGTTTCCATTCTAAAGGTGGACTATTTTGTCCTTACCACGTTTTACCACGTATTACCACGTTTTACCACGTATTCTACCCCGTTTCCATTCTAAAGGTGGACTATTTTGTCCTTACCAGGCATAAGACTTACTATTCTACCCCGTTTCCATTCTAAAGGTGGACTATCTTGTCTTCTTTAATGAGGACCAGGTCGTTAACCTTAGGAGATGTGGTTTGATCATTCCACTTGTGCCGCACTTGCAAAGTGTGTAAATATTCGTTTCGCCATCTTATCCAAAAATGTTGCGAGAGCCGTTGAAGTAATTGAAATCTATTGAGTTTACCAATTTTAACATCGTCATAGTTATACTCGGGCAGCGAAACCAGCGGCTCGCCTATCAGAAAATGTCCGGGCGTTAAAACATCTAAATCATTTGGGTCAGAACTTAATGGTGTTAAAGGTCGCGAATTCATGACTGCTTCTACACGAGTGAAGAAAGTAGCAAGTTGCTCAAAAGTCAATTTTTGTTCACCGATAACTCTTGACATGTGCATTTTAGAAGTCTTAACTGCAGCCTCAAACAATCCGCCCATATTAGGACTACTTGGAGGGTTGAATAACCAAGTGACGTTAGATTTAGCCAGTTCCCTGCTAATTTCAGAGCTGTTATCACGGATATATATATATATAAATCCTTTAAGTATTTATCTGTTCCGGTAAAATTGGTCCCGCAATCTGATCTTACAAGAGAGGGTAAACCACGTCTTGATACAAATCTAGTGAAGGTGTCAACGAACGCTTCCACTGATAATCCAGAAACTACCTCTAAATGTACCGCCTTGGTCACAAGGCATACAAATACGCAGAGATAGCATTTCTCAATCCGCGCGTTTTTTAAGGAACTAGACTTTATATAAAATGGACCTGCGAAGTCTGTCCCTACACTCTGAAACGGTCTTAATGCTCTAACGCGATCACGCGGTAAGTCCGACATAAATGGTTGTATTAAATGTGGCCGTGTTCTAAAGCATTGCACGCATTTGAAGGTGACCGTGCGTGTCAAACGTCTCACAGATAAAATCCAATAATTCCGTGATAAAATTGCTGCTAATGCATTTGCACCAACATGACAATATGTCTTGTGATAATGTTCAACAAGTAGCTGTACAAGCCTACCCTTCCCCGGGAGCAAAATTGGATGCTTAGCATCGTAAGGTAAGTCAGAATATTTAATTCTACCACCCACCCGAATCAAATCGTCTAAATCCAGAAATAAGTTTAATTTTTTTAGACTTGATTTCACCTTTAAATTCGCCTTAAGGGCCTCTATCTCTTCACCAAAAACCTTGCGTTGTTCCGAAAGAATCAATTTCTTAACGGCACATCTACGTTCAATTACTGAAAGATTTTTATCGAAATTTCGTGAAGTTGGATTTTTACAATTGTGGATAAAACGTAAAATGAAACCAGTAACGTTTATCAATTTTTCGTGCGAACTATACCTGTCAAGTAGGTCAAAATCCATATCTGATTGTCTATCTGAAACTGTAACATTGGCCGTCAATTTATTAGGTTTTATTCCCGGAAGTAAAGTGTCAGGAAACTCTGGACCAGCGTTTGGCCAGGTTTTAGGAGAAAGACACAACCACGCAGGATGGCTGTTTGACACAGGAGTCAAATTAATCAGGCGTGACAGATGCCTGTCTATAATGATTCTTTTGTTTTCATACCGAGACTTCAATATTTCTAGTGCAATATCTAATGAATCATCAGTCATAGTTAGATGTTGTATTAGCATGCGTGGTTCCTTATGAACATGTGAGAACAAGTAATGATACTTCTCTGTTTTTGACAAGTCTTTTCTAGAAAGAACTAGCGAGTTATACAAGCTTATGAAACTAAACCATTCAAATACGTTTCCCTCAAAATTGTCCAAATCTAATATAGGCAGACGTGAGTGTACTGCGCTTTCCGTTGTCGTGTAGCAGCCGTCCGAATTTGGGAATTTTGCCGATATAGAATCAAGCTCATTATATTGAATAGTAGCCGCTTTAAAACGATCATCATAGCTAGCCGACACATTATCGTCCGAGGTGATTACTAAGATTTTTTCGTAAGCCTCCGATAATTTGTCGTAATGTTCCTCTAATTTTCTAAGCCGAGCCGATAGTACCGCTGATGAGTATTGACTTGATTTACTCATAGCGAGTGACTGTTCAAACCAATCGCATTCAATTTTGAACTTTACTTCGCTGGCTTTCGCCATTTTTTTTAAAGTAGGTAACTTGAACAATAAATTAGTACTTAACTAAGAAAATCGTTAAATAAAACCGAAATTCGCAATCCCCGTTAACAAAAATAATGTACCCACTTTTTACACATAAATAAAAATCCGAATAAATAACCGAAAATAGGTATTTACCTAATGCTTTTATTGAACCAAACCGAAGTATTAAACCGAACAAGATATTTCCGAATAAAAATAGATTCCTATGTAACCTACAACCGTTCACAGATCGATGGACCAACAAGTATGGTGTAGCAACATACCTTTCTTCGATAGCTCAATGGACTTAATAACCCCTGTGCTGGTCCAAGCATGTAAAACCACAATAAGAGACAATCTTTCGTACCTTGAATGACTGAATGCTCCGCTTGGTGGGTAGTTAGCCGCCGCCGCCACCGTAAATCGCCAATCCTCTTGATATAATAATGCTCTGGTTAACCAAACACGACAACCAAATAGTCCCAATGTTTCCAGGGTTTTCTAATGTCCGATAACACACCAAACACAGATTTTCATATAAAAGTCCAGGAAAAAACAAGCAGCGCACACGACGATCACAAGTATTTTTGACCGACCCCGGATGACGATAGATTGTTCCAAACTCTGCCGCTTGGCGCTAGTATCGCCCGCGGCGTGAAGGCGCGGGAAGCATATGTTGCCAGATTCAAGACACTCAAATTATCTCCCATTGAAAGAGTAACATGCTTGGACAATAGGAATCGACTGTTAGGCGGTATGAAGTTCGCGGGGTCAGCTAGTAAGTTATAAAAATCTTCAGAACTACTTATTAAAAACTAATTTGTGGCACTTTTGTCTTTTTAATATGTAGCACAGATAGTAGCTACAAACAATCGAAAGTATCAAACCATTTTTTATATTTTATTATATTTCTCGCTAAAGACATAGGCAAGTGCTGTCTAAGAAAAAAGTAAGTTTTTATTAATATTTTTAGGTGACTCAGATCAATTTAATCTATCATACCAGATTTTTGGACTATTTTAATTATTCGCTTTTTTTACGACTTGAAAAGAAGACAAAAAACTAGTAGTATGGGTTTATATAAAAAAATGTCTGTGGTATCTATGTCTATGTCTTTTAGGTTTATCTATGTCTTCTATAGTATAAAAGCAATTGCACTTCGATCTACGTTGACCCTAGTTCCTCGCTAAAAGACTTTTACAGAATTGTCATTATCCCTACACAGGGCTATATCAAAAAAGATAGAACGGAATGATATTATCTAATCAAAAGTTTGAAGGTTGCCTATCATGATTCTCGCTAACTAGGGTCTTATAGGCAATCTTGAACCCGAGACCTTCCGTTTTACAGTCAGCGTGCCAAACCGCTGCGCCACCGAGGCCGTCAAAACAGAAACTTAACAACGAAGAACATCAGGGCATGCGAGTATTTTTTAAAATGTTATTTGATCTTTAGTTAGTACTGTTGTGTGAAAAAGAAGTTACCTGAACTATGATATCTACTTTGAAACTATGAATTGTATATTCGCGATATCGGATCAGAGCGGAAATCGCTGAAATGTTAATAAACATCCCGGTGAATCCGAGGTCCATTTCCTGTGTGCCAGGCCGAAGAGTTTCCGGCGAAGCCGACATCTATACAGCCTGATTTTTTTCATCATCCCGATTGAATTATTTGTTTAAACTGTTTTTTTTATGAAGCCTATATACGTTCCACTGCGTGTCTTTCCTCAGAGAGATAGTATGGGCTTAATTTCTTTACTTGCCCAACGCGTATTGGCGTGAAAAACACCTCAAACAAACATGTGACGACCTCTGTGGCGTAGCGGTAGCGCATCTGCCTACTATGCGAGAGGTCCCGGGTTCGATCCTGGCTGGGGACGAAAAAACCCCAGGTCTTGGATGTTTACATGTTTGTGATGTCGTTGTTTCTGGTTCCCACGACACAGTGTATCCTAGTGTGGGGCCAGAAGCAATGTATGTGCCTGTATGTAAATGTTTTGTTATCTCACCATACGATATTTTCCTTCACGTTTAGCGAGGCTGCTACAACTTCACAAGTGTACTTAACTTGGAAGGCATTGGTAGTTGCCGGGTTTCGAACCCATGACCTTCTGAAGTAAAGCCGGCATTCTACCGCTGCGCTTCTACCACTCTGGGCCGATTGATAAAACTATAAAATACATGCATTCGTAATGGTAAACCATGTCTTGTAACATGGCAGACTTGTATTTTATCTGCAGCGGAAAAGTGATTTATCTGCGGCATGCGGATACAAAACGCCTGCCATCTTAGGCTGGCGGAGATCCTGATTGAATCGACAACAAATGCTATCAAATGCGGCGGCACGACCAAGAGAAAAATAAATGCAATCTCCCTTTCCCCTCGTGGACAGTGAGCTTAATTTGTGTTAATGCTTCAAGGGTCCCCATACAGTAAAATTAGCGCCACTTGGTTCTGGGACCTAGAAATTGCTATTAACGTGATTGTGTTGTACTGACACTTTTTGCAAAGGCTATCTGTAAATAAGGATTATGTTTTTTTTACTCTGGTCGCGTCAGTAACAACTGTACGTGCAAATTGGACTTGGCTAGTGCGAGGGCTAGATAATCACAATAGCAATTGTATTTAAAGTTAAAACTATTAAACTACCTTCTAACTGTATAATAAAATTTATTTAATATAGAGGTATTTTTTGTGTTCAAAATTATTAACATTGACATAAATTAATTTTTTTTTATTTTTTCTTATTATTATTATTATTATTATTATTATTATACTTTATTGCACACGAAACATTTCTTAGTTAGTAGAGAATATTTTTGCAGTATGACCTAGGCATGATTTCAGTTTTATTTTAAACCATTTATTATTAGCATTTCAACTCATGCCATAAGGCGTTTGAAATAGAGTTCCAAGTGATACGAACTGAAAATTTGCCAAAAGCTTTACAATCCAAATAATACAGAATTTATTTTACTCGAAATTCTGATGCTTTTAGTTACCTATTTCTGTACGATATTTTTTGCAAAACGATATAATAAATTAGGGATTACTAACAATTCCGGTCAGCTGAAAGGAAATAGTGTACATAATAAAAGGTGATAGATAAAAGTTAAAAGTATTAAGAACTCTTTCAAAAACTACATTGCATAGACTCACCCCCTTTTCTCAGAAGCGTAGGCAGACTATAGGGATCATCACTTGCCGTGATGCAGGGACTACTCTATAATTTGTACCCTATTTCAATATTGAAACACATGAACTGTCTATGCATAGCACTACGATAAGAACTTAGAAATACAATATTGATAAAGGAAACTAATTTAAGAAATTTTCATCAGCGATCCAACGAAGCTCCAGCATTAAGCTGCGGCTTCACTTAATCTGATCAACTCACGCAATCAACATAGCTTTTGCTCGGCTTGATAATCAGCAACAGCTTAAGAATCCAACTGATTTAAGCTGCGCTTTCCTACAGCGAGGCTACGGTGATCTTCACAAGATCTGGTGACCATGGCTCCTATACTTAAATGTTGGTAACCGTAGCTCGATTATCATTTGGTGGCCTTTGTCATATTGCTTGGAGACCTGCGTCTTATACTTAAGCAACAAAGAGATAAAAGTCCCCAAAGCTATCATTGTAGTCTAAGATTGGATTGTCAAAGCGCATGATTGCTTCTACGGCGAACTTTTTCTCTAACGAAAACGGATTGAGCAAACACTTCGGGGTTCAATTGGAAAAATGCGGCTTTATTTTCGGATTTTTCCAATAGAAACGCTATTAGGCCCGCTCTGTTTATGTTAGGAGGCTTTTGAGGAGATTTACATATGCAACTAACCGCCGAAAAGATCTACCGTGTTCTTGGAATTGCGGCTGCCAAAAACGAGACATTTATGTTGAAGTTTTCTGTCAAATGTTACCTACTCAAGATCTAAGATCTTTCGAAGCTCAACTCACTACAGTATATTCAAATATAGGTACCAAAGGTACTCGCGCTGCCTTATGGTGTGGTACCATACAGAATACTTCTTCTTCTTCTTTTTCAGGCTATATTATGTAGTCCACTGCTGGACATAGATCCCCTATACAGGATACTGAACGAGGATAAATGCAGAAACTAATGTGACCTTTACTTCAATCCGTATTTAAGTAATTCATAGTCCTTGGAAAAAATTACTGAAATTCAGCGTAGCTCTTGTGTATTTTATATTTTTCCAAGGATTCTTAATTTATATTCAAGTTTTCTTTTATAAAACTGATATATTCTCGGAGCCATAAAAACGTGTCTATTAATTGAATTCGTTGCAATATTTTGAAAGATAATAAATTCTTTGTAAGGAAATCAATTAATTTTACTGTAGATTTATTTTAAAGTCACATTGAAAACCGATAACGTGAAGTGAGGATACATTTATAAATCACAGATCGGGCCGCTTTTCTGCTTTACAAAATCCCGGGTAAATGGAAGCAGCCTGCCACGCTGTTGATTGAACTGGGTTGAATAATTCCCGTTGATGAATGGTTAACGCACCGTAATACACGCGCGGCAAAACCTACCGACATTTTCTTGGTTGTTTATTCCTTTTCTAGCAGCGAAATAAAATTTGGTAAATAAACTCCCCTAAGCTTGGAGTTAGTGCTTCAGTAAATTCACGTAAGTGATGCAATTTGCTTAAGCCAGATGTCGCTGCCTGTACGTAATACAGAGAATAGTGTAAAGAGGTTCGAAATTTCACTGATGCCGTGAGTCACCCATTGGCTCAATTGGTAGAGCGCTGGCACGGATAGCCAGAGGTTGCGGGTTCGAATCCCGGCATGGGTGAAATTTTTAGCCTCTAAATAGGTTTTTAAATTTGTCCTTAGCACGGGTTAGTGCATTAAAAATAAAATAGTATAAATTCACGTATTTTAGATATTTCTTGATAAAATTAAGCTACTTTAATAGGTAGGTAAATATTATGATTATTTCAATGACAAGGAGTTCCAAATGAGCATAAAAACTTTTAGCTATATGTACTCTTTGTTGCTTGCTTAAAAACTAATTTGTCATTTTGACCAGAGTGAAAGTCTAAATTCAAATTTAAAAATTTTGGTCTAGAACACCTATTGTTTTGACTTTTGCGTCATTCCTAGTTTGTATGTCTAATTTCAAATTGCTGTAAATTTTCTAAATTGTAAACAAATAATTTTGTTGATGTGATTCGAATCCAAACAAATCACCCTTCTAGGCTAATTTTAGGTAAGGTCGTTTTAAGTACGTAGGAACTTCCACTATGCGTGAGTGTATATCTATCCACACGGGGCAAGCTGGGGTCCAGATCGGGAATGCGTGCTGGGAACTGTACTGTCTGGAGCACGGCATCCAGCCGGACGGGCAGATGCCATCCGACAAGTGTGTTGGCGGCAGCGACGACTCCTTCACCACCTTCTTCAGTGAGACCGGTGCCGGCAAGCACGTGCCACGCGCTGTATACATTGACCTCGAGCCGACTGTGATAGACGAAGTACGCACAGGAACCTACCGAAAGCTCTTCCACCCAGAACAACTCATCACCGGCAAAGAAGACGCTGCCAACAACTACGCCAGAGGACATTATACCATCGGCAAGGAAATAGTCGACTTAGTGCTAGACAGAATACGAAAGTTATCAGATCAGTGCACTGGACTACAAGGCTTCCTAATATTTCATTCATTTGGTGGCGGCACTGGATCAGGTTTCACGTCATTACTAATGGAGCGCCTGTCAGTGGACTACGGCAAAAAGTCAAAGCTAGAATTTGCCATTTATCCTGCACCTCAGATTTCTACCGCAGTCGTAGAGCCGTATAATTCTGTTCTTACGACACACACTACATTGGAACACTCTGATGCAGCGTTTATGGTAGACAACGAAGCGATATACGACATTTGCAGGAGAAACTTAGATATCGAACGACCGACCTACACCAATCTGAATAGACTAATTGGGCAAATAGTGTCATCTATAACTGCGTCACTGCGGTTTGATGGTGCTTTAAATGTAGACTTGACAGAGTTTCAAACCAATCTGGTGCCATATCCACGGATTCACTTTCCTTTGGTAACGTACGCTCCACTAATATCCGCTGAGAAGGCTTATCACGAACAATTGTCGGTGTCAGAAATCACAAACGCTTGCTTTGAGCCAGCCAACCAGATGGTGAAGTGTGACCCTCGCCACGGCAAGTATATGGCGTGTTGCATGCTGTATCGCGGAGATGTAGTACCGAAAGATGTGAATTCGGCTATAGGCGTAATAAAGACGAAGCGATCGATCCAGTTCGTCGACTGGTGTCCGACTGGATTCAAGGTCGGCATCAATTACCAGCCGCCTACCGTAGTGCCTGGTGGAGACTTGGCGAAAGTACAAAGAGCTGTATGTATGCTATCGAATACTACTGCTATTGCAGAAGCCTGGTCGCGTTTGAACCACAAATTTGACCTGATGTATGCAAAGCGCGCTTTTGTACATTGGTACGTGGGTGAGGGAATGGAGGAGGGCGAGTTTTCAGAGGCCCGCGAAGATCTTGCCGCGTTAGAGAAGGACTACGAAGAAGTGGGTATGGACTCTGGTGAGGGTGAAGGCGAAGGTGGAGCCGGTGAAGAATTCTAAACAGGTGATTCTCCGCAAAGGCAAAACATATGGTTCAAGGAACCTAAGTTCGCTTACAGTGCTACATGAGGCTTTGCGTGTAATTTTTTATTGTTTTACATGAGTATGGGGATAGTTCCAGAGGTTGAACGTAGCTGCTATGACGTAATTATTTGGGAAAAGAGACTTTTTTTCTATTGTAAATCATTTTCCAAATATATATTTTTCAAGTTATTTGGTTTTTTTTAACACAGATAATGAAAGGATAATGTGTAGGATATTTAGGAAACTGCTATTTAATTAAGACCTATTTTAGATTTTGGCCTCTTGAGTTCATACTACTGTGTGGACTAGGATGCAACAACTTTAAAGCTACTTTCCCCTTATTTTGTCCCAGTAATGGGTCTAATGTTATTTTTTTATGTATGTTCTCTGTTCATGGCCAGCTCTTGTCAGACAGCGGGAAAACTATTTCTTTTTAGCTGGTGCAGAGAGGGCTTTATTCTCAGTCAAGTAAAATAATTTAGCTGGTTAACCTCATCTTTATAGCGTTTATACTTTATCCAGAAAGTGTAGAAATCTAAGAGTAAGGTTTTCTCATAGTTTTTGTCAGTGTTAGTTAATTTCCTTCGCTTATGTACAAGCATTGTTATTCATTCAATATTTGATACCACTAATAAAGTTTCACTTCTAGTTTCTTGAATTTTTGGTCAAAGTGTATAGCTATAACCTTATAATTCAGCGGGCATCCCTTTTCCTCCAATAGGTGATGACAAAACCCCTTCAGCCACGTTCGTAACCAAATTTTCGTAACCAGTTACGAATGTGGACTTTTTATCGCTGTTTCGAAACCAGCTACAAGCCAGTTACGAATGTGGATTAATTTTCCATTTTCGTAACTGAAACCTCTTAGCCATGTATGGTCTCCTGGTACTTCCACATCCATCCGGCTCAATTGAGGCTTTATATCAAATACCGCTTCTTCATATTATACCTCAAAGTCTAAATGTCTTAGTAAAGACTCGCACATAAACGGACAATATATCGCCCCTTTTTATTTTCGCATATCATCACTTCTTTTGCCTTCTCCCACACCGCCCTATTAAAATTAAAGTAGCATCCAGATACAACAGCGTCAGGAAAAGTTTTCTTTACAGCGTTCCTCTGTCCTTTTTCGAAGTCGCATTTAAAGTTTGTATTAATAGTTGATCCCGTATTATAGTAACTAACCTCGTCTCGTGTCCGTGTTTTACCGTCTTGTCAGGGAGCAGTGCGTATAATTGAATTGAGAGTTGAGAGGAGACATGTTGCGCGATGTGCTGGTTTGGCTCGTTTGCCTATGAAATATATAACTTCTGGCTACAGATATATAATGAATAAATCGCCTCAAACTGAGAAGGTAGCACGTTTTAATAATTATTTCAACCGATTTTGGTTAAATGAAACTCAATTCATCAAAAAGTGGTGTTGCCAAGGAGAAGACTTAAGAAATATAAATCACCTGGAAGGTTGGCACTCACGAATAAACCGTTTTATTGGGCAAAAAAGACCATCAATAGCTAAAGTGTTGGACATTTTAGTGAAAGAAATGAAAATGAGAAACTCAAGGACAACACGAAAAAAGGAAAACTATTTACTAATTGATTGTGAAATTAATGAAGCTGTGGAAAACTTAAAGGCAAAAGAAATAAGTGTCGGTCACTGTCTAGAAATAATTGCACCGTTCATGATTTAAGTTAATGGCGATATAAATTTATGTTTTAAGTTGTTGGAGAAGTAACCGATAAGTTTTCTTACAAACTGACAAATAAAATCTATTCATTTATTCATATTTTTACTACTAGTTTCGGCATTATGTCCTGTGGAAGTACCAGGAGACCATACATGGCATACATGGCTGATTTTTCAATAGTCAGATAACTTTTATCTGAGGAATAAAAATAGCGGTTTGACATAATTGTCATACATAAGCTGTGAAACCGCCATTTTTATTCCTCAGGTAAAAGTTATCTGACTATTAAAAAAATCAGCCCTAAGTGGTTTCAGTTAGACATTTGGACTTTAAGGTATAATGAAGAAGCGGTATTTGTTAAGACCTATACTGTGCCACATGAAGCAATAAACTAACTTGAACTTTGGAAAAAGCTTTAATGAGCCGGATGGATGTGGAAGTACCAGGAGACCATACATGGCTAAGAGGTTTCAGTTATGAAAATGGAAAATTAATCCACATTCGTAACTGGCTTGTAGCTGGTTACGAAACAGCAATAAAAAGTCCACATTCGTAACTGGTTACGAAAATTTGGTTACGAACGTGGCTGAAGGGGACAAAACCCCCTCTCTTAACCGTGGTCCCACCGCCATGCACTACTGGTGGATCCACAGGTATTATTTTTCTCTATCGGCCCAATGCACTATGCAGTTTTCAGGGTTCTTCCATGGGTCCACGGGTAAACGTTGCAACGGGATCGGATGAAGTAAGAATAGTCAACACATTTTTTACCCGACGATGGCAGAGCCAAACAAGAAAGTTTATGATTTTAGCAGTCTATGTTAGTATTTATAGATGGACATCTATAAATACTAACATAAACCGTAGCATCGCGGAGCACCTAAACCAATCACTCGATATTGATGAATGTGAGTGTAACTTACGTCACCCAGGCCATAATGACGAATCGATCGACTTAGCATAGGTTACAAAAATAATCATTACGAATTGGTTTCGTTATTTTCTGGTGTATACAATAAACATTCTTATCTTATTGTTACATCTAAAAATGTGAGGATATCTGTCGTACCACGGACAAAGAGCGGTTTTTTTGCTATTCGATTGCGATAAGCCAAAAAAGAGAAAGGAGGTACTCGGGGCTGCAAGTGATGCAAATTACTTCAGCTAGATGTCGCTGCCTGTACGTAGTTCACTGATGCCAGTGAGTCGCCCATTAGCTCAGTTGGAAAGAGCGCTCGCACGGATAGCCAGAGGTCGCAGGTTCGAATCCCGCGACCTCTGGCTATCCGTTATTAAAGTTATTATAGTTTGTTGCACACGAAACATTAAACAGGATCGGGTCGTTATAGGACCAGCTGACAATTAATTCAGCAAATACCTGTTATGGTTTCAAAAAAATCAATTGTCATTTCGTAGCGACCGATTTGGGATTTATTGCTATTAAATTGATTTATTAAGCTGCTCCATTTTCGGTCTTACAATCTGCGAACCAATTACTTCTTAAAAAACCTATTTAAAGGCTAAAAATTCCACCCATGCCGGGACTCGACCCCCGATCTCCGGCTAACTGTGCCAGCGCTCTCTCAACTGAGCTAATCGGCGACCACCGACATCAGTAAAATTTTAAACCCCTTTATATGTATACTCTCCGTATTACGTACAATTACTTCTGTAAAATTTTTCTTTCATACAGAACTGATTTTTCTTGCAGCATAGTAACCCATAGTCGATATTATCATTAGTTGTCCCAGTTGCCCATACTCTCTCTCTCTCTTTCTCTAAGAGAAGGCCTGTGCCCTGCAGTGGGACATATTAAGGCTGCCTAAAAAAACCTCATAACAGGGTCTCTGTTTATCATGTCACTTACCCTGAGGGCAGTGGAGGCCCGCGCCGCTAACGGCACAGCTAATCGAACCTGAAACCAAACATTGCATTAGACTTAATACGCTAGCTAGACCTTAAGAAGCTATAGACTAAGTAAACAAACCAAGCAATAAGTCTTCTAAGCGCGTAGTAGTCCAATAGAATGATGTTAGCGAGGCAATAGCTGTTCTATTTAAACTGTTCTGTAGTCTACTAACCAATAGTATTCCAATAATCCGTGCAATATATCTCAGCGCCCCGCGTGATTCTTTTTCCTTCACGCAAAGTCCTTATTTAAGTCGTACGCTGTGAATGGTATTGAATAGCCGTTGATTGCTTTACTACCAAATAGTATCAATTAACAGCCATTGCCGGGCTAACTCTTTTGAGTAAAAATGAGTTTACTGAACTCTAAACTCCGGATGTTTCTCCAAAAGTTGTATACTCCTGTAAAGGTGTTTCAGACGGAATTGTACATTAGAATAAGTAGCTTTTAAATGAAATGTGAAAATACTGTTGGAGTAGTAAATAAAAGACAGGGCGCTATGGCGCTCATTAGCGGAGGGCTTTGTCCAGCAGTGGACTACATAATATAGCCTGAAGAAGAAGAAGCTAATAAATAATAATAATAACAAAATCATAAATCACGCCATCACAGTGTGCAGTCGTAGGTTGAAAATTCTTATTGCAAAAAAAACCTTAGGGCATAGAGTAGTGTAGAATTTCTTAATGATTCGCGATACTCATACATAGCCATATATTAAGCGGGTCGCGATTATTTATTAGATAAAACGTTATTCTCGGGTAGACCCAAGACTACGGCAAATGTGTAACGCTGCCGAAACTTCGGGAAATAAGTTAATTACGTTTTACCTAATAAATAATCGCGATTTGACCCGTTTATGTATAACTTGAGTACTGTACATCCAGCGCCCCCTGCAGTACAATTCCACCGAACTGCGATCCCCAACCCGCATGCCTAGCGTGGAGATCATGGGCATTACCCCCTATAATAGCACAACTTGGCGCTCTTTAGGAGAGCGCTATGTCCAGCAGTGGACTAGTATAGCCTGACGACGACGACGACTGTACATCCATCTTAACCTGCGTAGTCTGTGGACTAAATACACCAAAACTGATTCAGTGCCCTTAAAGTCCAGTACAATAATGCACTAATTTCTTCTGTTGTAGCACTATCGTACATAGGGTATGGTCGCAGCAGCGAGCACTGACTAGTTCTACTGAGTTCTTCGCAAGCGCTGCGCTCTGAAGACTTTAACCTTCTAAGGCCCTATGTGCTCAAGTGAACACAAAAACAATTGTGGTATTCAAGGTCGGGCATTACGAGGACCAGCCCCAGTGGTCTCATCGATTTCTTGAAGCCGAGCGCTTTAATTGATTATTCTTCAAAAATGGGGTAAAACAATTTTAAATAGAAATAATTGTTCATCTACAAGCATAAAACATATTAATTGCTTTATGAATATATAAAAATAAAAATTTGCGTATAATTCCAAAATGTTTAAAAGACATGAAAAACATGCAACGACTTATGAACGTTGATGAAGCGAAGGTGATCTGTCCGGATTGTGGCAAGTGGCAGTCCCTGGTCTCTGCCTACTGGGATACAGGCGTGAGGTTATGTATGTATATATGCAAAAGACAAAATTTTCTCTATATGCATGACATAAATAATAATGGATTGTTTCCATCAGAAATAAATAAATTGTTATCAATAACATGTGGCTTCTTTGGGGTATCGAAATTTTGTTCCGTCGTTCGGTTCAATAATATGTGGCGATAACATGCGTCGCACATTGTGTGTTGTCGATTAGGTACTTATATCTAGTATTACACCAACGTGCTGCCGCTACGTACATCAATTATTGCAAAGTTGTTAGTTGGTTGTCAGAATCGCTCGTAGCCCCATAGTACGAGGTAGTATTATATTGTCGCTCGTAGCAACATAGTTGTTCAGTGCAGTGCATTGATGGATGACCGTCTATGACTAACGCTAGTGGCATTGTTCTGAGCGGTTCCGTGCTTTGCAAGGCACTTCAAGCAGTTTGTGCCGGCTGCCGTCGATGGATGGCAGTCGTTAAGCCAAGTCAGCGGCCTTAGGGCGTCTTGAAAACATCCCACGGGGGAGGCTTGCAAGACCAGTCACTAGTCTTGCAAGCCTCCACCAATCCGGACTAGGCCCCCACGATAGAGTATAGGAAGGGACCCGTGCCCCTCGTTGGGGACATAATGGGTTGATGATGATGATGATGTTTGTTGTGACTATGAAGCACAATCAAATTTTCAGTAGATCACGTTCTGCAGAAGCGTACTCCTTATGTGAAGTCTTTGGTTTCGTTGTAAATACTGGTGTTATCGCGTCGGAACTATGGGAGTACGGGAGTAGTTCCGATTCGATAACACCAGTACTTACCTACCTATACGAGACAAATGAATAGAACTGCATCTGTATTAGTGTTATCAATATAATACTGACCGACTAAATATCGCCTTATGAATACATATTAAGTCGCATGCGTAATTTATGTAATTCAAATAATATTTAGGTACATTCTAAATTAACAATTAAAACTTATGGATCCGTGTGCTAGCACACGCTTCTTAGGAATTTAAAGGATCTTAACTAGTTGTTCGTTATCAACCCTTGATGTCCCCACTGCTGGGGCACGGGTCTCTTCCTGCATCGCAGTAAGGTTAGGCCATACTCCACCACGGGGGCCAAGTCCGGGTTGGTGGAGGATTGTAAGACAGTAGCGGGCCTTACTGTCAGAAGTTATCAAGCCGCCCATAAAGCCTTTGAGATGGCTTAACGACTGCCATTATATGACAGCCGGCACTAACGGCTTAGCGTACCTTGCGAAACACGCAAGCGCTCGGAAAAATGCCACTAGCGGTTGTCACGGGACGCTCACCCATTATGTATCTGACCACGCCTTTTGTTGCTTAACCAAGTGATTGATTCCAATCACTCAGTTTGGAAAGATGATTCCGCAAGTTTGTTAGACTTAGTGACTCAGACCTCCAATAGAAATTAGTATTTCAGAAGCGTCAGAACTCATAATTTGATACCTAAAGTACTTTTGTGCCAACCTTTTCATGATTGGATACAATATATGTGTATTCGCCGTATCAGTATCGGGCGCCTCCCTAAACATAGAATCGTAGTTTCATTTATCATTCAACTGAAACGGCTTTCCGCGTCTGCCGGGGCGGCTCGGCTGGCTCGCGTCCAAACGCGACAAGGCCGTTCAAGGCCTCCGTCGTCACGAGAAGCCTCACACGAATTGAATAGCAGGTAATAAGTAGAAGTCTCGACACACGTTTAGGGCTTGTGATATTCGCCCAATTTTACCATATGAAGATTCGTATTAAAACACGAAAACATTCGAATATTGGAGCAAACCAAATATTTCCGATAATGGTTGATAATAATTGATAATGCTCGGCTGTCTGGTTGTTGGTTATGTCCTTTTAGTGATTTATTTTGTTTGTTGGGTTAATACTGACTTGGCATGCCATATATGCATGAAAATATTTGATTTAAATGAAAAGTGCCAAAAAATATATAATTACAAGTTTGTTGGTAGTACGTATTACTCTATTATTTTATGCTCATGCTGGTGAAAGCGTTGAAATTTGTTCGAAAACACAATATTCGAAACATCGAATAGTATAGTTCAAAATTTAATCGAATAAAACTTATATGCAAGTAATCGAAGTCCAAGCCCTAATGTAAGCATTGCAAGTACCTAATTCCTCCAAATCATATTAATATCAGGTAAAATAGAGGTCACTTCATAGAGCAGGACAAATGCATGTTTTTATGAGTGCGGTCAGGACTACTCAAGTTTGTTTCAGGGCAAGGGCAAGGCTGGTATTTATTTATTTATTTATTCGCCTGAAAGTACCATCGACTACACATCGACCTATAAGGTCTGTCCACATTACAAAGTAACGGCTACATGCGGACGATACACTACCAGCTTAAAAATACGAATATCTTGGATGTTTACACGTTTGTGATGTCGCTGTTTCTGGTTCCTACGACACAGGGTATCCTAGGGTGGGGCCAGAAGCAATGTATGTGTATGTGTGTTATGAGAATGTTATGTTATACAGTGTAATACTTGAATATAATGTAATATCCTAATATCCTAGTGTGGGGCCAGAAGCAATGTATGTGCCTGTATGTAAAATGTAATGTAATGTAATATTCTAATAAGTACCTACTCTGGTGTACAATGATAGTACATTATTGCAGCGGTCTGCATAGGAGATATTAATGGACGAAGGTGTAAATATGGTCGAGGCGGATCCCAGGCACACATACGTTAGTCCATCAATGCATCTTGTGGTCAAGCCTTATATACTCGTAGTACTTTTTTCAAATATTGCGCGGAAATTACTAATACTATTAACAGACAATCGGACTTGGTACGGCCCGGATAGCGGATTCGGTAAGCTGTATACCATATCCGTTCGTCTGGAAAGTTGTCTGCCGAACACAATTAGGGCCTTTGTGTTTGCTCGGTGCCATAGTACGCCCAAACCGCTGGCCGTCCCGTACCAAGTTCGATCGTCTGTTAATAGTATACATAAATTTTCCACGTTGAAGTATTCATTTGGTTTTTTTTTCAATAAACAGCTTTCTATTTACAAGCCAGCTCCAAGTTGAAATAAAACCTTTGAGAGGTTACCTCCTTCGTTGCAATATTACGGAGTAAAAGATCGTTAAATTTTGACATTACACAAAAATGATTTTACTTTATTTGTCAGTTAAAACACCACAGACAGATTTTCATATACTTTTGGCGGCCGCTGCTCCCATGCAATTAGCCAGTACAGCGATTTCAATTCATCTCGAATAAGGTCTTAATAATGCTCAATTTCCCAAGAATCCTTGGCATCAACCTTTTGTATATCCCCACTGCTGGGGCACGAATCTGGCATCGCAGGAATGTTAGGCCATACTCCACCACGGGGGCCATGTCCGGTTGGTGAAGGATTGTAACTGTCAGAAGTTATCAAGCTCATAAGGCCTCGGACATGGCTTATCAACTGCAACTACATGACAGCAGGCTCCAACGGCTTAATAACGTACCTTGCAAAGCACGAAAGAGCTCAGAAAAAGTGCCACTAACGGTAGTCACGGGATGGTCACCCATCCAGCACTAGTTCCGTTAGACCACGAGCGCTTCTTTTGTTGTATCAAGTATATTTGACAGAGCAATCTTCTTATCTTATACCTAAATACTTTTAAAGTTAGAGCCTACAACACTCCCGCCAAAAAGCCGACTATACGCCACGGGGGCGGTCTTTTTGCACTTTAATTTATTGGTGTGCTCTCTAACTCTGTAAAAGTATTCAAGGTAAATTTTAGGTCGCTGGTCTCTTGTAATATGGATAGACTTCAAAGAAAGAAGAATTTATTGTAACAAATGAACCTGTTACAACAAAAGAAAATATATACAATTCATAGATACAAATAAAGAAAAAAACAAGCAACAGAAACATATTATACATACAACAGCGCAAAGTCAGAACATATAACAAGCTTCCCTGAAAAGCGGTTCAAAAAATATGTGTTCAAAAATATAAATATTTGCCTATAACATAAAAGATGATTAAGATAACTATGATGGCTGGAATGAAAGCCAGTTCTAGGTTTTAGAATAATTATGTTTTTTTAGGTAGCCCGCTAATGTAGTCATACGGCTGGGCACAGGGCTTCTCTCAGAGAGAGAGCTTAATGGGCTTAATTACCACGCGTGCCCACCGCGGATTAGAAATTTCAAGCGCTGAGGTATTTGAAGACCTCAGACACACATGTTTCCTTACGATGTTTTCCTTTACGGTTAGCGAGTGGTATTGGTACTATATTTTTACAAATGTCCATAACGTAGAAAATAAAGCCATTGGTACATGCAATCATTGGGAATTGAACCTCTTGCTTCCGAATCATTGCTCTACCCACTGGGCTACCGCAGCCGTAAGGCGAGGCAGAGTAATTATGTAAACTCTGTTAATTAAGGACTTTGGAAGGACAAAGTTCGGAGTTTTCTTGTCCACGTTTTCTCGAAAATGATCTAAATTTAGAAATGGACACCTATTTTAACTTGTAACGTTCATTAAGTCGCCGTTTCTGTGCTAATTTAAATAAAAAAAGTTTAAGTTTGAAATCAAATTGCATACAACCTAAAAGATCGATGTACTGATGACAGTACATCGGCTAATGAATATGAGAATACTATCTGCTGCCTAGCCTTGCCCGCCCCTTGAAACAAAATTGGGTAATCGTGACCGTACTCATAAAGAAGAAGGCATTATGTTTCGCGATGTCAAGTGGCCTCTTCGTTTCAATCGAAATAAATAAAATTATCGGTTTCGATATCTATCAAGTTATACGTTTGTTCTTAGAGTGACAGTAGCTGTATCGAATCACGATTCATGAACTTCGAAGAACTTTCCGATTGAAATTTAGATGCATTGTTATTTTAATTAGAATTAATACTTGAAATTTCAATCAAGAATCGAGCAGTGATTAAGGTTTGAATAGTCAAGTGGCTGGAGTTGGAATACTCTGACTTCCATATAATTCTTGGTTCAATAATTCTTTCTAATTGAGAGCCCTTGAAGCTTTAACTCGAGCGTCTTTTTGGGTTGTGAAAATTTTCGCCCAATTTGTCGCGAGTAAAGGCTATACTTAAATACCTAATGGGTATCTGCGAAAACGGCGATTACTTTGTAACTAAGTGTCCGGACTTTTGTTTTGTTTGCAACTTGTTGTTAAGTCGTTGTCCCATATTTATCGTAAAAGGCAGATGGGAAAACCTTTTGTCTTTTTGTGCTTTACATACGCATCTACTTTTCATCGAATTCAATCATTCCGATGTCTTGGCTCAATCCAACAGGTGCCATTATTAAGGCCCCAAGGGGAACGAGGAACTTGTCACTTAATAGTAACAATTTAGAAGGTCTGACTAACTTCTAAATTGGTGACTATCAAATTGCATAAAAAAATGGCTTCATCCACTTTGGTAACCATGGTTTTGTAACCAGTTACCAAAGAAGAATTTATTTTCGCAGTTTTGTAACCAGTTATAAAATAAGAAATATTTTTCCATATTCGTTAATCAAAATAAATCCTTTTTCATAACCAATGAAAATCAAAAGAACATTGAGATAAAACCTTACCATCACAGCTGTCCGTCTGTGGAACGATCTTCCTCTATCAATGACGCGCTCGCCGTCCCATGCTATATTTGGGTGTTTTCTCTGGTCCCATTATTTCGTCCCGTTAACGGGTCCACGCGGGACATCTATCCCTCGTGGTCCCGTTATTCGTCATCAATGGGTCCACGAGGGATAAACTATTTCTCTCGTGGTCCCATTAATGAATATGATGTTTCCTATATAAGAACTTTCACTGGCTTGCCGCGTTCAGCGCCACGTTTCTCTCCTTGTCGCTTTGCTCCCTGTATCTTTCTTCCGTTGCTCATACAACTTTCCTGAATTCAAGTTTTACTGTTACATTTTGTAAAAGAAAGTACTGGGATTGCATGAGGTCATGGGTAGCTGCATAACTTATTAGTTAAAATGTTTCGATTTTGGAAAACGTACTAGGCTCTCACGGAATTGTAAGAGTGGGTAATTTTATAAATAGATGGAAAAATGTGTAATTTAATCACCCCTATAGGAGTCTCGGATGCTTCTGGAAAAAAGTACTAGGCTCACATGGAGATGGAGGAGTTGATTGCGTTTTTTACCGGGTTTTGAAATACGCAATTCCTGAATATAGTTTTAACACAAAGTAAATAACACATAGGTGTATAACACATAATGGTCATTACCATTGTCTATCATTGATAGCCTAGCCAAGTCAGGCTAAAGTAGGATAAACTATAGGTCCCGGCTACTCATCCACATTCGTAACTAACAAATAGTTACAAAAGTGGAAAATTACTTCTTATTTTATAACTGGTTACAAAACAGTGAAAATAAATTCTTCTTTGGTAACTGGTTACAAAACCATGGTTACCAAAGTGGATGAAGCCAAAAAAAAAATCTGCTGATCCATACTAATTTCAAAAACCTATTTAGAGGCTAAAAATTCCACCCATGACGGGATTCGAACCCGCGACCTCTGGCTATCCGTGCCAGCTCTCTTTCCAACTGAGCTAATGGGTGACTCGCCGGCATCAGTGAAATTTTGAACCTCTTTACAATATTCTCTGTATTACGTACAGGCAGCGACATTTGGCTGAAGTAATTTGCATCACTTGCAGCCCCGAGTACCTACTTTGCAGTTGGGTTTTTATATCGGAATTATATCGCTGTACCCACATGATTATATTATTTTTAATGCACTAACCCGTGCTAAGGACAATTTCAAAATCCTATTTAGAGGCTAAAAATTCCACCCATGACGGGATTCGAACCCGCGACCTCTGGCTATCCGTGCCAGCTCTCTTTCCAACTGAGCTAATGGGTGACTCGCCGGCATCAGTGAAATTTTGAACCTCTTTACAATATTCTCTGTATTACGTACAGGCAGCGACATTTGGCTGAAGTAATTTGCATCACTTGCAGCCCCGAGTACCTACTTTGCAGTTAGGTTTTTATATCGGAATGATATCGCTGTACCCACATGATTATATTATTTTTAATGCACTAACCCGTGCTAAGGACAATTTCAAAATCCTATTTAGAGGCTAAAAATTCCTCGGGATTCATGGGAGGCAGCGCTGCCTGTACGTAATACAGAGAATATTGTAACGAGGTTCGAAATTTCACCGATGCCGGTGGGTCGCCCATTAGCTCAGTTGGAAAGAGCGCTGGCACGGATAGCCAAGGTCGCGGGTTCGAATCCCGGCATGGGTGGAATTTTTAGCCTCTAAATAGGTTTTTGAAATTGTCCTTAGCACGGGTTAGTGCATTAAAAATAATATAATCATGTGGGTACAGCGATATCATTCCGATGTAAAAACCTAACTGCAAAGTAGGCACTCGGAGCTGCAAGTGATGCAAATTACTTCAGCCAGATGTCGCTGCCTGTACTTAATACAGAGAATATTGTAAAGAGGTTCGAAGTTTCACTGATGCCGGTGAGTCACCCATTAGCTCAGTTGGACAGAGCGTTGGCACGGATAGCCAGAGGTCGCGGATTCGAATCCCGGCATGGTTGGAATTTTTAGCCTCTAAATAGGTTTTTGAAATTGTCCTTAGCGCAGGTTAGTGCATTAAATATAATATAATGATCCATACTAATGTTACCATCTCTAACGGAATTAAAATGTACGGATCTGGCTCTGATATTTTTTGGAAGTTTTCACCGCAATAAAATCTTCTTAGTCTTGTTCACTTCCTCTCTATGAAACGGATGGTCAACGACCATGACGACAACCAACTCCTTTTAAGCCAGTCTGAGAAATAAGTTCAATAAAATCAAAATTAAAACCCGACACCCGACTCCGCGTGACTATTAATATATTTTCAATAAAGCGTAGGCTGGTGGGTAAACGATTTTCTTTTATACTTTTTAGTTAAAGTAAAGAAGGGACTGGCAGCGCCGACTTAATTTTTAATGGCGTTCGCAACGAAACAAGCCGTTGTTGGACGTCCAGATTTTAATTCGTGTTTGAGTAAGTAATTAATAAGAAAAACTCAATCGGAAGCGAGCGCGGAAGTTCCTACCGCTTTTACACTTCTCGACCGTGAAACGCAATTTACGAGATAAAATATTTATTTCTTGGATTTTTCTTTTTTTAGCATGGTGCAGGAACAGAAACGTCTTGCCTTAAATCGCCTAGAGGTTCTATTCAGTGAGTTTACGTTAACTGAATATAGTTAAGATTGTTTTTTCTAACAGTCTTGCGGCCGACGCAACTGTTTTGTGAATATTGCAATAAAATCTCAAGCAAGGTACTAGATAAAATAAAAGTCAAACAGTCTGCGATTCAAAGATATTCGTTAACCACTAACTGAGTATATAGCAAAATTGTAAAAAGAGTACAGTAGTACTACGTTTTTCTAGAAGTATTGTACGTTTTTCTAGAAGTATTACTAATCTAAAAACGTAGAAAATAGTAAAGAATCTATATTGATCTGTTTAACCCATTCAAAAGCACTAGACGAATCAGTATTCTTTTGTGGGGATGAGTTTTGTGGGTACGAGATATCGCAAAAAATCGATATTTTTAAGCAAGTTAGAGAAAAAAAATATTAGTTCGAAAATCATATAAGTTACCATAAATTTTAATCCAGTCCTCTATAGCTAATAAAATGTTGATAAAGCAAAAGAGGTTAGTTGGGCTCGTGACAATTAGCCAACCCTAGTCTCTGCCTACCCCTCCGGGATAAGGGCGCGAATTTATGTTTTTGTTTATTTTATAGTCTAGTAAAGAAGTTTCTACAAACAGTGCGATCTTATGTATCAACAAAAAAGAACTTTCTGGGATTATGTTTCTTGTGATTATGTTTTAGCCATTTATCTTTGATTGGTCGTAAAATTGGAAGCCGAAACTTTTAGAAATCCAGTTTTGTTAAATTTTCTCCTTCAGCTGACTTTTTTGTGGTTTTAGCATAATATGGTTGATATTACAGTGACAGGTTAAGTGCCCAGCTCAAAGGGCTCTTTACAATTCCACCTCCTCCTGATATTGAGCAACGATCATACGACAAAAATAGTACTAATCTGATGTACTGATGAATTCATTTGACATATAAATAAGTGTCAGCCAAGGATTCTTGGTGTCAGCATACAATACTTTCGAGAAAACCAAATGAATTCCAATACTCAAATACTTATGGTGTCGTTGCCAGTGATAGTTAATTTATTCCTATCCATAAATCGCAGCACAATACAATGTGACTTAATAAATATCGAAATTTATAGTATAATAAATAAGTGAAAAAATGTTAAAATTATGAAAAGCATTTAATTAACACTAGTAAATGATGGTTACATTAGTTATATATTAAACGGGTCAAATCGCGATTATTTATTAGGTAAAACTTCATTACTTAATATATGACTATATATGAGTATCGCGAATCATCAAGAAATACATTCTTAATATGAGAATATTCTCAGAAACACTGAAAGAATTATTGATATAGCTCGAAAATTTGCTCAATCAAAGTGGCAGTGGGCGAGGCACATAACACATATTATATTGTGACGGCCGTTGAAGTTCCGACCTGGCGACCGCGGGCTGTTCAACGCAGCGTGGGTAGGCCCTTAACTAGATTATCAGAGGACCTGGGGGGCGAGTATCTAAAGTGCATAGTTGTTCAATAGAGTCATATTAGTCTGGTAATGGTCGATTCATTCACACTATCGGTAGTCTGGTAACAAATCGCATTGCAATGGTACCCGTGCTACTTAACTCGGCGCCCCGCGCGATTCGATCTTACTCGCAAGTCTCAGACTCTTGGACCAGGTTACAGTGGCGGGGTGTCGCTGGATGCGGACGGCAAAATACCGGGAAGCTTAGAGAACCCTGAGAGAAACCTATGTCCTGCAGTGGGCGTCAAATGGTTGACGATAATAACGACAATCTAAGTGGGAACTTGCTGTGTGGTGTCGGCCTAGAGAATAGCACCAGCCCAAATTCTTCCCGCGGGTGTCGTAAAAGGCAACTAAGGGACACAAACCAGGGGGTGGGCAGCAGCGCCCCTGCAGTACAATTCCACCAAACTGCGATCCCTAACCCGCATGCCCAGCGTGGGGGTTATGGGCATTACCCCCAATGATGGCACAACCTTGCGCTATGGCGCTCATTAGGGGAGGGCTATGTCCAGCAGTGAACTAATATAGCCTGAAGAAGAAGTGTGAACTTAGTTATGTAGGTAAGTAGCTCATGGTTGTTCGTTTGGAGCAGTTACAGTTCATAAGAAGAATTTATCACCTTCCCCTCTACTAAGCACAGCCTTTATCGTAGGGAACAGTAGACAGCTTCTACATAATTATGGGAGCATCGTTCCGGCAGGAAGCGTTAAATAATTAAGCGACTCTTAATTGAAAAGTAAAATTAAAACACAACAAAAGAAAAGTCTAGTGCTTCTGAGAGACAGCCACAATAACATATTAATATTATACGTACTAACATGTTCAATGTAATAATATTACACTTATAATATTATACATTAAACAACATACCTACATATTATGTAGGTATGTTGTTTAATGTATAAGTATAATTAAATAATTACTTTTTCTCCAAGACCTCCCCCCCCACCATCTCGGATGGGGATCTCGGAAAGACTGTTTTTGTACTTGGATATCTGAGTTGAGTGCAAAAGCCGATGTAGAACATTCTGTGCACTAAGTTTGTGAATTCAAAACATCATTAACCCTTAAACCAGGCAATTGCATAATATTCTCCACTTGGAATTGAAATAAAGTCCAAAACAAATGAAAAATCCATAATAAGCACGTCCTATTAAGTGTTAGACTTTACTTGGTGCTGAAATCTGCTCTCTTGTATAACAAATAACTATAAGTAAATGATATGTGGCAAGCTAAAGACAGGGCGCTATGGCGCTCATTAGGGGAGGGCTAAGTTCAACAGTGGACTACATAATATAGCCTGAAGAAGAAGAAAAAGAAATGATACGAATGAATAAATGATTGATTATGTTATTTAGGTGACAGGTCCTCCGTTTCCATATAATTTATATCTAAAAGCCATTTTTATTTCTCTCTTAGATTCATGCAGTGTTGAGAATGTTAAACACTGCGTTTAAGTAGCTTTGTTAGCGTGTGGGTGGAGAAACAATCTGAGGGAATCTTCAAGCGACGTACTTATAAAAAGTCGATTCCGCTTAAAATAAACTATTAAGGCGGTGTTATAGCAATTTCGTAGGAATTTCTGACATAAACCGCCTATTACTCTCAGCGTCTCGGCAATGTTTTATAAATAAGACTATTAGTATTTCCGGTTTCAGCAAACTTGAATAAACTGAAGCGACGAAAAAACTGATAAAGAAAATTTACGGGAACATAGTATCAACTTACATACTAAATCACATTCACTCTTATTTCCTACTCCTGTGTTGAGCGGTAGACACGATTTTCCTCTGCACACTCACTCTTTGACAGTATAATAAGCTGTTTTACACAGTGAGCTTAACACAATTTACTTTACGCCTCACTTTGCGGACAACTAAACCACTCATGCAAGAATGTGTAAAATAACAAAAACTCTAGTTGCATTCTGAGTAGACACGCCGTGTGAAAGTTCAGAAAAACACTTAAAACAAGCATTAACATTCCATTAATTCAATAACTGAAAGTTTAGGAGTTGTTAATATATTTATTTCATTATATTTAGCTTGGCCCAGTATAACGAAACCATGTTTAAATAGGTTCTTTCAAAATCAAGAGTTTGACACTAGGGATTATTATTAAAGAGGAGACGTATTTATCAGAATAGTTAGTGATTACCAATATTAGACCAGATCACCACCAACCCGAGGTGGGCCGACGATACTGTGGAAGCGGCTGGGAAACAAAATCATTATATTATTATTATTTTTAATGCACTAACCCGTGCTAAGGACAATTTTCAAAACCTATTTAGAAGCTAAAAATTCCACCCATGCCGGGATTCGAACCCGCGACCTCTGGCTATCCGTGCCAGCGCTCTTTCCAACTGAGCTAATGGGCGACTCACCGGCATCAGTGAATAATACAGAGAGAATATTGTAAAGAGGTTCGAAATACGTAATACAGAGAGAATATTGTAAAGAGGTTCGAAATTTCACTGATGCCGGTGAGTCGCCCATCAGCTCAGTTGGAAAGAGCGCTGGCACGGACAGCCAGAGGTCGCGGGTTCAAATCCCGGCATGGGTGGAATTTTTAGCTTCTAAATAGGTTTTGAAAATCATTGCAATAATCCAATAAAAACTTTTGCCTCTTGACGCCACTGCAGGACATAGGCTTCCGTTATGGTTTTCCAAGCTTCCCGATTTACATGTATTACAATTAAATGTATAGATAGATAGAGATATATAGAGAATACTTTGTGGCGAGTACATGTCAACTCTGCGCGCGCACTATAAACTCCAACATTCCTGCATCGCGCAATCACAAATATAACGTCCGACAAACAATAGTTGGACCGGCCGTTCCCAGGCATACAATCTGCGGGAAATTTCTCTTTATAGTGGAATAGCACGATCACCCGCTCTTCCCTATAACTTTATTCCACAACCAGAAAAAAAGAATACAGCCACGATTTCTTAAATTTATTCTTATCTTATCTTAGTCGTATCGCTACGAGCGATATCTTCCAGACAACCTTTGGATTGAATGGATTGCATGTAGAATATAGTCGGTACGTGCATGTACATAAATAATTAAATCGAAAATATATTGATACCAAATAGCAAAAGAGTGCGAGAATATAATTACTGAGCTAAAGAGTTATTTGACCCGGTGGAGGTGTCAAATTTTGTATGAAAACGTCAAGTTTACTATGAGAAACGTGACGCTGTCAGATAAGTTTGTCGCACTGTAATCGTTCGGAACGACCAGTTTTTTATATTGAGATATGAAGTGATAGTTCTGCACAAGATTACAGTAGAGTGGCCGGCTCCGGCCTTTACTTTTATTCTAAACATCTCTCCGCTCCGGGCTGAAGGCTCAGACCGTTAGCTTAGTCAACCGGAAGGCCAGAGAGTGTTGCTACTACTAGTCGCGAACATGTCAATAATTTCTTGTCAAAACCCGTGTCAAAGTCCAGTGCAGGTATTGGAAACGATTATTGTCTTATAAGGAAAACGGTAATAGTACATACCATTGTTTGCCTAGTACAACCCGCCACCAGTAGATATTTTTTGAATTAATGAGATGAATGGATAAACAACTTGATGGAACAATTAAATATATCAATAAAATTGTTCACTAATTGTCCTTTTCTTACTCGTTTTGAAATTCTTGTCATTATTTCAAGGAATGCCAACCCCTACTCGTATCACAAAATTGATAACTATGAACGGATTAATTAGAGAAACCCGAATTGAATTAAACATAAGCATACTTACCTATAACTTTGTTTATTACAAGTGCCGGGATACGAAATCGCGCTTTCACTCGGCGATTAGCTACGCTTAGTCTTTTTCAACTCGCAATTTGCAAAGAGGCTCGAGGGCCTTTATCGAAATTTTATTCTAGAACTTTTCTTTCTGAGGGGCGAGCATAATTGCCTTTTGAAATTTCAAGGTTTCTCAGGTTATTTCAGTATATTTTGCCAACTCTGTTGGACGCACGGTCATGGCTATCTATTTTACGGCCAAACCGCTTGAGTTGTAGATCAATGAGGGGGTCTGATGTGGTATACTCTGTTCTTAAAAGTGCCAGCGGCGTGGGACGCAAATGTGATTACTTGTATTAAATGTAATGTAAAATATGTCAGATTGGGACGCTGATGTGATGATTATGTGACATCAATAGAGGATGACGTCAAATCGTTATCTTCCGGTTAGGTAATGAACAAGTAGATAACAAACGCGATAGGTGATAATGGAATTTCAAACGATAACAATTTAGAGATATTTTTAGTCCCTCAGCACCGAGAGAGCTAGCGCCCTAAATAAGGTCAGTCTAGCGATACACAGCAGGAAAACCTTAATTTCAGTGTTTTCAGTACATTTTTAACATTTTTCAAATTTCAATCGCCCATAACTTTTAAACCGTAGCTTCGATCGGCCTAGGAATTGCGCAGTTGGCATCGCGGCGATAGACACCCCTCACATCGAGCTCCGTCCGTTTTGAAAATTTCAGTTTTTTCATACATTTTTCCCTAGTAAAAAGTAAAATTTGTTGAGCCCATAACTTCGCATTCGACAACTTTATCTCTTCGGAATTTACAGCGGGCATCCAGTAGCGCTCCCGCGTCGATAGACACCACTCTCGGGGAGCTGCGACGTTTTTCATTTTTTCGTCCCAGTACTAATTTTTAGGGAATTTGTATTTTTCAAACCCCATAACTTCTTACCCGGACCTCGGATCCCGACCGCGGTCGCACTGTTCGCATCGGGGGACCGCCCCGCGTCAATTTTTAAAGTTGGTCAAAATGTACAGAACTGAGAGTATTTAAAAGTGCAAAATGGATAACCAACAAATAAATATTAGATATATGATACGGGATATGTAGTTGTCATCAAAATCTCTGCAGCCGCTTAAGGAGCTACGTAAATTAACACAAGCGCCACCAATCGAAAAAGTGATATCTTTTTCCAGTTTGTTTGAAATACATAACCTCACGCCTGTATCCCAGAAGGGTAGGCAGAGACCAGGGACTGCCACTTACCACGATCCTGACAGATCACCTTCGCTTCATCAACGTTCATAAGTCGTTGCATGCACGCACGCCGGTTCCGGGTACTTTTTATCTTTCCCTTTGCTAATACATCCCCTATTTGGTCGATGTATGTCCGTCTAGGACGTCCCTTACCAGCCCTTCCACTCACATTCGCAATATATATTTGTTTCGTCAATCTTTCTTCCTTCATCCTCTCCACATGTCCAAACCAACGCAACATTCCTTTTTCAATTCTAGTCACGACATCCTCTTTCAGTCCACAACGTTCTCTAATCAGACTATTGCGTATCCTGTCATTCAAAGTAACACTACACATACTTCTCAAGGACCTCATTTTTACTGCATTAATTCTACTTTCTTGCTTCTTTTGCCACACCCAAGTCTCGCTACCATACATAAGTGTTGGGACCAGCACACCATTATGAATAGCTCTTTTGGAGATGTTTCGGCTGCACACAATGTTTGAAATAGTTTATTACTAATGTTGCCGCTCAGAACAGAATCAGAGATTTGTAGCTTCTCTCTTCTCGAGGTCTTGCTCTATTCTTGTCAAATTGCATGAACCGCTTTTACAGAAACGTAAACTCCTCAGCATTGTCAGCACCGTGTAGGTTAAGCCGATTGAGTAAAGCTTGCAATACAGAATAACGTATCAAGTGTGAGTTTCAATGTTGTTTAGCTATAAGGACCCAATAAAAACTACCTTTTGGTCATTAAGGATGATGTTGGGGCACGATCCGCTGTTTTAATTTGAAGGTGCCAATATTTACTTTTTCCTATGCCCGAAATTCACCCTATGAACAAGAAGGGTTCGACGCAGCGGTTTAACTATAGAATGGCAGGGATGGCTTAAGCCCACGGGCTCCCGGCCCGTTGGTGGCCCACGTCCACGAGGCCCACATTTTAACGAAATTTTGTAAAAATAGTGAATTTTTTATACAAGTACCTACAGTAATACCATATACTACAACTAAAGACCATACACAAATTAAATTATATTATTAAGATTTCAAAAAAAGGAATTAAAGGAATTTTAAATAACAACGTTGCAATGCAAACATTTTTACTGGGACGGCCCCACATCTCATGAATTTGCCACAGGCCTTAGATGGTGTAGTTACGCCACTAGTTCGACGATTGGTAGACAGACCACCAACCTAATGGGCTGACGACATAATAAAAGCCGCTGAGTAACTAAATGGACGAGACTAACGAATTACCGGATGGGTTAGCGTGAAAGAGAAGAGGCCTTTAAGTGAGATTAGATGGACAGATTGACTCCATGAGAAAAGAGACTAAAAGATATAATTATCTCCTTCATCTTTTTTGGTTCTTTAAAAGCGCAATTTTCTGTTAGAATGCCTACACTAACAAAAAAATGCATTTCAAAGACTCAGCAGCCACCCCCTACTTCCGGAAAAACGGTTGATTTACTGTTGACGGTTGACGTAATAATAACTTATAAGGAAGAATATCACGGCTTAGTAGCCTTAACAAGTAATAAGCGACCAATATTCAAAAGAAAATTTCGTAGAAATTTAATTGAAAATTACTTTGATGAAGTTCTTACGTATGTAAAATAGGTGAAAAACTCCTCCCTATACGGAACCCGCACGCACACGCACTTGGCCGGGTTTAGTTTTATACTCGAATTCTGTTTTTGTATTTGCTGTGTCGCTTTACATGACTAACATCTTGATGTGTTGCCTTTAGGAACAGACGGAACTTGGGCGGAAAAGAGCTCCAATGCTCGAGTACGAGGCGTACTTGACCGGTTTTTCAAGATGTAACAACTGACATCTGTCGACACCTCATTGACAGACTCTTAACATCCTACAAACGGGGCTACACTTTGTGAAGTTCCTGAATGACACGTTTAGCCGTGTTTAGGCTTAAACAATTTTCCAAGTCTTCGTTTTGTCCAGGACCGGATAAAATAAGTAGGTACCGCTTCGTCGGATATAATTTGGGAGTTCACTGGGTATTCTTCGCGAAGTAGCGCATGAAAAGGGGATTACTGCTTTACTTAGTCATTTGAACTCTTAATTTAAACGTTGCCGACGGTCCTACTAAAATAAAAATGTCGAAGATTCATTCTGGAGTTGGAATTAAATATTTGAGCCTGTAATATTAAATGTCAATTAGACCCCCTCCACCGAATATTGGTATGTTAGTTTATCAATTATTTATATTGGAGTTTCTGGATTTGTGTATTTGAAAGTTTGGATGAGTACCTACAGAGTGACCAGTTATAACTTTAAAAGCAATCATCGAATCCTTTGTAGATGTTATCGAGAAAAATGTACGCAGCAAATATTAAATTTTCTTTTAACTTTCACACGTCGTTAAACTATCTCTTCCTTCAAAAGATAATAAACAGGCGTGTAATCCTAACTCAACAATTCACATAATATTAAAAATGTGCCATATTATTTGTTTGCACAAGATGACTCACGGACTGCCGAAAAAAGAAGCCAAAAATCTGTTTCACGGGTATTTCAATAAGTTTTTTACTTTTATGCACGTTGTGCCCACAAGCATTTTGCTAGCATCCACCCGGAAATTAAGAAAAAAGTCTCACCATTCCGATTTTCGTATTTTTTTCCTACTTATTTTATGGTATAGCCTCGTGTAGTGAATAACTTTCATTTCATTTTTAATACAGTTGATTGTAAAAACAGGCCAAGTGCTAGTCGGATGTGCACCGAGGGTTCCGTAGGAATTTGGAGGAGGGTACCTACATATTATAAGTAGTTTAGGAATCGAGTCTCGCAGTTTTTTCCGAGCTTTTCTCGAACTACCAAGGCTAATTTTGGTCTTTTTTGCACACAATGCATTTTGAAAGTACATGAAAAACTTAAATGTCTAAGTTACATAGTATACAATCATATAATTATGTAACCTTCTGTTTCTTTTTTGCTCTTGAAGCACTGAAACCCTCAACCAACTCTTAACGTATGATGCATCGACTGACCGAATGTAAACGGACGTGCACCGCCACACACGACGAACTCAAATGAACGGCATTTGTCTTCTACAACTTAATTATATTATTTGCGTTCGGTGCATTCTTCCACAAACAACTGTTTGTTTGTTAAAAAAACCGGCTGAGTGCAAGTTGGACTCGCGCAACGAGGTTTTGTACAAATTGGTACATAATTTGTACAAAACCTCGGTGTACAAATTATTATTTTTGATGTGGAGGTAGGAAATGAATGGACATTAGTAAAAAGGAGGAAGGAGCGATTTCCAATCAAGGAAGTAAAAAGGGGAGGAAGTACATGTTTGCTTGGGATTGAAACTGTAGAGAGGAAAAAAACATTTGCATGTATGGCGCTTAAAAAAGGGAACTTCGGAGGAAATATTGAAATCTTATTTAAAGAACATAATAGGACCCGACACTTCGGTTAAAATTGAGAAAATTAAGCATAAAACAGAGAGAGACTATGAATATTTTATTATAGGAGTTCCGGAAAGTCTGTACGAGGAGCTATGCCAACCCAAAATATGGCTAAAATATGCTGAATTTTGTGAGTGGGTGTGGTTCGATACAGGACGCAGAAATAATACCACCCGGTTTTTCAATACTTCGATGTGACAGAGCGGACGGGCGGAAACAAGGCGGAGTACTTTTCGTGGCCACACCGCGGTTTGAGTTGCACCGTGTTACAATACCTGTTAATATAAACATAGACGAGTGTGTGTTTGAAATAGTTTGTGCTAGCGTATATCTAAAGCAAAGATTTATGTTTACAGTTTGTGTTGCGTACATACCACCAAGTAGTAACGAATGTGATTACTTGGTGTTACTTAAAATTATAGAACAGCTTTCTCTAAGGTACTAAGAATTAACAGTGATAGGCGACTTTAATTTATTTTCGTGTTCTATTAATGTAGTTAACTATGACGAATATTTTTTTAATTTTTGGTGGATTCACTCAGAGTAACAAGGTCAAAATTGCAATGCTAGACAGTTGGACCTGGTTCTAGTGTCAAATGGAATGCAGGTGGTGGTGTGCGAAGCGGAGGAGCCGCTGGTGCCGGTGGACGAATACCATCCGCCGCTGCGGGTCAGTGTCCGGCACGCGCGCCCGTGCCGCCGCCGCCGCCGCCACCGGCGTAGGACAGTCGTACATAGGTGACAGCAACGAAACATTGGAAGATTGCAAACTAAATTGGAACTTTTTTAAAGCGGTCTTTCAAAAGCTGTACTCATCGTTAGCGGCGGTGGAATCCACTGTATAATTACAGGACATAGAAAAGTCTTTGGAATATTTTTATACAACCTTGAATAAAATTATTGATGACTGCGTTCCCAGAAAAATGTGAAAGCGTGTGAATTCGGGATACTCTTATCCAGAATGGTACACACCGGAGATAATTCGCGACATAAAAGTTAAGGCTAAGTTACATAGGCAATATAAGGCTAGTGGTTCTAGGTATGACTATGAAGTGTTTGCTAGCTATAGGACAAAAGTTAAAAGTATGATATCTTTCGCATACGAACATTATCGTAATCGTGTACAGAGTAATTTAGTGGAAGATCCGAGAGCGTTTTGGAACTACATCAAGTCAAAAAGGGGGGGGAATAGTAAACACAAAATTCTCGTTGATGATAAGGTTTTAACAGCGGAAGAGAGCGCGAAAGCGTTCGCTGAATAATTTTATTCCGTCTACAATCCGGTCAAGCCAAAACTGGACGTTCAGTACAGGAAGCGGTACCGGAGGCGGGCGGGAACAATGCGGCGTCACGGATTCATCTCACGAAGCTCCAGGTAACAGAGGTGAAGCAGGCATTGACGCGACTCAAGCCGAAACGCTCGGCAGGGCCGGACGGCATCCCAACCTTCCTCATTAGAGACTGCCGTAGGGTATTCACAGACCCGCTGCTTCACATTTACAACATCTGTTTAGAGAACTCGGTTTTCCCGGAACGATGGAAAACAACGAAGGTCGTTCCAGTTCCTAAAGGTCCTGCCGGGTCTAGTGTGGAGGGGTATAGACCAGTAGCGATTTTATCCACGCTCGCAAAGGTGTTTGAATGGGCAATCCAGAAGAGCATTCTTCAACATGGCTTCAGACCAGCCCGCAGTAGGACCAGTAACCCCCTGAATCTGATGGCGAGAGTGGTGCCTGTGGTAGATGCTGCAGGACAGGTAGACACCGCTTACTTTGACTTCAAAAAGGCATTCGACCTAGTCGACAATGACATCCGGTTAAAAAAATTAGCGGCAGTCGGATGCAACCCACAATTCCTACGTTTTTTCGCCAGTTATATGCGCAATAGGCAGCAGTATGTCGAGAATGACGGCTGTGGGTCGTCCCTTTATTATACGAGGTCAGGCGTGAGCTAAGGCAGTAATCTGGGTCCGCTGTAATTTATAATAATTATCAACGACCTACCAAATGTAGTCAAGGAGGCTGACTGCCTGTTGTTCGCCGACGATCTCAAGTTAGCTGTTAAGGTGGCGAGCGTATCTGATTGTGAACGGCTACAGGGCGTTATCGAGAGAGTGGTGGAATGGGGCAGAGAGAACAATCTGCAGTTCAACACTAGATAATCTCCTTCTCCAGGGCACGGAATCCTCTCCAGCACGAATATCAGTTGGACACCGTCCCTATGAAGAGGGTGACTGAAGTGCGGGATCTTGGGGTCACATTTAAAAGTGACATCTCTTTTAGTGGGCATATTAATGTGATCTGCAAGCAAGCTTTTAGGAACTTGGGATTTGTACTCCGAAGGGTTCACGGGTTCACAAATATGAAGGCGATAATCGCACTTTATAACGCTTTAGTAAGGAGTCAATTAGAAAGTAACGCAGTTATCTGGGCTCCCCATGAAATTAAATATAGTCTGATGGTGGAGCGTATTCAGAACAAGTTCGTTAAGTATTTGTATTTTAGGCAATATGGGGTGTATCCCTTCTACCCACTGATGTATCCCACGTTATTAATTCTCGGGATTATTATTCTTTATTTGGAAATCCAACTCCAAAATCCAACAGCACAAAATAACAATAAAATATCTGCAAACAATTATTGTAACAATAAAGCCAAAAATAGATTTCACTTGTAAATATTACTATACAATATCAAGCAGTGGAGCAAATTAAATATTAATATGTTTTAATTAAATGGAATTGGGAAGTGGACGGGGCGAGGAGAGGGAGGGGTGTATGTGTGTACGTGTGTGTGTGTGTGCGTGAGTGTATGTGTGCGTGAGAGGGTGTGTGTGTGTGTGTGTGTGAGCGTGTGTGATTAGTTGCGTAGCACCTGTAGAGCTTGATGTTTGAAGAAGGCTTTGCTAGATGAGAATAAGTCAATTTCAGCGAAACGTGAATTATAGGTATTAACAAGTCTAGAAATTACCGGATGTTGTCCGTAGTTTGTAGAGTATGGCGCGTGAAGTGGTTTTGTTTTTGTGTGTCTGGTGCGTTACTGGGCACATTTAATTTAATACGGGCCAGGAGTTCTGGGCTATCTAGTCTGCCAGAACATATATCATCTAGAAGGAGCATGTCCAGTAAAATTCTCCGCTCTTGGAGCGGCAGAATGCGATGCGATGATATCTACAGGATTCTATGTAGTCTAGTCTCATCCTATGCCTGTAGTTCAAATGTTTTGTGAATTTCTTCTGTATTTGTTCTATTTTATCTTTGTATATATCGTACTGAGGAGCCCAGACACAACTATCATACTCAAGGATACTCCGAACATAGGCAAAGTAGACCGCCTTTACAGCTGAGGTGTTGGTAAATGGTTTGCAAGTTCTCATCACAAATCCTAGGTTTTTATAGGCTTTTATGCAAATCTCTTCAAGGTGTTCGGAGAAAGACATTTTAGTGTCCAAAGTTATGCCTAAATCGCGGGTGCTAGTAACCTCGTTGACTTTAGTATTATAAAGGCGGTAACTATGACGAACGAAATTTCTGCGTCTTGTGAATGTGATTTTAGCGCATTTGTTAGTATTAACCGATATTCTATTTCTGGTATAGTAGTTACTTAAGCTATCCAGGTCGTCCTGGAGCGCCCTGCAATCGTCAGAATTCTTAATGTTCAGGAATACCTTCTTGTCATCTGCATATAGGAGAAATTGTGCATTATGGAAGCACGTCGACATGTCAAATAAATAGGCCACATACAGTAGGGGGCCAAGATGTGAACCATTGCGGCACTCCGGACGGAATATCAGTGAAGTAAGAGCGATTTCGGCCCACTGTAACAGTCTGTGTCCTCCTAGATATGTATGACTTGATCCATCGGAATAGATCCCCCTGTATATCCCTGTATCAGTGTAAATCATGACAACCTGCTCACCGCCATCCATAGTACGCAAAGTGGTGTCCACAAATTCAGCTAAATTTCTTATTGTTTACCTGTGCTTAAGAAAACCATGCTGATTGGGAGGGACAGCACTCACTGTCATACACAATTTTTTCTAGAATTTTACTAAAGATGTTCAGTTTGGAAATTGGGCGATAGTTCTGTATTTTCTTTTTAGTACCATTTTGTGAACAGGAATTATATAAGCCTCTTTCCATTTCTCAGGCAGAAAACCTTCCGTTAGTGATCTACTAAATAATATATATAAGGGAACCGTAAGTCCTTCGCAGGCACGAGCTATAAAAAGAGAAGGAATCCTGTCACTTCCCGCTCCCTTTTTTATATCTAATCGTTTCAAAAATCTAAAAACCTGTTCGATAAAAATTTTAGCTGTTGTCACAAGGCAGGTGTCGCTAACTGGTGGAAGGTTGAGATCGGGACATTCCCCGGATCCAGTTGAGAAAACACTTCGAAAGAAAGTATTAAAGCCGTTACATATATCCGTACCATTTGTATAGACTTCAGTATCCCTCGTCATACATTTCGGAAGATTATGGGACTTAGTTCTCTTGGCTTTGACGTAAGACCAAAACGATTTAGGGTTAACAGCAATATCGGTTTGTATTAGGTTTGTATATGTCATCCAACGAGATGGTGGGGTATTATGAACTGAGACTTAGGAGGGAGCTAGCCTTAGCTTCTTATTTATATAAATTAATAAATGGTAGGATCTGTAATCCAGAGTTGCTGAAACACGTAAGTATGTGCGTGCCGGACGCCTACGCGGGGCGGCGGCGGCGGCCGCGGCTGCTGGCCGTGCCGCACGCGCGCACCAACCTGCTCGGCAAGGCTCCTCTGACGCGCGCACTCCAGCTTCTAAACCAGGTCGCGGAAACCATCGATCTCTTTTCGTGTACTCTGAGCGAATTCACAAAGGTTACAATAGGTATTCTTTGTGATATTAATTAGTTTTTAGAAATGTATGTAGGTAGATACTACTCTGTCGTATTAGGCGCAGCATGTAATGATAGATGTAAGTGGAAAAATAAATAATACATATTACGAGGGCTGCTACTCGGATGTATACGGAATAGAAAAAATAAACAAATGTATATGGCTAAATATGCTTTTATTGTTTTTCAAAGTATTCTCCACTATGATCGATGCACTTTTGCATTCGATGAAACCAATTTGTAAAACACTTTTTCCACTCTGATTGAGGTATCTCCAAAACGTGCTGTTTGAACGCATCTACGGCTTCTTCACGGGTCGAAAATCGTTGACCACGTAATTTATTCTTTACATTTGGGAATAAATAGAAATCATTGGGAGCCAAATCAGGGCTGTACTGTGGATGACCCATCAATTCTATTTTTTGACCATCCAAAAATTTAGTAGTTTCCTGAGATATATGACAGCTGGCATTGTCATGGTGAAGTATGATTCTGCGTCGCTGGTAGTTTTGTCGTATTTCTTCAAATACTTCCGGCAAACAAATGGTCGTGTACCACTCCGAATTAACCGTTCTGCGATTCTCCAGTGGTATTGTAGCCACATGGCCATTAATACTAAAAAAGCAATCCACCATTTGCTTTACAGTGCTTTTCGCACGAGCAACTTTCGTAGGGTTCGGCTCATTTTGAAACACCCATACTGTTGATTGTTGTTTAGTTTCGGGATCGTACGCGTAGATCCAGGATTCGTCACCTGTGTAGATATTATAAACAGATTTTGAGTCGCCTCCGTTGAATTTTCTTAAGGTTTTCTTGCACCATTCGACGCGAGCATCCTTTTGATCCTGAGTTAAGTTGTGCGGGATCCAACGCGAACAAATTTTTTTTACAGACAAATGTTCATGTAATATCCTATGAATGCTCATCAATCATACATATGCCTAGAATAGCCTCTATCTCGCGATACGTAACATGGCGGTCTTGCATTATTAGTAAGCATAAGTTTTCGCACAGCTTCAATATTTTGTGGCACAACCACCGATTTCGGGCGACCTTCTTTAACTTCGTCCGTGAGCTTACTGCGCCCGCGATTAAACTCACTAAACCAGTGATACACAGTAGTTTTTGATGGAGCTTCACCACCAAAAGTCGAAGTTAATTGATCTACGCACTGTTGTTGCGTTAAACCACGTCGAAAATCGTAATAAATCATAGCACAAATATTTTCACGAGTGAGTTCCATTTTTTCAGCGATATGACATTTTAAACCCAACAAAAACAAAACACTAACGTGTATAAGAGAAAAATATTAGCGGCCAGTATTTAAAAAAAAAACGAATTTGACCATGGAGGTCAGACATTGCGTTTAAAATTATTGGAATCCCAGATTCCGCATACATATGTAGCAGCCTATGTATTAACAGTTTTTTGTATCGAGTGTCGCAGTTTTTTGCGAGCTTTTTCGGAACTACATTTTTTTATGATGTAATTTCAAATACATAGTTTTGAGGCTTTTTTCTGTATTTGTAGTAAATTATTAACTATCATTTACAACAAATACAGCCTAACTTCAAAGTTTTAGGTCAACCTCTTTTTGATTATTTGATTACAAATGTTTAGTTTTAAGATTTTTGCCCATAGCAATAGTATAAGATGTTATTACTCGGCAAATTTTATAGTCCTAGATCAATAGGAGGTACCCTATGAATATTGATTCCTTTGAGTGCCGAAATACACGTTTTATTGCATTTTTTGCGTCAACTTTAGAAATTTGATTTTTTCACAACTTCAAGGGTTTAACTTAATACGTGCGAGTGGATTTTTTCACAACTTCAAGTGACTGTGGATTTAAGAGTACGGTTTTAATTTTAACTTAATACGTGCGAATTGATTTTTTCACAACTTCAAGTGACTGTGGATTTAAATATACGGTTTTAATTTTAACTTAATACGTGCGAATTGATTTTTTCACAACTTCAAGTGACTGTGGATTTAAGTATACGGTTTTAATTTTAACTTAATACGTGCGAGTTAATTTTTTCACAACTTCAAGTGACTGTGGATTTAAGTATACGGTTTTAATTTTAACTTAATACGTGCGAGTTGATTTTTTCACAACTTCTAGTGACTGTGGATTTAAGTATGCGGTTTTAATTTTTATTTGATACCTCCGCGGGCTGATTGTTTCACAACATCAAGGGACTTTAGATTAAATTATACGGTTTTAATTTTAACTTGATACCTCCTCCGCGCGTTTCCGAGAAAAAAATCTTGAAAGCCGGACGGACGAAGGGATGGACGGACAAGAAAGTGATCCTAATGGGGTTCCCTTTTTCTTTTTGAGGTAAAAGGAACTCTAAGATAGTCGAGCCTCTAGGCCTTTGGCTGATTATAAAACAATGGATACAACTTAACTACATATAATAAAATATGAAACTTTTATAGCTACGGACATAGCTATAAAAGTTTCATATTTTATCCGGAATCATTACCCTCGGTTGCTTTTAGAGTCGGTGGAAACTCTGAAACAAAAACCGAGACCAAAAGGTTCCCTTGAAGAGGGTCGAATGGCCGTAGTTCACTGTGTTGGCAATTTGTTTCATTTAGTTACCGCTAAAGCGAATATTATTACTGTATAAAGTTTAACTTCATCGTGTTATGCTTACGTCCAACGGCTCGGCAATTTTATATTATTCGGCAAGAAAATAGACTATGTGTATGTTTAATTACCTCTTGTAACATTACGAACGATCGCCTACAATATTTTTTTAACTACTTATTTGTGTTTCGCTTGAGTCCTTGTGTTTTTAGGTTTTCGTAAGCAAATGGTGAAATATTTTTACAATATTTTTGTTTATCGAAACTCTGCTAATGGAGAAGTTGCACAATAGTACATTATGATATAAGTGCGGTAAGTTGAAAATTACAGCCGAGGCGATATTACTAGCCCGAGCCATCGGCGAGGGCTATAAGGAAGCAGAGGCTGTAATTTTCAAAGCGCACGTATGTCATACGACTTTTTATAACATATTTACGAGGAAATTAATAAAACTCTGATTTTGTTATCATCACTACTTGACGACATTTTCAAATAAAACAATACAAATACATCGAAAAGAAAAAGCGCGCGGATTTATTTTTACTTGTCCACAAATAAGCGATGCGCGCGCATCCTCTTTTTTTTTAGGCAAAGGTACAAAAACAGCCAGTATTACTAATAAAGTAAATTAATATTTTTGTGTTTTTGTTACAGATAAATGGTTGTAATTTATTGTCAAAATTAATTAAATTAAAGAAATGTTTATTTGTTATATTTTATTTCCCAAAGTTAATTTTATTCATAAAATATTGACCTCTTTCTTGACATAAAACCTCTTTGCTAAGATTTTTAAAAGTATCGTTCATTTTTAGACGGCGTATCTTAAAACTTTATTAAAAAAAAAAACACGTGCCTTTTACATTACATTATCGCACAAGTACGTAATGAGATACATTACGATATTGAAATTGGTGTAATTACAACCACTTTACGAGCAAATATGTTATGAAAATGTTACAATCTCATTAGAGAGGTCAAATCAAAAGAGAGGTAAATGAAGGTGTTTTATTTTCTTTCTCAACAAGTAATATGTTTTCATGATATAACCTGTCGAATTCACGTGGTACAAAAACGCGCTACTCAAATTGGACTTTATGACATCACAACTTAAAGGTAACGCTTTATAATTTAACCCTTAATCAATTTTTTTTTTTTTTGAGAAAATTTAAAACTGGGCATGGTTTTTGGGTAAGTTGGGTCTGTTGATTTCGAAAAAAATGCCCTTTTTTTGATTAAGTGGGGGGAAATGGGGGTTTTGGCGGTGGGAAATTATTTCCCATTATCCGTAATAGCAAAGCAAATTTTAATCAAGTGGGAATTATTTCCCACTATCCGGCACAGCTCTCAACTTTTGACACATTTTTACTTCAAATTTTGGACATGTTAGTTGCTCCTGCTTTGCTTGTTTTTTTTAATGTTATAAATGTGAGTGAATAAAGCTATAACATGAAATAACAGCATAAGGAACAATGTTTTGATACAAAATGAACTTAAATTAAATAGGTATAATAGTAATATCAACTAACACGAAATTGTTAGAGAATAAGTCAATGATCTCTTAGTTGATATTTTGGCAGAGTGAGTCGCTTACAATTTTTAGGCTTATTGTTGCTTAGAGAGTACAATAGTTAGGTAGTTTAGGCAGCACGAAATATTCACAAAAATCGATAAAAATAGTAACTAACTCACTTAGCCAAGATATCAAGTCAGAGATTATTATAAACGCAATCACAAATCTCGAGAAAGTTCATTAAGTGACTTACTCGCTAACTTCGTGTTAGGTGGACTCAAAATGCCTATACCTTTATACATTGTAGGTACAGTGGGTAATAGACCAAAATTATTCTTTCTATATAGAGACGCGTATTTTTTCCAGTGCAGGAACAGACAGTGGGAAATTATTTCCCACTGAAAGTAAGCCTAAGAAAATACAATAAATATGAATGCTACCAAGGAAATAACCGTAAAAAGCATTCTGAAAACAAGTCTAGTATTCAAGCATATTGTGTTTATGCGCTAAGCAGATTTTTTTTCTTCAAAAACTTTTGAAAACTCACAACAGAACCGGCTTTTTCACAAAATATTTAAAACTTTGTTTTGACATTGATTGACCTACGATGACAGTTCGCGGTTTCGTACAAAGTGTTGCCACTAATAAAATTTAAAAAAATAGTAGGACTATTTTGTTCCTGCCCCTCTAGCATGACCACCAAAACACGATATGATAAAGCGATTTATCATGTTGAACTGTCAAAAAACAGTTTAATCCTTCATTAAAATTTAAATATGGCGGTTATATCCAACGTTTTTGACAGTTCAACATGATAAATCGCTTTATCATATCGTGTTTTGGTGGTCATGCTAGAGGGGCTGAGATGGTATTGATTAGAGTTGCCAGTAAAGAAATAGAATATTATTTGTAACTTGGTACCAAGTGGGAAATAATTTTCCAGTATTTGATTAAGGGTTAAGTAGCCTCTATCAATATTCGAGGTATTTCGTAAAATAACGCTTTTATGCATTTACTTCTTTGTGAGAAAACTAAAAATTCAATGAAAAACGAAATGGTATAAATTTTATATTATAAGAATAACGTAGTATTTCGCATTTCATGAGACCTCCGAAAAAATATGTCATTATTAGATATTATACCTTACTGCACACGAAACATTGAGCAGAACATTACAGAAGAAATAACATCTACAAGGGCGTGCTTATCTCTGTAAATAATTTCGTCCAACAAACTTTAAAATAAAAATGGCTTTACCTACAAAATAAGATTTATTTTTGTGTTTTTCTACGTTTTCTATGGTAAAACAACAATGTCACACCAATCTAAGGTTGATGAAATTTCCCCATTTCGAGTAAGGAAAGAATTTGGCCGAGTTCTCGCATATCATTCTTGTGTGTGGAACGAGGAATTAGCCTTTTTATTTTTGTGTCATGGTGGCATTACACGATTTTTTGTTAAGATTGTTTGCATGCGCCCTTGTTCAATCGCGTGAGTGTTTGCACACCGTATTTTCGAATAGATAAGTTTGGATAACTTTACGCTATTAACTCCGAATACAAAGTGCCATCGGTGGTGGATTCTTATTCAAATTGTAAGTTATTCGAATCAATTAATACGCACGTGTGTTTTAATCGAATCGATCGATGTCTTTTTCCAAATGTTCACCCTATTCCTACGGGTAACATCAGCATTAAAGCCGGTGGCAATTTGTTACGTCTGTCACTGTAGTTTATAATGTAGCGCGAGCTAAGCGTGGCAAAACTATGAGAGTAGTATGAGAGCGGTGACGACCCTCGCACTATTGTAATAATTAAACGCGTAACACAAGATCTGCCAGGTAGAGCGCTTTGTTACTGAATGAGCCAATATTGCCTGTAATGTTACATGTAAACACTCCTATAAGGATCACTCGCGCTGATGTTTGCCACCGTTTCTGCTCTCGTAGTTAAGGAAAGCTGACGCTTATGTTTGGGTAAGCCTTTATGCGTCAATTCTGAAAGTATTTTTTTTAATGATCCGGGTTATATTATATAACAATATCTTACATTTACCACGATACTTGCTAGTAAATATCTGTGTAATATTCATTTTTATGTACAATAAAGTGTTCTCTATCTATCTATCTATCTATCTATCTATCTATCTATCTATCTATCTATCTATCTATCTATCTATCTATCTATCTATCTATCTATCTATCTATCTATCTATCTATCTATCTATCTATCTATCTATCTATCTATCTATCTATCTATCTATCTATCTATCTATCTATCTATCTATCTATCTATCTATCTATCTATCTATCTATCTATCTATCTATCTATCTATCTATCTATCTATCTATCTATCTATCTATCTATCTATCTATCTATCTATCTATCTATCTATCTATCTATCTATCTATCTATCTATCTATCTATCTATCTATCTATCTATCTATCTATCTATCTATCTATCTATCTATCTATCTATCTATCTATCTATCTATCTATCTATCTATCTATCTATCTATCTATCTATCTATCTATCTATCTATCTATCTATCTATCTATCTATCTATCTATCTATCTATCTATCTATCTATCTATCTATCTATCTATCTATCTATCTATCTATCTATCTATCTATCTATCTATCTATCTATCTATCTATCTATCTATCTATCTATCTATCTATCTATCTATCTATCTATCTATCTATCTATCTATCTATCTATCTATCTATCTATCTATCTATCTATCTATCTATCTATCTATCTATCTATCTATCTATCTATCTATCTATCTATCTATCTATCTATCTATCTATCTATCTATCTATCTATCTATCTATCTATCTATCTATCTATCTATCTATCTATCTATCTATCTATCTATCTATCTATCTATCTATCTATCTATCTATCTATCTATCTATCTATCTATCTATCTATCTATCTATCTATCTATCTATCTATCTATCTATCTATCTATCTATCTATCTATCTATCTATCTATCTATCTATCTATCTATCTATCTATCTATCTATCTATCTATCTATCTATCTATCTATCTATCTATCTATCTATCTATCTATCTATCTATCTATCTATCTATCTATCTATCTATCTATCTATCTATCTATCTATCTATCTATCTATCTATCTATCTATCTATCTATCTATCTATCTATCTATCTATCTATCTATCTATCTATCTATCTATCTATCTATCTATCTATCTATCTATCTATCTATCTATCTATCTATCTATCTATCTATCTATCTATCTATCTATCTATCTATCTATCTATCTATCTATCTATCTATCTATCTATCTATCTATCTATCTATCTATCTATCTATCTATCTATCTATCTATCTATCTATCTATCTATCTATCTATCTATCTATCTATCTATCTATCTATCTATCTATCTATCTATCTATCTATCTATCTATCTATCTATCTATCTATCTATCTATCTATCTATCTATCTATCTATCTATCTATCTATCTATCTATCTATCTATCTATCTATCTATCTATCTATCTATCTATCTATCTATCTATCTATCTATCTATCTATCTATCTATCTATCTATCTATCTATCTATCTATCTATCTATCTATCTATCTATCTATCTATCTATCTATCTATCTATCTATCTATCTATCTATCTATCTATCTATCTATCTATCTATCTATCTATCTATCTATCTATCTATCTATCTATCTATCTATCTATCTATCTATCTATCTATCTATCTATCTATCTATCTATCTATCTATCTATCTATCTATCTATCTATCTATCTATCTATCTATCTATCTATCTATCTATCTATCTATCTATCTATCTATCTATCTATCTATCTATCTATCTATCTATCTATCTATCTATCTATCTATCTATCTATCTATCTATCTATCTATCTATCTATCTATCTATCTATCTATCTATCTATCTATCTATCTATCTATCTATCTATCTATCTATCTATCTATCTATCTATCTATCTATCTATCTATCTATCTATCTATCTATCTATCTATCTATCTATCTATCTATCTATCTATCTATCTATCTATCTATCTATCTATCTATCTATCTATCTATCTATCTATCTATCTATCTATCTATCTATCTATCTATCTATCTATCTATCTATCTATCTATCTATCTATCTATCTATCTATCTATCTATCTATCTATCTATCTATCTATCTATCTATCTATCTATCTATCTATCTATCTATCTATCTATCTATCTATCTATCTATCTATCTATCTATCTATCTATCTATCTATCTATCTATCTATCTATCTATCTATCTATCTATCTATCTATCTATCTATCTATCTATCTATCTATCTATCTATCTATCTATCTATCTATCTATCTATCTATCTATCTATCTATCTATCTATCTATCTATCTATCTATCTATCTATCTATCTATCTATCTATCTATCTATCTATCTATCTATCTATCTATCTATCTATCTATCTATCTATCTATCTATCTATCTATCTATCTATCTATCTATCTATCTATCTATCTATCTATCTATCTATCTATCTATCTATCTATCTATCTATCTATCTATCTATCTATCTATCTATCTATCTATCTATCTATCTATCTATCTATCTATCTATCTATCTATCTATCTATCTATCTATCTATCTATCTATCTATATATCTATATATCTGTCTGTCTGTCTGTCTGTCTGTCTGTCCGTCCGTCCGTCCGTCCGTCCGTCCGTCCGTCCGTCCGTCCGTCCGTCCGTCCGTCCGTCCGTCCGTCCGTCCGTCCGTCCGTCCGTCCGTCCGTCCGTCCATCCATCCATCCATCCATCCATCCACCCATCCATCCATCCATCCATCCATCCATCCATCTATCTATCTATCTATCTATTTATCTACGAGTCGAATTAGGATTCTTGTGCCATGCTGCTATGGCAATCAGACCACGATTTCAGAAATGTGAACGTACACTCATACTGAGGCCGTTTGTACAACCCAAGTATGATGTATATGCGACTCGGCAAACGTAGTGTACGACGCCCTCCGACTAGGTGGGATGACGATCTGCGAAAAACTGCAGCTAGATGCGGGATGCGGCAAGCTGAAGACAGGGCGCTATGGCACTCCTTGGGTGAGGGCTATATTCAGCAGTGGACTAGTATAGACTGACGACAAGTATGATGTCTCCAGCGAGAATCAATTCCGTATTCATGTTGGCACTAGATGAACGAGGCAGTATCCATATAGGCCGTAGAGTCTAAAATACGACACAGTTACGGTTTTTTAACAGCCGAATATAATCTCTACAATAGCTGTAATGATGTCTTTATTTGCATTTCTTAATGACTCGCGATACTCATACATAGTTATATTAAACGGGTCTAATTGCGATTATTTATTAGGTAAAAGGTAAAAATAATCGCGATTAGGCCTGGTTGATATATAACTATGCCTTTATTTGGGAGTTCTAGGCAATGTCATGCCAATGGTGTAACCCGCGCCGATTTAATAAGCTTCTCTCGAAAAAGAAGATCAATTATCATACGGCACCAAGCTTAGTTGCACCGATTGTACCAATGAAATACGATTGTTCGCTATACTAGTAATAGAGACTTGGACACTAAAAATGTTTTAATATAGTAGCAGAGGTCATTTTAAGAGATAAATTGACGTGGTATTTTTTCTCTCTACGACAAACAGTTTTTACAATATAACCTAATGAACAGTCAATATAATCATATCACGTGGTACAAAAATGCACCACGCAAATTGGGCCCACCTATGACGTCACAACTTGTACGTAACGTCTTACCATGTATAAAGTGTTTATCGATTTTTGTGTTGTCTCGTAAAATAAAGTTTTTATGTTTTCTATTTTATGAAAGCAATTTCACTCCAATCTAGGTTAGAAGCCACTTGCCAATTACTGGAATAAATGAATCTGTTAAACAACGATGCATTTTAGAGACTCGGCCCCCAGGTCTTTTAGTTTTGTGGAGAAAATATGTTTATGGACCTTGTTCCACTTATTATAACAACAAACATTTTATTTATTTATTTTATCTTTATGTGCACTTAAATAAGAAATTAATAGTTTTTTTGATTGATCAGTACATCGAATTCGTAACAGCACTTACGAGTGCTGAAAGAAAATATCGTGGGCTGGGGTGATATCTAACTGTGGGAGAGCACTATTTCTGGGAGAGTTGTAAAGATATGATATTCAAAAAATGCTGTAAATGCTCTGAAAGATGTAGAAAGAATTATTCAAGATAAATTAAAAACCATAGAAGTTATTTCCGAACTAAAAAAATCCCAAATTTTGATTTTTGATTGCACTCGATGCGAGACGAAGAATGTTATCAAAAAATGGAGAAAAACTGCTCTGGACAGTATAGTCAGCTTCAATTGAGCCTAACACAAAGCCCTATAGTCTAAACTTTGTGAAAAGTCAGAACGACATTTTTTTCTCATTTGTGATTTCATGTTTGGTTAACTGAGAATTTGGCAATATTGCAAAAAGAACCAAATTACAAACTAACTTGTTGCAGTTTTATCTTTCAAATTATACTGAAACTTGACGCAGTCAATTCGAATCATAGTTATTATATTGCGAATTTTAAAAGTTAAAAGATTTTAAAAGATATTAAAATTTTTTTAAAAGAGATTATCGATACTAAACAAGCGATTTTCAGGTTACCCATTCTTCAAGCAACATTCTGTATAAAAAGACTTTCGTAACTCTACTCGTGAGAAGCATTAATTACAGAAACGCCGGCATAACGCGATACACGATAACTCCATCGATCAAACATACCATTATTTGCGGTATACTGTCATATTTTGCTTTATTCCTATATTTCTTCAATGATTTTATTATACGTAACGACAATGAAGCGAAGAAACGGGACAAAATATTGAAATTAATTATTCTCTTTTCTCTGGGCAAAAGAATGACGCGAACGCTTTTCTTTTAGGCGTCGTCGTCCCAATGGGAAACGATGGCATAGATAAGCTTTTACATTTTGTCGCCCGTAATGAAGAATTTGATATAGTAGATTTTATAACAAGTGCACAAAATGAAACCATTTTTAATAAAATGGTTTTGTTCGCGAGTTATAAACTCTGCTTTTCACTTCGATTGCGAGGAAATAAAACAGTAGTAAGTATTCTTAACAATTATAGCAAATTGAAGAAATTAATAAACCTACGAAAAAACAAGACCTAATTCCCGCCGCTTTTTTTAAAAATCTCACAATATTGAAATTAGGCTTGGGCTGTAGACCTATACAGCTTACTATTAAATTAGGCTTAGTCTGCAGGAGTATACAGCTTACTATGAAATTTACTTTATAATAAAAAAATCTTAAATTAATTAAATAACTTACCGTACTTCAATTTAAATTTTTTATATCTTTTATGTCTTAAAAAACACAACTTAAACTTTTTATTGTGTTTGGCTGTATGCCTGATTTTCTTTGCCTTAATATAGATACATAGAGTAGGTACGGTAATGCACTTTTGCACAAAAAAATATTTTGTGCAGCTTATATCCTGCACAAATTAGCAATTTCAGAGCATGAGAAGTGAAAAAAAGTTTTAAAGTCATTAAGTTTTTATTTTTCACGTCATTGTCATAGTATAAATCTACAGACAACGCCACTGGTTGCACAATTACATACATACGAGTATGCGAATAAGATTTTTCTGTTTTCTTTCAATAAATAAAAATTAAATTAAATTATTTACTTCTCTGGATGTAGTTTAGAAAGAAAAAGAAAGAAGAAAGAAAAACACATTTATTACAGCAACAGTTATGAGACACCACGAAACAAAGTAATTAACAAAACATTTACAAACAATGGTCACGGTGTGTCTCTGCTGCTGCAATAGGCAGCTGACTCAGCATAATGCCGAGGGTATTATTCCCCAGCACTGATTTTCAGTCAACGCCTGTCCCATGAGGGTTCCACGCGCGGCACATCATCATATTGTAATAATAATGTCATACTTAAATATAAGTAAAAAAAATAAAAAAGAGCGAGTACATACACCGATAATAAAAATATTTTTACATAGATTACATAGATATAAGAATAAAAAAAATAGTTTTTATTTTTATGCAGCCTTTATATGTCCCACTGCAGGGCGCAGGTCTTTACTAAGAGAGAGAGAGAGTATGGACTTAGTTACCAAGCGTGCCCACTGCGCATTGGCAACTTTAAGTGCTAAGGTATGTGAATACCACCTACAATCAGGTTCCTCGCGATGTTTAAATTATGGTAGTGCTATTTATACTTCCTTCACTAATCCCACTTCCAATATACGTAACTTAAAAAACAAAGTCATTGTTACATGCCGGGATTCGAACCGAGGATCCCTCCCAAATGTGAGGCCCACATTCTACCGCTCCGCTACCACTGCACTCATAATAAAACCTGACAAAATTAAAGTTAAAGGGATACCTACAAAAAACCACCATAGAAATTGGTCCTGAATCATGACATCACAATCATGCTCACCCCTGCAGCTTCACTTTCGTGAATTATAAAAAAAGTGAAAGAGAAAATAATAGCGCCTATGGCTCACTGGTCACGGGTTGCTTTCCTGTAACCACCACAACCAGAAATTGGATAGAAAAGTAGCTTGATTTATCCATATTTTTTTACGACTAACGACTATTGTTTATGCAGTGTTTTCAAGATAAATGTATGGATGTTTGTTCAATTCCTGATGCCTCAATAACTTTCAAGAGTTTGAAGAGATTTCAAATCTCGGATGTTGAGTCTTATTTTATCACGGGTATTATAAAAAAATGGTTTTGTAATAATCATAGTTGCTTTGTTTGTACTAAACATTTTGACGATTCCTGATCTTTTTAAACAAAGTTGCGTATATGGCAGTTACCTATTTATTGAAGAAATTTTTCCTAATTATACTATTTTGGAACCCCTCAAGGATGAAAAATTTCTAAGACATGAGTTATTTGTGTGGTGAAATAACTTTGCAACAAAAAAACAAACGAAGAAATTCCTATACTCTATTTAAAACCTTTTAGGGCAAAAATATGAAAAAATAAAAAATAAAAAAAAAATATAACAAACAATATAAAAATCAAAATAGCAAACATACTATGCTACTTGAATGAAACAATGAAATTTTTTGAAAACCTAAATTTTGTAGTTTGTATCAAAAGTTAGACATTCATCGACTTTTTTTGTTTGCTATTGGGAACGACAATATGAGGAGAAAAGTTTCGCTGAAAAAAAAATTAAAACTCAATTATAAAAACGTAAAACTCGACTGCTAAAGAATAAGTTATCTTAGATTTAAAAGTTGCTTCCAATTGTAGCCTCGGTAGGCGAAAACATTTTAAAATATTTTTCGTTTTTTATAAAAACACTATTTTCCTGAAACACAATCAACCAAAAATTCAATCCCGCGTAATGACTTCTAATTATTATATTATTCTTTTTTTAATGCACTAACCCGTGCTAAGGACAATTTTAAAAACCTATTTAGAGGCTAAAAATACGTAAAATACGCTAAAGTACATAATACAGAGAATATTGTAAAGAGGTTCAAAATTTCACTGATGCCTGTGAGTCGCCCATTAGCTCAGTTGGAAGAGCGCTGGCACGGATAGCCAGAGGTCACGGGTTCGAATCCCGGCATGGGTGGAATTTTTAGCCTCTAAGTAGGTTTTTAAGACTTCTAATTAGTTAATAAAAATGTGTTTTTGTAGATAATATTAAATATTAGTTTCATCAAATGTACTTGCTTGCTTGCATTATTTTTAGGGTTCCAGAGTTAGCAAGGAACCCTCGTAGTTTTGCAATGTCCGTATCCGTCCATTTGTCTGTATGTCCACGGGTATGTGCACTCCTAAAAAAACAGGTCTGTAGCACTTATTATGAAGACAATAGGAAAACTATTACGGTTAAGTAGTCTTTTCAAATTAACGAGTAATGGTCGACCAACTTACAAAACGAAAATTTCGTACAAATTCCATTGAACATTACTTTGATGAAGTTGTTTCTCGTGTAAAGCAATCAACCCCTCCACTACGCGGAACCCTAAAATGTGCGTGGTCCGACACGCACTTGGCCGGTTTTATATTTAGTTTTTAGTGAAACTTTTTATTTCCTAATAATATTTGTTATCTGTCTTACTATTTTGTGTCTATTTTCTCCATGTTTATCCTATTCTAAAGAGTCTTGTCATATCATAGATCTCTTATTGGAAGTTGGCAGCTAGAGAGACGAGAGAGAGAGAGAGAGAGAGGCCGTTTCATATGGCTACACAACTTGCGTCAGTAATTCAAACGGAGTGGAGACATTCCCTTAATAATCTCCAATTCCTGACAGCTTCACTCCATAATTTTGAATTTTGAAATATCATTCTCGTACGCATATTAAGATACGACTTTTCTACAGCATAATATCTACTGTATCAAAATCAGCTACGTCGTCTGGCCTCGGTTTGATTAAGAAAAAACACTCCTCCACATTCGTTGAAAATATAACCATCATTGTTTTTGCAATCAGGAAAAAAGGGAGATCGTCACGCGCCCTAGTGGATGTGGAATCAAGGCGAAATGACAAACATCTCTTGCCAAGCTCTTTGTAATACGAACCATGCAAAATGGGGCGTGTCCTCGGGTTTGTTTCCAGTGTGTTTCATCGATGAAGGTATTACCAATGACAGTTACTGTTAGAATATAATGTGAAAGGGAAAATATATTGATCATCGACAAGCCGGCAGGCCCATAGGTACTCAAATGCAGACGACAATAAAAAACGCGATTTATTCAAATATGAACGAATTGACTTTAATTAATTTAAATGTTATAAAGGAGTTGGAGGGGGAATTGTCGGTGGGCAGACCAGCAGCCAGATGGTCAGATGACCAATGTAAAGTAGCCGGCAAACAGTGGATGAGACTAGCGCGAGACCGTGCTGGTTGGCGTGGAAATGAAGAGGCCTATCCCCAGCAGTGGGGTTTACCGGGCTGATGATGATGATGATGAAATGATATAAAGGCGATCCACCACTTTTTATAAATTATAAAATGCTCATAAAATTTATGCAGCGTTTGTTTGACATTATAAAAAAAATCGACACAAACGCTTATTCACAGATTCATGACCATGCATGTTTGTGTGATCAAGTCTCCCATCATATTGTCTGGTTAGCTTACATATTATTAGCTGTTTGCATATGATTTTACGATATTTAGCTTGTTTTTATCAACAGCTTATTAATGTACGCATAGATGGCAGAAAAAAAGCGAAAATAAGTGACCACTGTGAAGCTCATCTGACACGTTAACAACAACGATATTTTTTTGTTTGACAGTCTTACATTAGTATCTTCTATTTAAGTACCTACTCTGTGCTAATCGTTATCAACCCTTGTATGTCCGCACTGCTGGGACACGGGTCTCTTCCTGCATTGCAGGAAGTTAGGCCATACTCCACCACGGAGGCCAAGTCAGAGTTGGTGGAGGATTGTAAGACAGTGGCGAGCCTTACTGTCAGAAGTTATCAAGCCGCCCATAAGGCCTCTGACATGGCTTAACGACTGCCATTACATGACAGCCGGCACCAACGGCTTAACGTGCTTTGCTAAGCACGGAAGCGCTCGGAAAATGCCACTAGCTGTAGTCACGGGACGGTCACACATCCTGCACCTGACCGCGCCTGTTGTTGCTTAACTCAAGTGATTGATTCCAATCACTAGGTTCGTCTAGGCCACGAGCGCTAATATGTGCTGTAAATAAATTTTATTGGAGAGTTAAAAGTAGTTCCTAAAATGGACATGTCCCTTTATAAATCATGATTTAGTTTAGTTAAGTGCTTTAACTCATTCTTAAATGATTTTAGTAGAATTGACTTTGTATAAATAAGAAGACTGTTAGTCTATCTTTGATATCATTTTCAATGTATAAAGACCGATAAATACACCTAAAGAGCGATTAAGGAGAAACGCCGATCTTCTTCAATGCTTCACTAACAGCCTGTTGGCGTAATAAAATGCATTCTAGAAATCCTTAATGCCTTTAATTGGTGATTAATTGCATATTTAGCTCTTACGGTGACTCCGTTGGCTGTTAACATGCTGTTAGTTGAAGCTTTTACCAATCCAAATTAGGTACGTTTAAGCGGAATTAACAGACTGTTTTTTTTAATCGTTACATTTAAGAAAAGAGACTAGAAATTTACAAAAATCCAGTTATGCACGCAACTTATAAAACGTAGATAGATATTTTCAGTTCTAATCTGTTAATTAGAAAATGAAATAAAACCGTGATAGCGCAAAGGTCACACCGGTGGGCGCAAGAATCGAGCTGCTCGGCATCAACCTCAGGCACTTGCAGAAACGGATATTCTCAATTTCCATCGAGTTATTAACGGGTTTCAAGCGGCAGTATTCAATCGATCTACTGTGCTGCGCATCCCGCATTTCACTCCGTCGCAGTCCGCATCACCCCGGGCTAATCCTTGACGACCTGTTAGGCGCTAATGCGAAACAAATTTGGTATTCACCCACTAATACCTGAGTCGGAGTAACGGTCTTAACCAACCTCTTTATTCTTTCAATCCACAGGAAATAAAGTGTCGATACGTGCAGAGTCAACTAGGCCAAAGGTTTCCTCATTGTGAAAGGGAATCGTTACTTACATTTTTATCCGTCAAAACAAAGTAAGCAAAAAATTCAATTAAGTCCCGATTTGGAATTCAATGGCATAAAACATCGCATATTTACTTCAATCTGAGATTTCATCAAAAGAAAAGTAAGAGATCTCTTTCTCTTATTTTAGACGCAATTTCTTAACAAATATTATGTTGTAAAGTTTGCAAGATACGCGTTCAAAGGCTTTTTTTCTATTTTTATTACGTGAAGAACATTTGGATAATCGTAATGGTTGCGAGGGTTGGCTGAGTGAGTACAAAAGAAACCGCAAACACGGCCAGAGGTTCAAATTAATCCTACAGAAGACTCTCTCAGCAGCAAACCATGATCAGTGACAACATTTTACTTGAATTTAAAATCAATTACAATACGATATCAACCCCTTGTATGTGACCACTGCTGGGATTCGGGTCTCTTCCTGCATCGCAGGAAGTTTCGGCCATACTCCACCACGGTGGCCAAGTCCGGGTGGGTTTAGGATTGTAAGACAGTGGCGGGCCTTAGGTACTGTCAGAAGTTATCAAGCTGCCCATAAGGCCTCTGACATAGCATAACGACTGCTATTACATGACAGCCGGCACCAACGGCTTAACGTGACGTGCGAAGCGTTAGTGGTAGTCACGGGACGGTCACGAATCCTGTTGTTGCTTAACTCAAGTGATTGAATCCAATCACTAGGTCCGACTAGGCCACGAGCGCTTCTTCAATTAATAATGCAGATATTAGTTAAAAAGTAGCTGGTGATCATTAACCAGGTGAATGTCAAAGGATGAACACGATGGCCCGATACCACACAGGCCGCAGCCGCTAGCCAGTGAAACTATGTCATGGTATCGAGAAATTCACATATTATTAAATTGTTCGCTACGAAAATAGCTCCTACATTTAACAGAGAAAACGACAGAGAACAAAAATACGAAAGAAAAATACGAGCTTAATAAGAAAGTAACGTGGCGCATGCGTTCTACTCACCGCACTGCCCCCGCTTCTGTCGTTTGTACGAACCTCGACTTTGGTACGTATTGTAACGCTGTTGAGTTGGACTCTACAACTCCAATGCTCTACTTATTAAAATGCGTATTTAAAATAATACTATATTTTTATTTTCTCCTTTTATCGAAACCCTGGCCTAGCTGGGTCCCGACTGACACCTTAAACAAAACGTAACGATTTCCTTTAAAATAATTGAACTTGACTAGGCGGCCGGGCCTGCCAGCTGTTATAAAGTAGTACCGTTACAGAACCAATGACTTTATTTTATAAGGTTGTAGCAATACCACTTACTGATGGAAAATCAACTCGTTTATTTTCACAAAAACTAAGTTGACATAGTGTTACAGAGTATACCTATAACTAAATTATATTTTTACCAAGTAATATACAACGTCTGAATCACATGGCCTATTTAGTTCTGGTATTGTTGTTGTCAAATGCCTTATTATACATATCTTTAATCATGGGGTACTTTAAGATTTATAAATATTTGCAACGGTAAGTTGGTGACAGTAATAGAAAAAAATGTTGAGGAAACAAACCTCAATGCCTGACGTACCGCAGCCCAAGATACCTCAATGCTTGTAACTGCATTAGGCACGCGTTGTGATAAGGCAGAAACTCTCTCTCTCTCTGAGAAGAACCCTTCAGTGAGACCAAAGGCTGCATTATTAAGATAATAATAAATAACAGACAGAAAGATAACAACAACAGAAATTCGCTGAAATTGTGTTTTTGGGTCTAATTACAGATTTCTAGTAGCAAGACTGGCAAAATAATCATAAGTTATTTTATAATATGTTTTTATCTAAAAGTGAACATAAAAAATCTTAACAACACTGTGACAACTATTTTTAGAACTTACTGTCTAGAACCTATGATAGATTAGAACTGTAATCGATATCCACTAAGAACGGCCGTTTTTGGCGGAAAGTGATTAAAATCCTTGGTTGTTAATCCTAGGTTCTAGACTGTAGGTTCTAAAAATAGTTGTCACAGTAAAGTTGTTAAAATTTTCTCATGTTCACTTTTAAATAAAAACGTATTATAACACAGGTTATGATTTTTTCCATTGGTGGCGCTAATCAGCATCCCGAAGCACCTTTACGAAAGCCGTAGAAAGTGATTAGCCAAAATTCTAACTGCAACACTGAATAAGGATAGCTTATTTAGTCAAAACTAGTTCTAACCTATATTGAGTACACCTCAAAAACTCTATTAGAATGATAAACCTCCTTGGGTTCAAATGTGATTTAAAAACGTATATTCTCATATTAACACCATAGCCAATTACCTTCATCTTATCTTGACCAGTGCAGGATACGTTTACCTACCTACACTGTTGATAGGACTCTGGGACAATGGGCTATGCTCGGTGAATCGCATCTCTTTGTTGAAT